>OZ010673.1:16963588-17048588 GCA_963932185.1 Troglohyphantes excavatus
CAGAACTTAATCCCTTTCTTTCTAACTCTTGTCTCATGAATAATCTGGAAAACCAATCCTGTTCAAGGCAAAGAGAAGAAAAAAACAGGAATACAAGCACAAAAAAAACTCTCATTCTCTCAGTTTGGTCTTTTCTCATCAGATTGCAGGTTGTGTTCTTATTTTATTTATTTATTTATTTTTTTGTGGAAAAAAAAAGAATTTCCAGGAGAGACAAACAGTTATTTGATTCCGAAAACTTTATCTCGAGACACAATATTCAGAAGGGGAAAAAAATATATAAAGCGGAGATAAAGTAAAGATGGCGCATCGATTTGGGTTTGGGCGGTCGTAATAAGAATATTCTAGAAAACTGAAATTCTGCATAAAAAGTAAGCTATGAGGTCACTGGCGAATTTTTAAATTTCCCGCCTAGAGAAGTGGGGCTCAAATATATTTTTTTCTCACGTACCCCTTGATAAAACTTTTCATTTATCTGAGTCCTCCCCCCCCCCCCCCCCTCCTTCTCTTATATTCTTTCTCACTCATCAGATTGCAAAAAAAAAAAATGTTTTTGTTAGGCAGTGATGTTCTTAGTTAAGCCGTCAAATTAATCTAACGATTCAAATGGATGACACAGAATTTTAATACCCATCCGTACAGCACTGTATGCCATGCAGAAGCCTGATAAATACGAAATCCAGCCGCATGACTGTTTTGACAGTTTTTCGCGTTGAATTCATTGCAAAAAGACTTGAACTGCATCAGTTCATTTCCCAGGATGTTGTCCAAATCATTGTTGTATGTTTCTACACAATTTTGAGCTGCTTTCGGGATCTCTGCATTGTCAGAGCAACTTTCTGATTCAAATCATACAATAAACTTTTAGTTCCAAGTTCTTACATATAATATTTTCTACTGTTCTCTGATACCACGAACCAAATAATTTTACCACAACTTAACACTTTTTTTTTTGTCTTTTGGGTCTCTGTGTTACGGACCCCTAGGCTGCAGCCTATGCCTAGGGCTACCAGAAATCTTAAAAAGCCAATCCGAGACACCCCCCCCCCCTTTTTTTTTCTCCCATAATTTTTTCAAGTAGGCAATGAAGATTTGATAAAATTTTTGCACATACTCTATGAATATTTTGACATCGATGAGTCCATCTTTTTTTTTAGTTCATTCAGCGTTTGCATTGCTAAGAAAGGCATGCATTTTTTTTCTAATTTGAAAATTAGCTCTGTATAAACTAGTGAAGCCTCTGGAGCGCTGATATAATTGTGGCTCCAGCTTCAAAATTGCAATCTGAAATACCTGCAGTGTTCCACGTACAAAGATTAGGTACAGTTCATTAATACAATTATTAAAAAAAATTCAAGAAGATTTGGGCAGCAAATTTTATCTTATGAGCGCGGGGCCCCTCAAGAAGTGTGGGGCCCTGTGCGTTGGCACACGTCGCACACCCTTATGGGCGGCACTGATTTCATTCGAGTTTCGGCCGTGTGTTCGCAGTGAACAATGACGTGGTTTCATTCACATGAAAGCCTAGATATGTTAAAAGTGGGCAACTTGAGACGGTGCTCAAAAAAGGCAGATGGCCTGCTGAAACGCATTGAAAAGTCTAATGAAGGCATCCCCGCAAACAAAGGGAATGGTGTCAATATACACAGTGACGTTTCCATGGGAACCGACGAAACACTGTATAAATGCTAATGTGTGATTTACAGACATTAAAACGAAAATGGAATACTGCTTGGAATAGCCTGTAATAAGTATGTAATTATATACAAAATGGGAATGCGTTTAACTTTTTCTTATTTTATGTTACAAATAAGATTGTGTATGACAATAGATTTTAAAACTTTAGTTTCAAATTCTGTGTGATTTGCTTTACTCTAATTATAAGTGTTTTATTATTGTTTGCATGTAGCTAATAGTAAAAAAAATGGGCTGAAAAAGTAGAGGATAATGATAGATTACCTTTGCTAAAATGTGAGCAAAAAACGTCACTAAGTTTGTGATAATGCCGATTTTTTGTAACGCGCTTATGTAAATAAATTGAACAATGCAGTGGCGGTCCGTGGTCGAAAATGTTAGTGCAGCCGAAATCAAGCGAATCCCCCACCTCCCTCTTTATTATTTACTACTCAAATCAAAGTTTCCTTTCAATTTTTACGAAATGGGAAATGATAGAAAATAGAAAACACTTATTTTTTGAAAATTAAAGCAATCCTGCTTTTTTTTAAACTTGCGAATCGGTCAATTTTAATATTAATTTACATAACGAAACAACAGCAGGACCATAGCCTGAAACAACAGCACACAGTAAATGTATCACGAAAACCATTTCCGTTTGGAGATATTCTCGTAAGTTCTCGTTTCACCTACGAGCCAATCAGCATATCGAACCTCAAGTGCAGCTAAAACAAAAAAAAAATCATTTCGGCTGTACCTTCTCACAAATGTAGTGCATTAGCATGGTGGGAATCTCCATACTACGATGGCAATGATGCAGCCGATTTCGAATTTCGCTTTTTGGCTGCAGTTTTGATTGAATGGAGTTTTTTCCCCTCCTGAATTGTGCATCACGGTAACAGGCTTACTATTTATGAGAGATTTTGTTTACTACCGTAGAAATTTCATTTTCAATTATAATCTTCATTTAAGATAATTAGTAAAATATCCGATTTTAGTTTTAAAATACACCAATGAACTTAGGTGCAGCCCGGCTGTACTTTCTGCAGTGGGCGAGCCGCCACTGGAACATTGTAACAACATGCGAATTATATACTGATAAATTCAGAAAAGGTATTTCCCAGTTAAAAAATCGACATTAAATCTTTATAGACGATTAAAAAAATTCAAAATTAAAATTTTGTAAGAAGAAATAAGTTTTTTTTTAAAAAAAAAAGATGTCATGCATGCGAAATAAGAATCGTCAAATTTTGAACGAAAGTCATTTACTTAGATTCCTTTTTAGCCCTTTTTCTGGGTCATCAGCACATGTTTGGGTTTTATACTTATATTGTCAGAATTCAATCGAGTTGTCTTGGCCAAGTGGAAAGAGTATTGCACCCTGGAAAGAGAGGTCATCGGTTCGAGTCAGCTCGTCGATATAGAATTATTATATTATTTAAAATCGTCCACATTTTTGACGAAATAAATTTCGTTAAAAAAAAGCGACAGCATGAACTTCCTCAGTTTGACGAAATATTTAATAGGAGTATCATCCAAAACGACAAGAGGCCTCCGTGGCCGAGTGGATTAAGGCGTCAGCTGGAAATCCAAGCGTCCCCGGTTCAAAACCTTGCGATGGACTTAGACTAAATAATAGTAAAAAGTACTAATATTGCGATCGGAGGGTTGCCAACTTCGCTACCAAAATACTAGAATGTCGTCCAGAACATCCACAAAAAATTAACGGCGTGTATACGCGACTGGTGCACGATACATCTGATCGGGGTCCAAAGTCCCGACGTCTATTGAAGGCGTTGGGTGCCAGCTCAGGTGTTGTCCTCGTCATCTGACCATGGTTAAAAAATACGAGGCATCGTTCCCGGGCCTTTCCTTCGAGATAGGCCCCGAACCGTCGCCAATAGCCCACTGTGCAGCTCTAGTGCGACGTTAACTAACCCAACCAAACCAAAAATGACAAAAGTTTCGTTAAATACGAGATTGTATTTTTAACATTGTAGGTGAATGTCCATGTCTTGTCCGCAGGTGAATGTCCTCTTTCAAAATATTATAAGCGTGACTCTCTTGTACGTAATGAAATACTGAATGTCATTGTTATCGTACGAATAGTTCCAAATGCGTCCCTTATTTTAATAAACTGTTTGTGTTCGATATCGAAGAGAAATTCTATTATCTCATTAAATAACTGCCGCAAATACAAAATTCCTCCGCAACACTTCCACGACAGCACAAAGTGGTAATATAAAACAAACGTCTTGAAGTAGATTTTCGCAAATATAACAACAAGCTTTCTCTCCTAAAAGAAATTTGAATTTCATTTTGAAGACGAATCGAGTTCGCTTAAGAGAAACGCCGTGTTGCGTTTTCTATCTCATTTTACCTCCCCACTTTACATAATTTATACGCCGTTTCGCGATAGAAAAGAAAACGCACGAAAGCGCAAAAAGAATGTTTTGTTATTTATCTTTTGCGGTTATGCAAATGCGAGGCAATCCGTTCTAACTTACATGTTCCGAAATAAAAGGCGAATTTTAATGAAAGCGCAAAAAAAAAGTATTTATTTGTGACAAATAACACGAAGAAACGTTTGAAATAAATATTTTATACTTTATTTCATATCTCAAATTTAATCTGAGAATGTTCTAAGTATTTTATGGAAGTTGTTTCAATGAATACAATATGTGAATAGAAAGAATCTGACTTGATTAATAAAACTATTGCTAGAAAAAATTATACCACTTTTATAAATTATTTGTTATTTCTATGGCTCAAATGTGATGGCAACGATTTTTTTAAAGCGTTATCTTTCGAAATATCCAATGAACTGTAACTGTAACTTCTGGAAGGCTGAAAACCATACTGTACCACCAGACATTTTTTAAAGTGATTTGGTAGTGTTTTTTTAATACCCTAGCATTGTGGAAATATTAAATTTATATAAATATTATATATTTTCTTATAGATTAATTTGTATATTGCCAAACAAATAGTATTTGTTCTTGCATTTTAACCACTTCGACTTTGACCTGAAAATGACTTTCTATATTAATAGCTGGTTGCATTTAAAATGGGTTTCAAAAGAAAATAGAGGAAACTGAGCCCAAAGCAATACATGTCGGCTTATTTTAACATGAAAAATAAACGAAATTTTGAGGTAGCAATGAAAGTGGGGTACAGTTGCTTCCACGATCCGCTTTGTTTGATCCGGATAACTGGAGTTGAAATTCTAACGTAATTTTCAGAAAATAAATTTTATATTTTTTATTTATGAATTCCATATAAAAACCATGTTCTCATACTTGTCATTTATCCCCCATAGATCAGGAACTTGTCGACTTGTAACTAACCAAACAGTTGTTATAACATCCATTCTTTAAAATATTTACCATATACTGTTGTCCAAACCAATTTTTAAAAACACCATAAGGTTTGTTTTGTGAATAATTTTGGGCCCCAAACGGTGAAAAAAGTCAAGGGGAAGGGAGAGGATAAGTGGCCGCAACCTATTTGACGCGACTCATCTTTCTCTACACGATGGTATGTCATTTATCCTTAGAGTTATGGGGCGGAATCGTATACTGCAGTTAGTCAAAACTCCCCTTCCACGTGGTAGAAAAGGTCAGAATGGGTTACTATTCGGTGTCTAAGGCGGAATGTGTTAATAAGCGGCCTGTTCGAAGCGTCTCACGTTCCTCTACACGATAGTATGTTATTTATGGGGTTATAAAAATATGCCGTGTGTCAGTTTTAGTATACAACTCCGTGCGGAGAGCCTCATGCCGATTTCATAGACGTATTCCCACGCTTCTAGCATGAATGGCCAGTAGTAGAGAGAATATGACGTCATAATCGTGAGGCAAACATCTCAGACCAAATCGCTACAAACACGTGACTTCATTTCAAAATTATGAATTAAAAAGTACTCGCGATTAGCTGATGATTTGGGAAATGTGTAACAGTGAAATGTTATGAATGGAATGACGTCAATAGTCACGTGTTTGTAGCGATACATGTTGACCTCACTTTGATGTCAGCGAGATGATTTCCCGATGTTTGCTCTACTATGAGGAATCCATGCTCGAAGTTCCCACGTCAAAAAAAAATAGAGTCGTTTATTTACTACATACGAAGATGTATCAAACGCGCTGCAACGTAACAGGAGTGAGTACATAACGGTACTTGGTAACGGCTTGACGTAGCAGAAAACTCTGTAGAAAAATCCTGGAATTATATACAAACTTTGATATAAGTCACTTTTAATAGAACTCCCAATAATTCCAATGGGTTGTTTGATAAAATACAAAGAGTAGAAGTTTTAAGTGAAGTAACATAGCAAGGCTAACGTGATAGTGGGCGGTAAAAAATGATGAAAAAAATCGGAACGTACTAAATGCACACGTCCGTATTTGAAATCAGGAGAACATGTAGAACCCACATCGAAATCATCCGGCATTTTCAACGGTTCACAGTCTTTCTACAAATCTTGAAACACGTCGGTTGAGGAACCCCGAACCCTCCCATTTACTCTCCCAACCCTCACCCTCACCCGCCGAAGAAAGGGGGTCAAAAAGGAGTCATGTTTGAGGTTCTTTCTTATACACCAGAAAAAAAATATATTAAAAAAACCGTCGGCGAACTTGTAAAAAGAACCTCGCCCACGCAGCTTAACAAATGAAGCACATCTTCCGGGGCTATTAGATGAAGGGAACGTGACTCGTGATCCTTCGCGCTTGATGCTGAAGGTGAGAAGGGGAAGGCGTGGTTTTAGAATGCGAGTTATATTGGGTGAGGGCGGGTCCGGGGGTGGAGTGAAAGGGTTAGTTGACCCCGATTTGGTATAGAACTCTCATTTGGAAGAGTTTCGAAATTTGAGATTTTATTCAAGTAGAAATAATGAGTTTGTGAAATAAAACGGGGTATTTTAAAATGTATTCACTTGACGATCATACATACATCTGAAATGTTGGTCGAAAATAGAAACTTCTTAAAATTATAGTTTCAAATAAGGGAGCGTTCACTGACTACGTCGCCCCCTTTTTATTTTATCCATCTGTACCCCGTCCTAACCCCCATGTCACGTCATGATATTTTTTGCAGTTAAAAAAGTCATGAAAACTTCCATATATTTTATCAAACATCCCACTAAAACATTGCGAGTTATATTAAGAGGAACCCATATATCGATGTTTTTAAAACAAATTTCAGCATTTTTTCTACAAAACTTTGATGTCAAGCAACCACCGATCCCCCCCCCCCCCCCCCTCCCCTGTCACGTCACAGTCACGCATGGCAGCCCCTCCCAAAAAAGGCGTGAGTGGAGTAAGAAATAAATGGTCTCTAAAATAAATAGTAATTTATATTGCACTAAACCTGGTCACGGTTATATGAACGCCCATATATATATATATATATATATATATATATATATATATATATATATATATGCAACACGTTTGCATATATCACATATATGTATGTATATATACGGGTATACATGAAATGTGTTAAGATGTTGAAAAGATATGAACAATGCCGCCTATGCAATTTTCTGTTTACGCTATTAAGTATGTTAAAAAAACACATTCACATACATACCACATTAAATTATGAAATTTTTTAAAGAATTCTATTAAAAAATGTAAATAAAGTATTAAAATTAAATAATCTTGAAAACCCAAATCCATAAATTCTTTTTGATAAAATCTGTCATAATGAAATATACACTAAGTTTATTCCTTTTTAAGCATTACATAAGAATTCTTTCATGCCAAACAATACCGTTGTTGGAACAAAAATACTTACAGCAATAATTTCAAAGATACAATCTTTAACTTCGATTTTTTTTTTTATTTCTTATTAAACACAACAATATCAACATAGTTTTCAGATAGGATCTGTCATAACAGAACGAACAAGAAAGAACAGAAGTATTTCCGACAGGAAGAAGGATTTCCGTACTTCCATCCGGTGAGATCTTTCCAAGCGCCATCTTCTTCAACATTTCCGAAAAAAGAACTTCCAACTCAACCCGCACTTTTCCCCTTCTCCCAAATCGTTTGCTTACGATGAGGGAGTTTTTATTTAGGACGACGACGAACACAAGAGGATTATAAACGCGTGTGGTTAAATAAGATTCTTAAGTGGAAAGGAAAATAAACTAAAACAATGATAAATGGAATATTCTTATTTGTAGAATAAGGAATGAATTGTTGTTGTGTAGATTTGTACTAAGATAATTTATTTTCGAAATTCTTTAAACATTATGGAATTTTCTTTTTACGAATTTTTACGGTAGAAATTGACGCAACCCGTTGAGCTAAGTAAGAACTGGAGAGTAGACTAATCGCGCACCACCGCATTACACCCTTTTGAGACGCTGTAAAAAAATATAATCTGTTCGTTTGTTGTTTGGCAGACAATGAAGTGCAGATAAAATTCTAGTTTCAAAACCAGATAGATCCATTTTTATAAATTTTACAGAAGAACCAAAAACGATTGACAGTCACGTACTTTTGCATCTAAACCCATGACTTTAATTGCATTTTTAGACTGAATTCAGAAACTTTTAGTCAGAACCGCTTCGCAATATGTTGTAGTGAAAATTATATAAAAAAAAATCAGAAAATGAGGATCCACAAGCCAAGTGTTATATTTCAGTCTTGCTAGGGCAAATTATTAGATAGACCTACCAAATTAAATATTTGTAACTGAATTAGTCGCATCGCATATTGAAATGAACTCGCATCACATCGATGAAAACAATTATTCTTTATTAAAACCGTAAATTAACCGAGGTGAAACAAGTTTAAATATTATTTTTATCACAATAGCGTTATATGAAATTAAGACTACTATTTTACAAATTAAAATAAATTTTAGCGGGGGAAAAAACAATTTTAAAATTATGCACTTCATCGTCGTAGCTGAAATATTTAGATTTCAAATTTTTATCACCTAGCACACATTTGAATGAATTTTACAGACTTCACTGCCGAGGCACTGCCAACTATCGGACATGTTACTAATCTGTTTAGTAGTTAACCCACAATTGTAAAACTTAAATTCTACCAACCTATTTTGCAACTTTTTAATTGTTAAAATTACCCTTTCGCTCGCTACCGCGCTAACAGCTTTGGCACATAATCGACAATTCGGCAAATTTGTATGGATTGTGGTAATACGAAATATTTTTCACCTTCACTTTGTCGATTGCGAAATCTGAGACCTGGCAGCCCTGAGATGGATGAAATTATGATCAACAGCAATTGCTGGGTGATTTTGTTTTTTATTAGTGCAGTCGATTGAAATTTGCAATGCAACTGCTGCTAGCCCGAGGAAGTTACAACTAAACATTTCCAAATAACAGAATGCTTACTAATAAAAATGCCTTTCTTGTTATGATAACAAACTACACCGTGTTTGAAACTAACTCCAATTTAACAGAATTCAAAATTCAGTAAACGAAATTTTTTGATATATACAAGTAATCTATTAGAAAAATTAAAGGGTATTATAAATATAAGCTTTATTTAATTTTCAACATTTTAGAATTCAATCATGACAAACATACTTTAGGGATTGTGATCAAAGAAATTGGAAATATTACAAACATACACTCGATGTTACTTTTCAAAACTTTGACCAATCAAAATATCGATTGTAGTTTAATTGGAAAAATAATTAAAATCTGCAAAAACACTTTCTTTAAAGTAATCGAACAAAACTCATTCTCAAATGAGAGCATTGATTTTTCATTACAATTATAAACGCATCAAAATTTCTCAAAAGTAATCTTTTAAACCATGACATAAAAAATATTTTTTATTCCACTTACTTTGAAACTCAATTTAAGGATTTTTTTTTTTACGTTTTCTCATCTAGTCTTTAAAAAGAATCACAACATTAAATTTATCTCTGAGTTCGAAATAAAACATAAAATTAAGAAAATAAATTAAGAGCGGAACATAATTCGTTCTAAAGGTCTGAAAATGGCGGACATCTGAACTTGAAGAGTTGGTTACCTTGAGGTATAAAAAAAAAGAACAAAATAAAATATTTTAGAGGATTAAAGATCCAATCTGTAAATGTCAACATCTAATAAATATGTCCTGATTGATGTTCAGAATCATTAAAATATATTATTAAGTAGTTATATACAATTTGTTTCGTGTATGATTAAATTTTTGCATGTTCGAAAATTATAATGTTTTTTTTTATTTCCCCACGCACTGGTTTGCATGCAGTCCAGACGATAAGAAACACGTTTATCCCACTTAGGTCAGAGACTCGGCGAAAAATCATAATAAAAAGTAAACTAAGCTACAATTTAACGATAGCTGTTGCATATAGTATTCTTATCATACTACGAAAATCTAAATATTTATATATTTTTATGTGTAAATATAGTTGTAATTTTTTTCTTCTTCTGTGATGAGGTGAATGAATTTATGTACATTTAAAAACGCCAAAAAAAGTTCATGAAAACATCTTGTTTTATCATACTAATATCAAATATACAATTAATTCGTACATTTAATGTAAAATGTTGTAAATATCTGCAACATTTTTGTTACAAAAGTAAGAATGTGTTTTTGTTATAAATTTTATATAACAAAAAATAACATTCTTACATTTATAACAAAAACATTGCATAGATTTACTTAAAAAAAATATTCTAAAATCTTCATTGATAGTTTTCAACTGTAATATTTAAGTCTTAAATAAAGACTCTATATTATAGTACGGTTTTATAACAAAAAAATTAAATAAAAAAATTAGTACTACTCAAAAGGTTTTTTTTTAAACTATTCAAAAGAATTTACTTTGAATTACGCAGGAAAAAAGTCATTCATTCCAGTTATAAAGTAATCGTTTATGATTCATAATTCTGAAGTTTTTATCATTTTAAAATCAAGAAAATTAACTCAAGGGTTTTATTTTAACTTCAAAAATAACCAACTATTTATTCCGATTTAATAAAATATATAACTTATATCAAAAGTTAATAAATCTAAGTTTATAAACCTTTTAGAAATTAACTTAAATCCCGTATCTTTCTTTAAGATTTATTTTTTCATTAATGCGTAATCCATATTTAAAATCAGATCTGAGATAAAGGGTCTTCGTCACTATACACCTATATATTTTTTTAAAAAATCGTTTGTTTTCAATAATTCTTAAGATTTTATCATTTTAATTTAAGGAAACTAATTGATTGTTTTATACTAACTCCACAAAAATAACAAGCAATTTATTCCGAGAAAAAAAAAGGCTAATATTTAAGTATTTTAACATTTTCTTTCGTAGATTTTTTTTCCATTTGATTTTCGCTTGTTTGCTAAAGTTAATGTAAATATTTTAGCAAAATGGAATTTCTATTAGAATTTTACTTAAACCTTATTTCCCATAATTACAAAATGCCGCTTTTTAAAAAAGAATAATCTAAAAGAAAATCGTAACTATGAAATGCTACCATTTACATAAGAGTACTTATATGCATTTGTTTTTTATGTTAAATATTAACAACTAAATTATATATTTTCTCTCAACTTAATGGGAACTTTCCCGTCTATTTCTAACTACTATTATTACCATTGTCCTTTCGCGTTAATAACATATCATACACTCATATGAATGGGGTGAAATTTAATCGGAAAGTTCCAATTGCGGCCCATGGCAACCTTTTGTCTGGGCGATAAACAATTGTTTTCTTCTTTGAGAATATGGCAAACCTGGATCCTTTCGGCCGCAATTGGGCTATTGCCAATTTAATATATCCTTCCGACCTATTCTTATTCTTTTTAGTTTAATGACAGGCTATTAGATCACATTACGACCATTCGGGAAGAATTCAAAATTATCCTTTTTTTATTCTTTCAAATTAAGCAGGAAGTGTGCACTCTAAGTAAACTTGTGACCTGTACTAAATAATGGGTAAGATACGCAGATAAATATTGTTCCGAAACTACATTTAAAGTACATTTAAACCACAGTATAATGAACAAAACTTTCAATAGGGTTTGAAAATTCTTCATATTATTACCAAATTAAACAGTGTTTACTTTTACCTTTGTGTGTATTTTGGTATTTAATTAACTGCTGACGTAATTCCAGTATCAACGAATAAAGAACTTCATATCGACTGTGTCCAGTAACCATAGAAACCAGTAACCCTTGTAGGCGATAACAAATATCTACTCTTTAGCGGCAGTTCGTTTTTTACGTCTAGGGGGAGAGGACGGTTCAGTGGTTCCGTGACGTCGCAAAACTTTGTAGAAAAAAAAAGCTGAAATTTCTTCCACAAACTTTGATACCAAGTCACTTTTTATAAAAATCACAATATTTTACAACAGGATATTTGGTAAAATGCACAGAAAGAGTTTTAGTGACTATATTTTTAACTGCAAAATTTATCGTTAAAACTATAACTTAATTATTAAAAAAATACTATAAAATCTATATTGGTGACACAGGTCACAAGGTGAAATTTTTTCTCCATGTGCGTTTTTTTTATTGTCTGATATAAAATGAGTTAAACAGTTTTAAATATATAGCAGAACAGTGAATTAGAGTTGCAATCACGTGACTTTCGATATTCTAACAATGCGCCCTGTTTGAACCTTACAAACAGGGCGCATTGTTAAGGTTTGTAACAGGGGTAAGGTTTGTACTGGCGAAAAAACTGCGATTTCAAACCTATCTTGCTGTAACTGTTATTAAAAAAAAAAAACTTCAAATAATGCAATAGCCTGTCCATGAATTGATGATATTGAGTAATAATTTTAAGGTGTGTTATTTTTTATTTTCATTTTAGCCGAATGTACCTTTCCAAAATAAACAACCCCCAATCACTTTGTTCCCATAAAAATTCTACTTCTTACGCAAGACGGCCCAGATCCAGTTACCTAAAATTCCTTTACACTCTCGTACCAACCCCTGGCACGGTTCCGGGGTCCGCCAAACCCTGGATTTCTATTTATAAATCGAGCCGGTTCGGGTGTCTTTGAGAAGGGGGCGGGGGGGAAAGGGGGCAGATAAGAAACTCTTGAAATAAAGGGGGGGAGGAAAGAGAAACAAAAACGAACAAGGCCGCGAAAACGTGTGGCCAGCCCAAACGGGGGAAAAAGAATATAGTTGATGAGAAGCATACGATGGACAAACATCAGGGAAAGGGGAAAAGGAAGAATATAGGATTGGAACAACGTTTGTTATTTCTTTTCACATCTGCGCGCTTTTCCGTCTTCCTGTTTAGGTAGAGTTGTGTTGTTCGCCGGAGACAGACGATAGTAAATTTGTTCTAAAAAAATTTTTCTAAGTTTATTTAAATTTTGAGTGGTTTAAAATTGAGGATTTCGGTTTTAGGGAGGGAATGGTGAATGTTCGGTATTTGTAGGGGAAAATGCGAATAGTTCTAAATTTTTATATTATTTAAATTTTTAAAAAATCATTTGATGGAAGTGAAGCAACTTTTTTTTTTTTTTCGTAGTTATAAGAGTCGTAGTTATAAGAGAAAAGTAATAAAATTCTTTTTACTGAATAAAAGTATTTGTATTACGAATAATTTAAAATCTGATATTTCTAAAAAAAAAAAAAACTCTTCAAAGAATAGTAATGTAAGTTAGGTTTTCATTAAGCGATTCTATACTCTTGATTTAGTTAATAAAAATCAAAAGTCAACTAATAAATACTGTTTGAAAACTCTTTTAACCTGTAATTTTATCTTAATTTTTAATTTTCTGCTAAAAAAAATTATAGTTCTAAAAGAATATGGTAATAATAAGGGTTTAGAAAAAAGCATTTTTCAACATGAATAATTTAAAGTTCGTATAAACAGTTCAACAAAAAAATAACGTTTGTTGGAGAAAATTAACATAAACATGAAAACAAATTTCTTTAAGCAAATAATGCCTTTCATTTATAGTATTGGAAATTTTTCATGTGTTTTCATTGAGAAAAAACAATATTACAAAATTGATTGTGATAATACTAAATCAATATTCTTAATGTTTTTATTTATTTTTGTTTTATATTTTGTTTATTTATTATTTATGATTATGTTTCTATATTTTGTTTGTATATTTCCTAATAATGACAATTAAAGGTAAATTTGCTTAGCCTTGTCTACAGAATTGATTCAATTTTAAAAATAATATTTTCAATGAAAATCCTTAAAAAAAAATTATTTGTTTTGTATTTTACCTAAACCTGAAATAGTTTCTAACGTTTTTAAAATTTTAAAATGCACAAGCATTAGAAAACGTACCATTATTTTCAATAAAATTTGTTTTCAGTTTATAAAATTATATTTCATATTACAAAACATAAATTTAACATGCATATATATATATATATATATATATATATATAAGGATTTAATACAGAATATTTTTTATACATAAAAAAATTAAATATTTATATAAAATTAAGATATTAAAAAACCTTATCAATACAATTAAATCTACGAATGTATCTACGAATTTTAATAAGAATTTCATGAAAAAAGAACGTTTTATAGTATTGCAATAGTATGTAATGCGTTCAAATATAAATAATAGTAAATGTTGAATCAAAGTACGGTTTTATATAATGATGGATTAAGATAAAAACATGTCCAAATTAGTATTAGCAGATAGAATTAAAAAAAAAAGCAAAAATGTCTGCTATTTACTTGAAATATAAATAATTCATTAACTTTTTTTTTAAAGTTATTGGAATTGGAAAAAGGATTCACTGAAATTTATTTGTGTAAAATAACATAAAAAGATGCATGTTAATTTTTTAACAGTTAATAACAGTTTTTTTTTATAAACTCTATAAAAAAAAGAAGTATGAACAAACAACTAAATATATATATACCAATATGAATTTTTTTAAACATTTTATTTTGGGGCCTTTATGTCATAGTTTGAGAAGTTATGCGAGCCCAAACTATAACTCAATTCATAGAATATTTATTCCTTTAGGGATTCAACCAGATACAAACATTTTATATAATATGAATATAATTACTTATTGATTTTTTTTAGAAAGCCTTATTGTTAAATGTATATTTCGAAGTGGGTAATAACAGTAGAATTCTTAAACACTTTTAGAATATATCTAAAAAGGGTTGTGGGAAAAATATAGAAAAAAGCGGTAATATCCTTTTCTAAAAGAAAAGTGCATACGTTAAAGACATTGAGTTTATAGTATAGATCTTTACCAACAATGACCTGTACATTTGAAGGATTGAGAATACAAACAGACCAGGTCCAATTTTTTTTGTTTTTAATTATTAACGCATATAGATACAGCTCGCATTATCACAATACAAACAGACCTTGCAGCTATAAGAACCCTAATCATTGATAACCATTGTAATAGAATGAATGTGTCGATTTATGAGAATTCAAAACTTTGGGGTCAATTCCTGGGAAAACACACAAAATGGTCATCAGTCTATTTAATTTGCAGTCCTCCATTTCCAACTAACACCTTTTGCAAATGTTATTTGGATTAATATCACGATATCACCAGTGTTAGTTGATATCCAACAAGAATAGTAATTTATTCAGGATTTTAATTATTGGTGGCATTCATTCTAAAAATATATTTAACCTTTAGCAGTTGAAGAACATGTTTAGATATTTACGTTCTTTTTATTTAACAGTTGCATCCTGTTCCTATTCTCTGCTCTAATCAATGCCCAAGTGATGTCATACTTTTAAATAGATTTAGATCAGTGGTTTGGATGTCCTAGCTCTCGTCATAAGGAGTTGTTAAAGCTCCATCGCTCTGGTATTCGTAGGGCTATTGGATTACTAACTGGGCATTGTACTCTCAGAAGGCATCTAACTATTATGAGGGTTAAGGATGACCCTTTGTGTAGGGGATGTAGGAATAATGATGAAACTGTTGTACATATTCTCTGTGAATGTGACTTTTTCTCCGCCCATAGGTTCGAGCACTTGGGACGTCACTTACTTGAGCCTTGGGAGCTCCAGGACATTCCTTTTAGATCATTGCTGAATTTTGCTTCAGCTACGGATCTCTTTTCTTAAGTGATCAAAGATTTATTCCAGGGGAAAGTACAATAGACCTCCGGTCGCAGTGCTTGCTCCTATTGGAGCCCCCATCCTTAAGTCATAAGTCATAGTTCAGTGGTTCGCAAACCTTTATTCTCTCCCAAACCCCTAGAGAAAACTTTTCATTTATGAGTACTCCTACGCCCCTCTCTCATAGCCCTTATCACCCTAAGCGGCAATGTTACTATTATTATTTTTGTGTACCCCCAACATGACCGCCAAATACACCACAGGTTGAGAAACGCTGAGTTAGATAAAGAACAACAAGAAAGCGTTTTTTACTAGGGATGAAACGGATATCCGGTAACTATCCGGTATCCGGCCTATCCGGCTGCTTTTTAACTATCCGGTAACTATTCGATATCCGGAAGTAAAGTGCCGGATATCCGATTTTCCATGCCGGATATCCGGATGAATTAAACATTGAAGATTTTTTTTTTGCGGCGATCAATTTTCTTTGTTCTTGCTTTAAGTATTTTCCTGAAAATTCTACCAATGTATTCACAGTGTGCAGATTCTCCCTTTAACCAATAGAGACTATAAAAAAAACACTTTTTTTCAAATTTTTAACTTTAAAATTATATTTTTAACGAATCGTTATGGTGGAGTTACATCTCACAACTAATATAAAGTTGAATTAAAAATTAAATTCCTCAAAAGTTTAAGCAAACTTGAGTTTTCATGTTTGGAATGAAAAGGCATATGGTAAAATTACAATTATTCAGAAATTGAGTTTAAAGTGTACAAAACATACGCCCATTGCTAGCAGCACTCTAGAATAACCCTTTGTAAATAAAAAAGTTTTTCTTAATGTTTATTCAATCTTGGTATTATTTTAAAGGTAAGAAATTGGGGAATATTATAGAATAAAAAATTATTTTGTAATTTTTGACCGATTTCCGTTTTTTCTAGTGTGTATGAGAAGATATTTTCATAAAAAAGAAATTGCCGGATATCCGGCAAAACCCAGTTCGGATATCCGATATCCGGTTTGTAATGTGCGCCGGATATCCGGTATCCGGCAAAACCACTATCCGGTTCATCCCTATTTATGAGTACCCCTACCCCCCTCTCTCATAGCCCTTATCACCCAAAGCGGCAATTTCACTATTATCATTTTTGTGTACCCCCAACATGACCGCCAAATACCCCACAGGTTGAGAAACGCTGAGTTAGATAAAGAACAACAAGAAAGCGTTCTTTACGCTTAAGAACATGCAGTTCTCTTACAATTTGAAGAACAGGGAACAAAAGAACAGGTTGTTATTTTTGTGCCAAAGAGACGCACCTCCACTACAAGGGATTAATATATACAGTAGGATTCTCCCTCTAATGACCATAACCATAAATCCTAATCGTTCGTCTTGGTAACTTGTTACAGCAACCTGTTATTATAACAAAACTCCGATATTGGTTCAGGTAAGGAATCATTTAGGTTTCTACTATGTTGACATTTAGGTAAAGAAAATTAGACACTTCCTATGATTTCGAAATTACTAACTAAAGGCAGGGACCGACTTACAAGCGTAGGGGGCCCAGGGCTAAAGAACATTAGGGGGCCCCTCGACGTAACTCAAAATAAAACTGCTAAATTTATGCACAAGCACACAATACAAAATGACGCAATCAGTCAGCTTTAATGCAAATATAATTTGTTTTTTTAAACTACTAATTTTCATCTTTTGAGAATTTGAATTAACGTTAATGGTCAATTCTGCAACAGAGTTTTTTCATATGTTTCTAGTTCTGTTCTTTCTTCCTTTTTAGCTTTTTTTTTTAGTTGAGTCAGATTCGTATGTTCTACCCATTTTATAGCTAGCAAATCCCTAATGATTACATATTAGGAAATTTGGTATAGGAAAAAAGTATCCGTAAACGACAAATCTACGTGCGATTAGTAAACACAGCTTGTTTATGGTCTTGGACCTTGGTCATTAATTTAATTTTACTAGTGATCAATTTTTGGGGGCCCCTTTAAAATGGGGGCCCTGGGCAAGTGCCCCGAATGCCCTCCCGTAAATCAGTGTCTGACCATTTCATACGAAAATTATTAACGTGCGTTAGAGTTAGCAGATGCCTCTGCGATTGGTGAATAAAAATCATGTGGTCTTTATTCACTAACAACAGAGGTATCTGCTAAATCTAACGAGTGCCAATAACCTCCATGTAGAATGGCCTTTAAGCTCATTCTATGTAAATATCAGTCAGCTATGTGTGTTATTTTCAGCATGCTTAACCGAGTATTGAAGAGATTCCCTTTTACACTCTCAAAGAGAAATTATATTTCAGTTCAGAATTTTTGGGTACAAAAATATTTATAAAGTTTGTATGCCTTTTGGTATGCACATTGATTTTGAAATGTATGTATGCAATAAATCTGCAATGCATAAAGTGTTCTTTTAATAAGTATATTTTTGAAATATACATTTTATAATAAAGAGTTGAATTTGTGTGTGAACATTTGATTGTACGATTCAAAAATTATCATTTGTGCTTCAAAACACTTAAATTACTTTGACATTTAAACGGAAAATACCGAAAAACTGCTTTAAAAAATGTGGGAGATAATTTGTAGTTCAGATAGAAATTATTTCACATTATAAATATACAACTGATCGCTTTAAAAATGATTGTTTATTTAATTATGCCTATTTTTTCAACTTTGTGCGAACACATTCAATATTGATATACTTCTTTTAGTAAACTTATTATAAAAAAAAAACTTTTAAAAATACATGTTACAATAAATACCTTTTAAAATATTGCTACTTTTATTTTCAATTATTCAAAATATGCATATAAACACAAGTTTAGAAACAAATTTTAATAATGTTTATACATTCTTGATAGCACATGCATAAAATATAAATAAAAGAGGAACTAAACTTACTCAGGTTTGTATTAGCTGTTACAACTGTCGGTGATAACATCACCACAGCAACCCACATTGTCACTAATATCCACATTGGTGTAGGTAAAGGTGAATAAAACTATTAAAAAAATCACTTTCTCAGGGAACTCTAAAACTTGAGGACCCTGATTCCTACTCAGGGTTCATGAAAAAATTGGAATCCAGAATACAGCGGAACATAACTTTTCACAAACTCAGTTAAAAAAAAAAATGAAAGCACGGTTTGTTATTGTTGTGTGTTTACCAGCGATCTACGCTTGTCATGCTGCGATGCCTACAAACAAATCTTCGCGTACATTCACTACTGTCAGATTGAAGCCGCTTTGCGTTTGGTCGGTCGACTGAAGCCGACGAGTCCGCCCAGTGACGTTTGTCTTTGATCTGAAAAATTTCATTGATGTTTCTTGCTTTTCGCATGCTTGTGAGATGGTGCTGCCATCTGTTGAATAGAGTTAATTTCAAAAGAAAGTAAAATACATTATTGACTAAGCGTAACGCGGTCTCTGATGTTTTATCTCGACCTTTCCAAATTTTGCATGATTGTAAATTTGTTTGTTACGCAGTTACAACCAAACGCGTTGTACAATTTTCTTCAAATTTGGTGTGAATGTTCCATGAAGTCATTAAAAACGTCGTACACGTTCAGGGACCGACTTTACAAGCTTAGGGGCCCAGGGCAAAAGAACATTAGGGGGCCCCTCGACGTACCTCAAAATAAAATTGCTAAATTTATGTATAAGTACACATGGCAAAATAACATAATCAGCTTTAATGAAAGTGTAAATACTGCAAAAAAAAACTTATTTTTTTAAAAACCCTGAGAATTCGAAGAAACTTTCAGTACTTCAACAGTTTCTTTATACGTTTCTGGTTCTGTTCTCCTTTTAGCTTTATTTTTGTTGAGCCAGATTCGTATGTTCTACCCATTTTATAGCTAGCAAATCCTTAATATTATCAGATAATTTGAAACAGATAGAAAGAATCAGAAAACGACAAATCTACGTACAATTCGTAAACCCAGTTTGTTTACAGTCTTGCTCATGAATTTAACTTTGCAAGTGATAACAAAAGGGAATGACGTGCAGGAAAAGTGAAATTAATTGTATAAAATAGTAGAAGTTTTACAAAAAATTTACAATTGATTTTTTTAAAAAAATGTGTTTTTTTTTGGATTAAATTAAATTTAATTGATTTAAAAAAAAATTAGTTTTTAAATTTATTTTTAACTTTTTCACATTCTGTTAGCTTTATAATATTTTTTTGGGGGGCCCTCTTAAAATGGGGGGCCCTGGGCAAGTACCCCGAATGCCCTCCCGTAAATCAGTCTCTGCACGTTTTTATTTAGCGATCCCCCCCCCCCCCCCCCCTACCAAGTTTTACTCTGTTCAAAGAGCTATAGTTAAATAACTTAAATAAAGAAGTTTTTTTAGGGCGAAATACTGTCGATTTTTTAGATTAGTATCATATATATTATTTCTGTAGTAAATATCCCTTTTACAGCCCTTTTAAAATTTAAATTTTAGTATGGTTTAAGAAGAAATCGTATTTAGGGAAGTTAGTTAAGGGTTCGAAATTAATGTGCATATCGAGATTTTAATCAGTAGTCTTTGTCCTTCAATATATTTTGACATTTTTTTTTAAATTTAGTAATCAGAATAAATAAATATTAACTTTTTTTTATATAATTTTGCAAATAACATGTGAATATTTGAAATACAAAAATTAAATGATAAAAATATCATTCTCCCTGTATTTTATCTACAATAAGTTCCCGAAATTTTGAGAAAGAGGCGCCAAAAACGAGTTTGCTAAGTCTGAAAAGTTTCTTACACCGCCCCTGTACCTTCTAAAAGCAGCGACAGCTCTTCAGTATGAAAAATAGAGGGAAATAAAAGAATTCAAGTAAAACAGTGTAAATTAATACTTTATATGAATAATCTAATGGTATTTTATTGTAGCGTTTCTTGTGTAAATATGCAAACATGAATAAAACTAAGAATTGATCCTCTCTTAAACAAATAATTGAAAATAAAAATCATAAATATTAGACAATGGGAGGAAGAATGACCCAAACATTTAATTGTCAATAATGGTTTACGTATAAAAAACGCGGAAAATATTTAAAAAAAAAAAAAAAAGTTAATTCAACTAATAAAGTTTTTATTCGAATAACATTCGGCACATTTTCTCCTAAAATTATGTATAAAATATTTCAAAATTAATGAGGTCAAGGTCGAAAAAAGTAAGGGGGTCCATGTTCTCTTAGTCCATGTCTCATGCACTAGCCGCCACTGCCTAAAAAATGAGAGAAAATTCGGAATTTTTGTTCAGAATAAAAAAAATTATATTTACTTAGAGAGATTAATCTGAATTCTGAACAGTTTCAAAATTGACATTTCGATTTTTTTTTCTTTTTTTTGCCGTAATTTGCTTCCCAAATAAACATTTTTTTTTGTACTGAAAATTAATATATGTTAAAATCAATCGAATATATAAGAAACGTTTCTAAATAAGCGCCAAAAAAAGAGGCGTTTCCCGTTGTGACAGGAATAATTTAATACAACTGTTTGCGGAAGTACGTAAATCAAGGCAAACATAATTAAATAGTTAAAAAGAATTAAATAGTAATTTCAAATGCCATAATGAATGGCAGTGGCGTACACAAGGGGGAGGGGGGAATGAAATATTTGAAACTCCGTTCCAGCTGTGGCTCATAGGGCTTCGGTCTCCGAGGTTGACGTGAAGCCCGTTCCAAAGGCGTCGAAATATGAAAATGCCTGGCCTGGCCCCCACTTCCTTCTTATGACCTGTGTTTACCGGGTGAAAGAAAGAATTTTTTTAGAACAAGACCGTTGGTGCCGTCCTTTTGAAAATCACCCAAAGGTATTAGGCAGTGGCGGCCCGTGGTCAAAAATGTTAGTGCAGCGGAAAACATGTAACTCCCCCCCCCCCCCCCCCCCCCCCACCTTTTTCACAACCATACATGAGCGGACATTCTTTAAAATTTATTACTCAAACTGAAATCAATGTTTCCTTACAACTTTTATGAAAGATAACATGTAAAAATAATAGAAAACACTTACTTATTTTTTGAAAATTGAATCAATCCTCCTATCAAACTTGCGAATCGGTCAATTTTAATATTAATTTAAGTAAAGAAACAACAACACACGTGCAAACTTATCGAAAACTATTTCCGTTTGGACAGATTCTTCGAAATTATTGTTTTCCTCCATTCCGCCTCGCCGATTCAGCAATGAACCAATCATTTAATCGAAATCCCTAGTACAGCTAATTTGAAAAAATCCTTTTGCGCTACGTTTGTGTCGTCACATCCTCCATATTAGCGTGTTAGGGAAGTCATACTACGTAACGTTGTCATGGCAACCATGCAGCCAATTTCGAACTTCGCTTTTGGGCTGCAATTTTGATTGAACGGAGTTTTTTCTTCTCCTGAATTTGTGCATTACGGAAACACGTTTGCTATTTATCGGAGATTTTTTTTACTTAGAGTTGAAATTTCATCTTCATTTCCAATTCTAATCTTCATTTAAGAAAATTAGTAAAATATATAATTTTAGTTTTAAAATCTAATAAAATTAGGTGCAGCCCGGCTGTACTTGCTGTAGTGCACGAGCCGCCACTGGTATTAGGGTTGAGAAAAGACGTGAAATGGCCGAAACTTGTGCACTATCCCGCCTGTCTCTTATAATTGTAGGATAGTGATTCAGGAACCCCTTGGGGGGCCTTTGTGAAGTCTAAGCCCCGGTGAGCGGGGGATGTAGTGAACCCAGTCCCCACAATTATAAATTTACTTACAGTCTTTTACTAAATTTAAAATTAAATTACTAAAATACAAATGACTTATATTTTGTATAAACATAAACAAGATTTTTATTAATGTATATGAAAAGCAGTGGCGTGTTCGTAAGTATGAAAATTAATTGGGTCGGAATTACAAGTGAATTCAAGCATAATAACCAATAGTAAATATGAATAAAATATAGTATAAAATAATATATTAAAAAAACGGGTTAAAAAAGGGGCTAAAAAGTAAAAAAATCTTTATTAATTTAAGGAACAAAAGTTGAAAAAGTTTAAATATTAATTACTAATTTTACACTTATTATCACTTTTTGAAATTGGCGCTAAAATTTAGGTATGGTTTTTATAAATTAATACCAACTTTAAAAAGTGGCAACAAAATAATTCTAAATATTTAATTTTTTTCTACTTGTTCTAAAATTAAAATTATATCTTAAAGTAAGTTTTTTTTAAAAATATTTTCTTTTTAGTCGAGTTGTTATAGTGTCTTTACTCCTTGGTTCCGAATAGTATATATATATTTTAAAATTATCCATTTTAATTAATGCCAGAACGAAATTATATAGTAGTTTTCACAAATTGCGCGCTCCATTTAAATGACTAAATCGAAGAAAATGATTACAAAGCATAATTAACTGCACCCATTTTTACTTGAAGGCCCAGCCAGATAACCGAAAATGTACAGTATTTTATTTTAAATAGTAATATTTACTATCCATCCAAAAAATTTAAATTAGAGAAAATGTTTGCAATAAAGTCTGGTTTATGCCGGAAAACTGAAAATTTGTACTTTTTATTTTAAATACGACAATACCTATCCAAAATGAAAATATTTTGAAAATGAAGAAAGTAGATTTTTCTCTATCGAACAAAACAAAAAAAAATCTAAATCGAACGATTTTTTTTCTAACGGAGATTTTGGGGGATAGTTAAATGCCAGATAACCGAATACTTTTTATAAAAGGTGCCTAAATAAGCATCTACTATCCAAGAAATAAAAAAATCAATCAAATTTCTGAATTAGAACAAAAATTATGAGCGAACATACATATTCTTTAAATACATAGAGGTCGTTCGGATCTCCTTGGCGCGTTTAACCGTATTGGTTTGCGCGCTGAAGTCGATGAAAATGCATTATTAAATAACAGTATATGTAGTTATTCATACATAGAATAAAAATATTACTTATTTGACAAAAACAATTATTTTAAACATACTTTCCCATAATCCATAATTGCAAGCGTATATAGCGACTTTTTAGTCGAACAAAAGCAGAGTTGTCTGATGTAGGGAAAAAAAATCGAAACTACTAGTAAATTTCCCTCTTGATACGTCACGTGAAACTCTTGCATTTGATCGCCTTGAAAGTAACCTAAACAGCTAAATCTAAACAGTCAACCACGTGACCCCGTGACCCACGTGCATGTTTCAAATTTGGTTTTGCCGTAGAGGTAGGATACAGTTTTATTTTTATATTTAACTGTACTGAAAGTGTCAATTAGAATAGATTAATGTGAATTAGTTATGTCGAGACTATCCACTTGGGTACAGTAATTCCTAAACTTTTTTAGGCAATAAACATTTCAGTGGCATAATGGAACGATTTGATATCTCTTCATTCGTAGGAAGCGATAGATTCCAAGAAATGAAAAAGCGATTAATTTTTTTGCAAACAAAAAGGAACTTGGACTACTCCTTTATATTAAAGGGGAAGTACAAAGGAGATGAGGTGTGGCACTACATGTTGGTCGATCTCGATAAAAAAGAAGAATATTTGGAGAAATGCAGGAGTTCGCCAAGCGTTGATGGCGCACATTTTGGAAAGATATTAGAATCAGGAGATGGCGATGTCCTTGAACCACCTGACACAGTGTATAACAAAACGATTAAGTTTATAGAGGATTTTGAAAATAAACTATTCATATTCAAGTTGCAGGGAAATCCGGAAATTTATTATGTACTGTGTGATGCTGATAAGAAAAGCGAGATTGTGTCCTCGAGAACAGCTGAAGAAGTCGCACGCTGTGGAAAGATTTTGTACTCTTCAATGGACGAAGATCCACCTGAGGCTCTCTGGGATGTGATCGAGAAAGGTTATTTCGGATCTACAGAGGAAAGACCCTTCGATGCCCGCAGCAAAGGCGTCGAAGTTGCCAGAAGTGGAGATTTACAGAGAGTGCGAGATTTTGCTGAAGAAGTGGGCAGGAAGTGGGTCGACTGGACTGATGAGAATGGTTGGACGATGCTTCATCATGCTGCTCATCGTGGAGACCTAAATCTGATCACATTCTTGAAAGATTATAATGCAAATACCCAAGTATGTGATAACATTTGCGGCAGAAAGCCCATTCACATTGCCGCAAGGGAAGGTCACCTCAGAGCTATTGAGCTGTTATTAATTGGCAGTGTGGATGATGCGGACAGAAGTGGTTGGACTGCCCTGCATTATGCAGCCTGGAAGGGGGAATCGCATGCAGTGAGATATTTGATTTCAAAAAGTGCTAATACTGATATCAGAGATAGATGTTTGGGTAAGAAACCCATACATGTGGCTGTTACAGAGGGTCATATGGATATTGTGCAGATTTTTCTGGACAATGGTGCAAACATTGATGATGACGATGCAGCGGGTCGAACGCTACTCTACCATTCTGCACTGGTAGGACGTTTTGACATGGCAAAGTTTTTAATTGAGAGACATGCAAATGTTGACATTGCATTAAAAGGGTTCAACACAAAACCAATACATATTTCTACAGCACTTGATAATGCACAAATGGCAGAACTGCTCCTCAGTCATGGGGCAGACATTGAATCGCAAAACAACACGGGAATAACACCCCTGCTTTGGGCGGCTGATTGTGGTGGCATCAATGTGGTTCAAATGCTTGTAAAAAAAAGGCGCCAATCTGAATGCCGTAGATAACACAGGCAGCACTCCCTTTGACATAGCAGTGTTAAAACAGCATTTGGAAAAAGCTTCATATCTGGCAGAGAGAATGTGTGAAATGTTCCGAGATCTAGATAAGTATAGCCACGTTCTTGGCATTTCTGAGAAATTGTTTAAAATCCATTTGGAAAAATTAGGTCAAGATCACCAAAAAACTTTACAAACCCAACACAATGTTGCGTTAATACTCTATGAAATGGGCAAGTATGAAGAAGCATTGGAAACTTTAAATGTTATTTTAAATAAAAGACAAGATATTTTAGGTTTTCATCACTTTGATACCCTTTGCACTAAATACGAAAAGGGAAGAGTCTATGTCGCTAAATGGAAACTGGACAAAGCGATGGAAATTTTTAAAGAAGTCTATATGAATTGGAAAGATACGTTAGGCGCTGGTCATCACCGTACTCTGGGTGTTGCGCGTGAAATAGCTTTTGTGCACTTCAACAAATGTGAATACGATGAAGCTTTAGAGATTTGTGAAGATATTTATGAAAAGAGAGAATTGTCTTCAGGTGTGACTGATCTCAATTCTTTGCGAGCATTGCAGGATGTGGCGATTGTTTTAATCAATAAAGGCGAAAATGAAAAGGCTCTTCATATCTTCAAAGATATTTTTGCAAAAAGGAAAGACTCTTTAGGTGCTTCCCATCCAGACACAATCTCTACTGTCTATCATATAGCAACAGTGTCGGAAAGATTGAAAAATGCAACCGGAAAAGGAACGTACTGGATGGATAAACTTAAAAGGTTCTTTAATATGCTATAATTAAACAAATCAATAAATTTAATAATCTCGCCTTTTATTCAATATTTTTTTTCGCTGGTGACAATGACAATTTTTTTTCTATATTTTATCACAATATAAAGTTTTTTAATGCATTTGTTTACTTTATTTAATTTTTATCTTCTTAAAATGTTTGTTATAAGATTTTTACATCACATGCATATATAATTTGAATTTAATAATTGTAATCCTAGACTTTTTATTAATCAATGTTTACAATTAAGTCGTGCTTTTCTCTTCTTTGTTTGTATTTGTTACACACAAACATAATGAAAAATATAATATTTATAAAAAATTCAAATCAGAAACAAAACCTGGACCTTCTAATCCTGCTTGGAGCGATGACCATCACAAAAAGTCGCGCATCGGCACTGTTAAATGTGGAATTGTTTAAAAACAAGATATTAATACCAGACTTAGTTTTTAGGTGAGGTATTGTGTTAAAAAGTCGTCTGATTTCCAAGCTTGAATCTCGCAAACAAGCAATTTTTGTGACTGATTCTGGTTTGGAGTAACATCAGACCTGTAACTGTCAGACCTGTAAAATATAGTTCTTTATAGTCATGACCTTTATCAAGTTTTTTTTTCTTGTTTTTCCTAGTGATATTCGACGTGAAGTAACAATATGTGTCTTCTGAACTTGTCTAGGTCGTGTATATGGAACTAGTGCACTTTAAATCTGATTAGGGTCCAACGTCCCGATGCCTATTGAGATTGAGTTGGGTGCCAGCTCTGGTTTTGTCCTCGTCATCTGACCATGGTTAAAAAATATTAGGTATTGTTCCCGAGTTTTTTTCTTCGAGATGGACACTTAACCATCGCCAATAGCCCAATGTGCAGCTCTAATGCAACATTAATTAACCAAACCTTGTTTTACCTAGGTTTTTTTCCCTTTTGGATTCGGAATCAGACTGATAAATCATAGGCAACGAATCGAATAGCTATTAATTTAACATTTTGTTTTTATAATAAGAATGTTCACTAGAAAGATGCGGCAATTAGCAATCCGGCATTGTGTACTTTACTTCCTAAATATGCATTGAAGAAAATTATGCTGCAATTTGTTTTGAAGAGTTGGTTAATATATTCTGGTGTGTTTAAAAAGAAGTTTTTTTATTTTTAAATGTTATCGCATTGGATTTTTGGGGAAGAAAGCATGGCATATTACTATTAAAAAATAAGAGTAATCAATGTAAGTTTTTAAAAAGTATTGCATGTTATTGTCAATGAAATTTCACATTTATGTTTTCTACATAAGGTTTAGAACAAAAGTGACAAATCTGGAAGCATCACTACAGTTCTCTAAAACTTTTCTAGTATGGGAATCGGCCACTATCTAGCTATGTTATATGGCTTGTAAATTAAGATGTGATGTTATGGCGATACATATGATGGATTAGATTTCCACAAAATTGAATTTTATAGTCTTCCAGATCAAATAGTTAAATTGCATATGTAATACTTTTCTAGTTAAAAAAAAACATACATGGGAATTAAAAATGTCAGTATATATAGGAATATATTTTGTAAAAATGTATTTGTGTGTATGGATTTATTTGAATATATATTTTGTATTGAGCAATTTACGGAGTTTATTTTCAACTTTAGGAAGAAATCGACACATAACCAGTGGCGGTGATTGGGTGCTAAAAGTAAGGAGGGGGAGAAGGTCAAAGGGAAGAATTTTTTTTACTAGAATGTTTAAAAAAAAAAAAAAATCTATGCAGAATTAGCAATCAATCTTTATTTCTAAATTTTCAAGGGCCAATTTGTTTTGCTGATTCAATTTTTAAAAATATTAGTAATAGGTATGATTAGTTAAAGTTAAAAAAAAAAGGCGTGTTTAGCATCCAAATAGTAAATAGATTTTTACTTATTTTTTGTTTAAATTTTCACTGATTAAATGCTTGATAAACCACCTACCAGTTCCTGTTTATCTCGCCTTGACATATAAATGTTAATTTCAACACAGGCTCCTCAAAACTTGATCCCATGGTATTTCTGAAATTCCATACAAATATGCAGCTATTTCATGCTCAAGAAAATAATCGCCAATAAAGGAATACAAGGGCAACTGTATTTTAAACATGCATTCATGCCAATAACCCTTGGAGTTATATAAAAATAGTTTGTTTCAATTTCGCCATGCATACATACTGAAATGGAAGTTTAGTTTATACAGTGGAAGACACTCCTCACCAGTGGCGGATTTAACAGGCAGCAAATGGACAGTTGCCACCTTATACTTTGGGGCCCCCTTGACTCCAGAAATTATTAAAGGACAAGAAGAGAAATAAGTATTACTATTTTTTTTTGCATATTTCACTGCAGTTTTCTCTCTGGATTCCCTACCCTTTCTCGAATGCGTAGACGCCCCTCTTTGACAGGCCCACTCCTTTTTACAGTGCAGGACTCAATTACCGAAAAGGTCTGATTACCGAGAAAGCCCGCATTACAGTGGTTCCCAAAGTGGGTTCCGTGGAACCCTGGGGTTCCACAAAAAAATTTAGGGGTTCCGCGTAACAAATTTTATTTGATTAAAAAAAAATAAGAATGTTGTTTAATTTATTCACATTTTCCTCGGAAAGTTTACAATCGACCTCCAAAATTTATGTAATTTTTTTTTGTGATGGCTTATTTTATTGGTCATAAATTTGAATTATCAGACATATTAAATAATATGGCTTGGCTATCTACACCTGCATACCTTGCTGATATATTTGGAAAATTGAACGAATTATGTTTGGCTCTGCAAGGAAAACAAGTCAACATATTGGCAAACAAAAGATAAATTGGTTGCCTTTTCAAGGAAATACAATATTGGATTTCAGCTGTGGAGCAAAATAACTTCGAGTGTTTCCAGACACTTAGTGATTTTCTTGAAGAATATGAAGTGGATTTAGATATGGAAATCCATGATGGTATAAAAACACATGTGTCCAGTTTACAGCAATCACGCGGTGATTATTTTCCAAACCTAGATAATCGAGATAATTACTGGGTACAAAATCCTTTTAAAATAAAAGAAAAACCAAAAGGATTTCATTCCATGGATTATGAAAATTTGATTGAATTGAGTTCGGATACACAATTAGAAGCCAAATTTAGAACAGTTTCATTAACAACATTCTGGTCAGATGTATTCGATAATAATCCAAATTTAGCAAAACAGGCTATTCGAATTCTATTGCCGTTTGCAACCACTTATTTGTGTGAAACTGGGTTTTCAAAATATGTTGCGACAAAAACCAAATATCGTAACAGACTTGGTGCTGCACCAGATATGCGAGTTCAGTTATCAAACCTAACGCCCAATTTTAAGAGAATCAAAGAAGCAGATGCATTCTTCACACAAAAGATTTTCCATTTATTTTAGTTTGTTTTGTATTTTTATTAATTATTTCTATGATGATTTTTTTTTTTTTAAGTTTTGCTTAATTCAATAAAATCTAAAAATACCAAAAATAATACTTGTTTCATATAATATCAGATATTAAATTTTGAAAAGTCGTTGATTAAAAAATATTCAGGGTTCCGCGATCATTGGCAACAAATTTTGGGGTTCCACGACCAAAATAGTTTGGGAACCACTGCAGTAGATTAACAGGCGCATGGGCCTTTGAAAATGTAGAAGCAAGACAACATGAACTATAATATAGATATAAAATTTATAATAGATTTTAATATTATTTTGGGGAGGGGCTAGACAATGACTTTCGAAAATTAATCCATTAGAAAAAAAGTGATTTCTATAAAAATGACTTGTATTAAAATTTAAGTTTTTCTGCGTCACACAAACCCCTAGACCACCTCCCCCATGACTCGCCGCGGTCTCGCTGATAGACCCTTCCCCCCAAAGGGGGCCGACATAATAATTGAACACCGAGTCCTTCGAAAGTTTTGCCACCTGTGCCTTTTCTCTTAAATCCGCCACTGCTCCCTGCAACTAGCCATTATTCCTAGAACTGCGCTGAAGAGTAAGACAATAATGTTGCAGAATTATCAATTTGCAGGTTTTACTCACACTTGGCTGTTTTTCTTAAGTTTAGTTGAACCCTTTACATTCGATGATTTTATTGCTCAGGCGAACCACTTAAGATGATTTTCTGCATATTTGGCGAGTTTCTTACAACTACTCAGAGTCGCAATTCGACTCCAAAAGGTTAAAAATAGTATCTTAAAAAAATATTTATTGTAATTAAACTTCAGATGTGTAACAGTGTTGGAGTAACCATTAAAGTCGCAAAATATTGCTAATGTAATATTTTTATTTGTTGTGCATTTATGGTATGAATACAATTTTCAAATATTTGAAGATTTTAATATCAAAATGCATATATATATATAAGTATATTCAATAATAGAAAATCATTTAGCAGGTGTAAAATTCCGAGTATTGACTGAAAAATCAATGTCATCCAATTCTTTTTAATAATAATTCTGCAGTATGAGCTTAGTAGAGATTAATAGAAAATCTTACTTTAAAATGACATGTGTAAAAATTGAAATAGACTAGAGGAAAGAAACATAACACAGTTTTGAAATACTAAAATTAATGACTAATAACAAGCAAATGTTGAAACAATGCTTACAAACTTTTCTGGGTTTTTTTTCATTCCATTGCTACCACTTCTTATAAATAAATACATTCAATTTCTGCATGGTTCAAATAAACAAAAAAATATTTTATATTAAAAAGAGGCAGATTCCAAAATTCAATTTAAAACCATGCCTACCAACCACACTTTTAAACTTGACTGTATCAAGAATTTTTTTCAAGATTTATCTTGTATAACTATTCAATTAGTGATATAAACTGGACCTTTACTAACTTGTATATTTACCAAATTTTTATGTTCAAATTAGTAACCCCAAAAGCTCTTGGACAAGCGCTAAAAATGTTTATTCGTTGATTTAATTTAAAAAAAAGATAATCAGAATGATTAATTTAACATCCTATAATTAGAGTGTCTATGGACATTCAGAAAACCAGTCAAGCTATGTTCAGTTTGCATATAGGTTAGTGTATTTACGATTCAAGCAATAAAAGTATTTTGTTATTGCATACATTAATAATGAAACCACAAAATTAAAAAAAAACTCAACGAGGGAATTGATCAGAAATTATAAAACATAGAGATCTGAAAGTAGCTGAACAATTATGGGACATGCTAGTGTTTTAAGAATTAAAGAAATGGGTGTAAAAACCAGTCTGCTCCAGTTTTCATAATTGTTAAGGAAGGATGAGAAACACAGTACATTTCTTGCATTGTATAATACAAAAGTACAGCTTTTCATTTATATCTCTATAGCCATTGCTTAGATCTGTATAGTTCTTGCACCAATCAATAGAGGATATTTTTCTTTATAAGAATAAGTGAAATAGTTTAAAATCAGAAAAAATAGAGTTGTCTGGTTCTTGTACCCATGTTTTCAATTTAAATAAGGGGGATTACAATAATTAATTTTGAAATTATATACATTGACATTCTTTGAGCCTGATACAAATTAAAAACTTTAACAACAGATTATTTTTTTATCCATATTTTTTTAATATAATGGATGCTGGTTAATGTAAACCGAAACAAGGAATATTAGTGTATTGTTAAACAGCATATAAATCAGTAAAAGAAGTAATATCAGCATTGAAATTTATGTGAATGACATATTTGTATAAAATAAAAATAAACTAAACAAGGATTAAAGACCATGTAATTTGTTTTTTAACAGAACATTACATTATTTTGCATTGCCTAGACAAGAAACGTTAATAAAAAAACGTTAATTTTTATGGCTTTTGCTAGTTTTTAATTCACATTTGTTATTGAGAAGTAATAAAATTTTAAAAATAGCACAAAATATTATTGATTTATCAACAAATGTTTACTAACATTCCTAGTGCGAGTTATTGGAAATACTTATTAATTAAAACTTTCTATGAACTTATTGATGAGCGACACTCCCGTTTTCTGGAAAATTATGCTAAATTGTTATTATTAAGATTTAAAGTAATTGACCATTGAAACACAAAAGCAAAATTTTCCAAGGTACAAATACATTGACAAATACATAGCAATTTTCATTGCAGAAAAACAAGTCCTTCAAATTAGGTACATTTTGAGTATATTTATGCACATATTTTAGTACTTCACAGTTGTAATGAATATAAGAGATGTCCATTCTAATGAACAATAAAATTGACATTATCCTTTTGGAAATACATTTAAGGACTGTAAGCAAACAACAGCCGCATCTGCCTTTGCTATTTTCTTGTTGGCCGACGGGGACACTGGCTGATACTCGATGCCATTCACATCAACCTGGAGATAAACAATTCATATTATCAATGTTCACTGTAGAAATAAAAAGGGGCAAGGCTGCTGTTGGAAGGAAAAGGGCACTTGTTTCAAAAAGGGAACTTTAAAAAAAAGTTTGGGGTGGGCACTGTGGCCACCTGTTGACACGTCGAACCCGTGTTTGGAAGAATGAGTGCTCGACTCATAGCATGAGTGTAGCTATCTATCTGATCATGGGGAAAACACTGTGCATGCAAAAAATAATCCTTTGTGGTAAAATCCTTTGTGGTTCTCAATCCTATTCAGGCTGCAGCTCGGGTGTTGTCGCCATATAACCATGGTCCAAAATTAGGTGGCAGTTTTTCACAGGTTTTTTTTTCGGGATAGATTCAGAACAGAGAGTTATAATATTAAATAGAGAGCGCCTTCAATACCAGACTCTCGTAAGGCCGCGGTGTCAACATTGAAAAGAAAAACCACATCACGTGGTTATAGCGCTGCCACATTTGGCGTTCAGACATCTGAAAGAATTTCAAATTTGGCGCACTTTCTTCTCTTTTGATGATACAGAGTTCTGTCCGTATTCAACTTTTTAACATATATGTACGTATTTACTTATTTCAAACAATATGCGCTAAATATTTCCTCTTTATTAACGAAACGAAAATATTTTATTTGTGTTCAATACTCGAAGAAGCGAAACTCTTTATATTTCTCAGGTTTTATTGTTCATATTTTCTTATTGAAGTATACAAAATAAAAATTGAAAGAACTTCGCTTATGGTAAATTTTTTACATAAAAACGTAACGCAATTATTTAAAAACTACAAAGTAAGAAAAATCTCCTTAATACATCTGTTAAACTCCCTTAAATTGTGCCACTCGTTAAAAAAAAAACTGTATTTAAATACAAAATTAAACACAAATCCATATTACAATACTTCGATCTCGTTTAGTTCTTAAAGTCGGCAAGTAATATTGGCGCATGAATAAATTGGCATTTCCACATATCACGTGGTCTCAATGATGGACACACGGAAATCAGCATTTTTATTACTCTATGATTCAGAACCGCCGCTAATAGCCCTCTGTGCAGGTCTTCTGTCGTCATAATTAACTCATTTCCAATTTAAACAAAAAGTTGAAATTGATGCTTTTTTAAAGACATCTAAGGAAGCAAGGGTGCTTGACTGAAAAGGGACGGAAGTATTTTTGCAAAAAACGGCACGAGGGTGCTATTGAGATGGAGAAAGGGCAGGCTGCCCTTCAAAAAACGCTTAGAGTGAACACTGATATTATTGACATTTCATTCAACTTTAAATAATAAACAAGCAAAGAAATTAAATAACTCTAAATAAAAATGGGTGGTTTGATTTTAGATTTCTAAAGTGAGGGCTTGTTAGATGAAATGTGGAAGTTCTGTAAGCTGTTATCGAGTTTTTACATTTTAACATATAAATTTATGCATAGTGGCAAAAATATTACAGTTATGGATACATTTATTCATTTTAAGTGAAAAGAAAACTGCACAAAAAATCTTTACAAATACAAAAACACTTCTTTTTCTATGAGACAGGTTAAAGGAACAAGCGATGCTATGGATAGAAAAAAGTTCACACTGGAAAAGTTCTCTAGTAGTATCACATGGTTCATATAGATTTTCAAAAGTAAAAATTAAGCAGTTCTTAAGGACTTCTCGATAATTTTTAAGGACCTCTTATATTTTTTGGCGCCGTTGGAAAATTGTAATTTTTTGGTGCAAAATCGTATGTAAATGCAGTTTTGTAGCAAGTTGGCACAGGATACCACTTCCGGCAAACACTGGCGCAGAAATGTTAAAGATGCTACATTCTTGATAATTTCCCCGATTTTCTAGAGTGAGTATCGATTCTTCACAAAACAACAAACGAGCTGAGATTTTCTAACGATGAAGTGTCGTAAATGATAATGAAATACCATTAAAAAAAAATCGGACAAAAGAGATCAAAAGTGCACTTTTTTTTCTGTCACTAAATCCGTCTATTCACGCCTTTCTTGCTTTGCCGATTTACACTTGCGGACTTTAAGGGCCTACCTAAATTAAGTAGTTCTTAAGGACTTTTAAGAACTGTGCGAACCATGTATCATATGGAAAACTACATAGTCACTCTTCTGGTACAAGCAAACTCCTGAGGTTCATTCTCTCACTACAACATTCTGAGCATGTACATTTATCTTGCATTTGAAAATTTAACCAATCAGATAACAGATTAGCTGGCTCGAAAATCTTTCTTTTCGCACAGATTTGGAAACACAAATGATCATTTCCACTTGTGTTAAGGCAATACCAACTGAGCTATCACTTTCAAATGCATGTTTTCCAGGTCTTTCAGTATTTTTTTTAAAGAAAATATTGCAATACTTGTAGATGTTATGGTTAAAACCATAATTGGTTAATTTTTAATTCCTCTTTTATTTAATTTAATTTCAGACTCCCCTAATTGTATTAATTAATTTATGTAATATTGATGTATCCTATTTAATTGTCAAACTTGTACTTGGGAACCTGCACTTTTGATTCCATTTAAGCCCAAACGTAGATTTCCCCCTTTTTCATAACCCCCTAAGAGCTTTTTAGTTGTAAATGGGGTGATAACCCCTGTCTAGAGTCTTTTCCACCCTTTTGGGTCCCCACATCGGCCTCTCCTCCTGTATCATATTACAGTTTGACTTCGTGTTTTTGAGACCGTTTTACGTACTGGTCTGGAATTGTGTTTAAATGTAACCGAAGTTGTAATTGTAAATTCTCTGATTGGCTGAGAGGAAAATTGATGTGCTAGTTTTGAGGGATCTGGCAAGGAGGTTTTGGCGATTTATTGGAAAGCGCACCTTTTGACGAGACTTTTAGAGTCATTGTATTGGAGAGACTTTTAGAGTCATTGTATTGGAGAGTATTGGAAATTATTGGAAAGCGCACCTTTTGACGAGACTTTTAGAGTCATTGTATTGGAGAGACTTTTAGAGTCATTGTATTGGAGAGTATTGGAAAGCGCACCTTTTGACGAGACTTTTAGAGTCTTTTCCACCCTTTTGGGTCCCCACATCGGCCTCTCCTCCTGTATCATATTACAGTTTGACTTCGTGTTTTTGAGACCGTTTTACAAGGAGGTTTTGGCGATTTATTGGAAAGCGCACCTTTTGACGAGACTTTTTAATGCATCTTTTGAAGCCTCAAGACGTACAGGAGTGTAGCTCCCGTCTTATAAACGCGGACCGTGTGTCCTTTTTTTAAAACCCGATGGGTTAATCTCGTGCAATAGCCGCCGATGCTGATGCGGGGTTAGAAGAATTACGTAACCGCCGCCACCAACCTCAACGATGCTCGAGAGTCACCCATTCCAGTAGATGTTGCCGGGTTAACTGCAATAACCCCAGCCAACCCATCGACGTAGCACCCAGAGGGATGTTCCCGTCCTCTGCCGTTGCCTCTGATGTCAGCCCTGGACGCCTCCCCCATCACCCGTCAGGCCCGTGATCCTCGCCCAGAGAAGGTCCCATCCACCAACCACCTCTGAACTGGATTTCTCTGCTGGACGACCACCACTGGCTGACGCCTTTTGACCGACCACCTCTGAAGCTGACATCGGAGTTGACACTCCGTCGAAGGATGTGCCAAGTACCACCCCCCTTTTCGTCCACCTACCAAACTTGGACACTTTTAGTATGGCCGTAGCGACTTGGCCATGTTTTCTTTTTTTTGGGCACTCGTATTGTATTCGCCATGACCTCCTGCCACATCTCTCTCGACGAAATCAGCTAAAGGTAGTAGTTTTTAATTTTAGTTTACCCTCCCCCTTTTAATTTATTTAGTTTTAACTTGTTTGGCTTTTTGTAAGGTTCTTAAGTGTTCCGTTCCCTTTTTAATTTTAGTGTTTTAATAAATTTGTTTTCTTTTGGTCACAATTTTTAGTCTTGTGTTACTTTCTGTTCAAAACTATACGATCACGCCAGGTAAATTCTTAAATTAAACAACGATTAATATTATCGTTCTTCTTTTCTTTCTTTTCTTAGTGTGTTTTTTTCAACCCGTAAAAGTAACTATAACATAGACAAACCACCACTAGATTTTAATTAACTTACTTACAGACAACTTTTGATGGTAGATATGAAATGTTTTATATATTTCATCAATTTGATACAAAATATTTTTTTTAAAGTTTATAGGATAGGACTCAGGAATCTTTAAAAATACAATAAAACTTTTTTCAAAAAGCAAAATGCTGTTTTTTTTTAAGTTACTATATTGTTCATATGGTATTAATTTGATTTTTACTACTACTAATAATAAGTATTTTAGCTACTTTATGTAATAAAATATTTGTTTTGTTAAATAGAGAAACTTTGAACAAATTATAAACAGAGATATTACAACTTAAAATAGTGTACTTAATTTTACCTTGAATAGGAATAATTTTTTGTGTGGAGGTCCTGTATCCTTCACAATGGTGTAGAGCGGAGGTTTCCACTTTCTTTTACTGCAAAGTTCCATCAATGCAGATACAGGATGCTTCCCTGGATTAAATAAAATATTGAATCGTAACTTTTTAGTATTTCTAGCCTAACAATATATAGACTACATCATTTTATACATTTGCCAGAATATTTAGTACTAAATTTGAAAAGGAATCAGCAGGCCATAAAATTTGTACAAAATCAGTATCGAAATTTAAAATTTTAACTTGCAAAGTCACAATAATTGTTAGGTCAAGAATAGGGTACAAAACACTCCATCAAAGCCCTTAATTTGTTTGCAACATTTTTACTTCAATCATATCAAAATATTTAAAATTGTTTAGAAAAAGACAACCTTTGAGTGAACTTTTCCATGTATATCATTGCAAAATACACAATATGACATTTTTTGTTTAACCTTTTCGCAGTGGCCCCACAACAAAAAACATTGCACTGTGGCCTAAATTCCTAAACTTGTTACGGAGGGGTTCACAAAAGATAATTAATTCTGGAAGCTTTGAGGAAGGATGACATGTCTCGCGATAGGAGGTGTGTACCTCTCTCGTGACGAATCATTTACAATCCTTTCTCAAAACACATAGATTAGGAGTGTGATCACTGAAGAGTTGAAATGGATTTTCTAAGAAAATGCATTGCTTTTAACAGAAAAAGGGAGGAGTTGCAGATGTTACAGATTATCAAAATATTAAATCCATACTAGGATTAATTTACACATTACATTCTATAGATAATGTACTACATAATATCTTATTTAAAACACAATTAAAGGAGGCATGTTTGATCATGTTTTTTTTTAATTTTAAGAGTAAGTACATTAAATTAATGACTTTTAAAATAATTAAATCGAATAAAGTGTATTTTAAATATGAACAAAATCATTCATTTTGTAACTTTCTACAGACACAGTTATCATATTTTAACAGTATAATTTTTTATGAAAGTTTTTATAATGGTTAAAAGCAATGGTTTCAACATCCAACCTTTATTTTCTACAACTATTTATGCGGCAAGTAAAGAATAAACTCTAACTATTATGAGCTAATAAAAATTTTACAAAATAAAGTAATTTAAATTACAGTAATTATGCTATGAAGTAGTGTTGAAAATTGTATGTCTTTGAGGTAGTTTAAAAAATATATATTATATGGGTGTTGAAAGGATTACATAAAGTGACGGTCCAAGAGTTATAATTTTTTTTTGTTAAGATATAGCTTTTATATTGCCAGCTAAATCGAATTACATAATCGAAATTGGGATTTCTTAATACCCGATTTTCGATAAAAATCGAATCATCAGTCAAGTCTACTCACTATAGCCAGACTGAGATTTTTTAGTTAAAATGTTAAGACATTTGAATTAATATATGTGGAAATCCTTATAGCATATTACGAGACATAATCCTACACCACAAACCTTACAATGAACATAAGTCAGTTTCTGTTTTGTAACATTAGGTGACATCTCTGAATCCATATTACGAGATCCATCATATTACGAGACATAATCCTACACCACAAACCTTACAATGAACATAAGTCAGTTTCTGTTTTGTAACATTAGGTGACATCTCTGAATCCCACTACACTTTTGCCATTCAATTAAATCATGTTAAGGAAGCTAAATGCTGGAATAAACCTTAACTTACCTTGTAACTCTTTGACAGCAGTTGCAATGCTTCTTTTTCCACCTTCGCCTTCCGATACAAGACCTAAAAATGACGTTAAAATTGTCTTCAAATAGTTAACAGAAACATATTATAAATAACAAGTTTTCAACTGGGTTTAAATACAATGAATTTACCAAAACAGGAAAAGGATGGTCTGGAAAACAAGATATATTTTAAACTATACAGGAGTTGTATTTATTTTTAGAAAGTGAAAATATAGATGCTTTTAAGATATTCTTTTTATTAACACCCAAAAGCGCTTTAAATTAATGACTATAACCATAAATTCTCTTCAAATACATTAGACAATACTAATCGGAAAATGCATTTTTAATTCATAAAATACCCTATTTTGCAATATTTCTGAAATTTACTATTCAAGTATAATCTTAAAGCTATCCCTATAAAAATAATTCATTTTTTAAAAAGAAATATAATGATTTAAAAGAAAATTTAAACTGGATCTGTAGGTCGAAAGCAACTTTTACATATGCAGTATTCTGTAGGCCATTCGGAATTTGTTTTTTTAGAGGAATTAGAAGTGCATATTTTTCTAATGACTTTTATAGCAAAAATAAATAATAAGTATTTATAGCCTTTAAGTATATTAAACAGAAACAAGGAGTGGCAAAGAACTTCTAAGGATGTAAATCCTGTTATATTATAATAACCCTGTCATAACTGCCATCACATATGCATTATTTTAGACAAGAAAATGCTGTGTCGTCAATAATCCAAATCACAACATGTAATCGTTAAATTATTTCATGTGTCAATACATTTTCAAAAGACTATAGGAGCAGTATATTACAAAACTTTAATGAATTTCTAACAGAGAAGCATAGCAAATTATTTTTCTCCAATATTTGCCCAGTGCAAAAATTCCAGGAATTTGAAAAAAAAAATGCAATTAAATTATTATTTACTAATAACTAACAAAATAATAATAAGCATCACAATCAATTACATTGGCAGCAACTTTGATCCATAGGGAATTAAAAATCATAGAAAACTAAAATTCTTCCCACATTAATACAATTTTAGAAGACAACCCACATATATATTTACACACAGGGACGACTAAAATATTTTTTTCATAGTAGCGGTGCTCCAATCTGCCCAAATAAATATTTTGTAGGGAATGTGGCACCTTAAGTAATTTTTTTATCATTGGAATTTTATAACTAGACAATTTGTCAAAGAAACCTTTATCACATTATGATATGATTCATTATTGCTAAATTCCAAAATTTAGGGAAATAACTAGTCTGCAGTATCTTTTTTTAAAGGAAGGGAAATAAAATCCTAGATATATATCCTCTGAAATATTAGTGTAAAATATGAAGTAGAAAAATTCTATGAAAAACATTGACATTTCCCCCTTAAAATTAATCCCCTCTAGTTAGGTGGCCCAAGTGACTGTGCTGATAAGGCTTTTTTTAAGGCAACCCTGATTGTACAAGAAATCTATAAAAGATAGTTGGTATCACAATTAAAGGAAAAAGTTGGTTGGTTGAATTAATGACACATTAGAGCCAAACAATGGGCTATTGGAGATGGGTTTATCCTGGAGGAAACACACAAGAATATTGAATCCGTCATAATATGAGGACAACACTTGAGCTGGCATCCCATGCATCTGAAAAGCAGGGTTTGAAATAAGCCACGGGAGTGCAGCCAGCTACCTTAAAATCACACGAAATTTTTTGCTTTTCACAGTAAACATTGCTGCAAGAATTTTATTCGAATAATATTTTTTCCCCACCAAAATATACAATTACTTTTAGTTCTTCCTTTACCAACAGCTTTCTATTGTAAAAAAAGATGTTTAGCATCAAAAAGCGTGTAAAAATAATGGAGGGCTTATTTAAATGAAAATATGCTATGTGCCTTAATCAGAATAAGTGCAGGTGTGCCTTTCAGAATAAGTGATTTTAATGCCAATCAAGCAGTTAAGAAACGGGTCTCTACATGTAATCGTGGATATTGCTTATAAATAATGGATCTGCATTCTGTAATATAATTGTATGTATTTAATTAATTTTTTTAAATCTAAACTATTTAAATTCAAGTGTTTTTTTATTATCTAGTATATATTATTGTGTTTCCTGCAAATTATATAGTTCATTAACTAGTGTTCACATAGTTTTAAAAAACGGCAAAGGGTACGATTGGGATACCAAGGCAATCCAACAGACCTACGTTTTTGCGGAAAAAAATATTTTTTTTAATTACAGGGCGCAAAGAAGATATTGAAAAAAGGCAGGGCACATTTTCACTTCTAAAAAGGGCAGGGCGCATCGGCACTTACAAAAAAAAGAGCAGGGCGCAGCGCCCTTTGAAAAACGCATAACAGGAACACTACATTAACTAAGTTAGTCAAGTGTTTTCATTATTTAAATGTTCAATTGCTTTAAAATTCATAAAAAAGAAACAAAATTACAGATAATTTGATTTTTTGTGAGTTTTGCTGTGAGCTCACTAGTTTTTTGCAGCCAGCTTCAAAATCTTATTTCTAGCCCTGCTGTGTAATCATGGAGATGTTTGAATTACAGGAGAATTGACGAGCACCTGTCCCTATGCAGGACAGCTGCTTTTTATGTACGACAAGGAACAAAACTGGCAAACCACCAAAAGTTGAAATTTGAACCCACAACCCTCCAATTACAAGTTAAGTACTCTACCACTGCTGTTCAATCAAAAAGCTTTGCAATTCTAATGTGTTTTAAGTTTTGAGCTAAATACCTTCAATGCAGATTACTCACCCTTCTTGTCTGTTTTGATGTCCAGCACAAGAGGTTCTAGAGAGCCTTCTTTGTTCTTTCCCAGTCCCTCACCTGGATTCCATCCCATTTTTTTCAACAAGCTCATCCCCTTCCCCTCGGTCACTGGAGCTGCACGCGTAAAAAGATCCTGAAAGAATGCAAAGATTAGACATAAAAACCAAGGCAGGGACATGAAATAATATCCGGCAGGGGTGTAATAACCAAGAGTAATTTTTAAGATTTTTCTTACGTTCATAATTAAAAATTAATACTTGGTATGCATTTTTTTTTTTTTTTTAAACTAGTTAATCAAGGGAAAAATAATGCTTTTAGTTTTTGTTTATTGTCTGCATGCTGGATAAAGATTGTTAGCTAACAAAATAATTTATAAATTTGTTTAACAATAAAATTCTATATAAAATAAGAAATATCTATGATTTCCAAATACAGCACTCATTTTCTATTATCAGAGACAAAAGTTGCGTATCACTACTGCCAAGTCACACAAAAATCGTTTTAATTACGGAACTGAATGTTTGAAAATAAAATTTTAGTTAAAAATCATGCTAAGAAATGAAAGAAATACTCTATTTTTTTATAATTCTAAGAAAGCTAAAAATGGCATCTTCTTGGACTTTATTTAACATATTTTTCATGACTCCCAAACATTTTAAAATGCAAGTAATATAATTTTCAAAATGCTGTAAGTGAAAAGAAATCATGATACCTTAAATAGCTATTAATGTACCAAGACTGAAACCACACTTGAATTAAGCATGACTATTTCAACATGTATTCAAATTTGACTAAAATATTTGCATATACCATACCATGACTACCAATAAATTTTTCTGGCACTGGTACAAACCGTGATACATAAATACTTTTTTGATACAAAAAAAAAAAAAACTTGGCTTGTATAGTTTTTCAGCTTCTAAGGTTGTAAATCTTACATTAATCCATTAAATGTTGAAATGAGCAAGTCATAACTTTAGATAACAATCCTAAATTGGAAGTTAATTGTGTTACTTTGAAGCAAAATTTGCTAATTGTTAAAGTTTTATAAATTACACAGTCAACCATTATGGGCATACAGATTGGAGATTAAAATATACAAGTTTTAGTTTACACATTTACCTTTTTACTTGTCACTTACATTTCCAAAGTATTCACTATCAAAGTTCTAATTTCACAACATAAATATTGTAGAGTTATAAATGTTTTAATGTAATGCCACACAAAATACAATATAAATATATGAAATGTCTTTAATTTTAAATATACTGTTAACCAGGACAACTTTGCTGTTTTTTTTTGTTTTGTTTTTAAAGATGACTCTGCCAAGTGCATGAACCAACCAATACAGGCACCAATGTTTTCATTTCACAGAGAAAACATTGAGTGATTTGTTGGTTCAGGAACTTGGCAGGGTGAAACATAATCTTTTTCAAAAACTAGCAAAGTTGTTCGGGTTGAGGGTCCCAAATATTATTTTTATATTTATTTAAGTATAACTTATTGTGAAATAGCTTCATAAATTGGTATACAAGTACACTTTGTAAAAATGAAATATTAAAATTCAGAATGTTATTACAAGCAGCTGTTCAATATATAATTATATTGTGTAGCAGAAAATAAAGATAAACAAAAATTCTTTAACCTTTAGAAGGCGGGTGTTTGATTTTAACATGGAATTCTGGCCGAAATATTGGCCACCCGCCCAGTAAAGATTAATGTAACTTAAAGAAAAATTACACAATTTAAATTTAGAATAGATAACAAATACACAAACCTAAAACTTTCTTAAGGGACGAAATTATCTGTTAAGAACAACACATCCATTTATTTAATAATATTGAATACATTAAAAAACATATTTTAATTTATATTTAATTATTATTATGTTATTTTATTTATTAACACATTTTTGCTTACGAGATTAAAAAGTCATACAGTAGTATTACTTTATTTTGAATAATTATTTAAAGTAACTTGGGAAAACCAAAGATAAAGATTTTAATTTGAAGCATTAATTCAAAACACTCTTTGATTAACATTTAATCTTATATAACTCTTGAAAATACTGATGTTTTACATAAAATTAGTTTGAAAGGAAGGGATGTAGCATATTACTGCAAACCAGATATCAATCACAAGTATATTTTTCAAAAGCAAAATGAAAATCTTAAAATAAAAAAAAACTGTTGCATATGTTTGGTTAACCTAATTACTCCCCTTCAAAAAGAGGATGTCCTTACACAAATAACCGTCATTGCTCAGAACTAAATGAAAACACAATCTTCAAATAACCATAACAACTAATTTCTTGCTGCAAAATGTGAACCCCAATGCAACAGGCAAGCATCCTCATCTGTTCATCATCTTCGACTCCAGCTCCATATTCATCCCCCCCAACCAACTGCTGTTCAGGCCAAAATAATAAAAGGCAGTTACAATCATGCTCGAAGTACTTAGGGTCATAATCTCGCTTCTTCTTACCAAAGTATCCAACTTTAGGGGTGCACAGCTTCCGACTCCAAACTCGAGGGAAGTTTTCTGCGCCAGCTAAGGGTGTTCTACTAGGAAATGCCTGCAACAAGCTCTCAATTTACACATTTGTTAACAGCCACAAATATAAGTTTAGAGCCAACTGTAAAGGTCACTGAAGTACGACTCGTTGCCACTTTGGATTGTAAACTAGACTTAAACGAAAGTCACACTACTGAACTGGGAGGGGTGGGGGGTTCCCAAATACAGCTGTAGGACAAATGTTTGTCAAAACATTTTTCCTGCAGCTTTCTCTTAGATTAAAGTTAATTTTTAAAAATAATATTTTTTATCTACCTGAAACTTAAACAGGGATCAAGAAGTGAAACATCCAATAAAATCCATTCAGTGGATATTAGGTGATTGAAAGAAATTAATTCTAATTACTTAGATTTAGGAATCTTAAAAATGCTTGATTATATATATATATATATATGTATAGGGATCAAATTTATTGTGTAAAATGCATAGATTAGTGATTTGATTGAAATAACATTTAGAAATTACAAGTTGTTCATAGAAATTAATCAGTGCAAAAAAAGAAAATTTTGTTAGGGTCTGGTTGCCAACTAGATCTAAATCAGGGTAATTTTTTTTCCGAAATTTGAAAGGATCATTACGTTAATTAGCCATTTAGCATAAAATTAGATGATGTCAGAGTGAAAAATAAACATTTTGATAATGTGACTTTCCACTAAGTCTTTTACAATCTAAACTGTGCTGATAAACTTTGATGCACAACGACATCACTACAATCCACAGGGAGATTATTTGTAATTTTATTATTAATAAAGAAACAAAGAAGGCACAACATCTTTGGTGTTAGTATCTTTTTAAAAAAAGATTTTTTATAGGTAAATTTTAAATACCTACAACATAAATCACATGTACAACAAAGTACATGAATGATTCTGTCACACAAACTAAAGGTATGCAGTAACTCACATCAATAGCATATGGGTATCATATAAAGGAAGCATTGAAGTTCTCAACTACTAAATCTTTGTGGAAAAATACAAACAGTTGGTTCTAAATATATACTTTTGCACACATCGACAAAGTAGGTTAAAGTTTTACAGTGCAAATTCCACTGAATTACAAGTTTTCCTGGTAAAATTACCAAAGCCTTTTAAAGATCTTATAGACTTTTAGTGATTATGCCAGGAACCTACAATTTGCATTTCCACTTCACCACACGTTGTTGATGTTTGCAAGAAGAGCTATTTGTGGTTGAAAACAAAGACTAAAACTTACCAATAATCACTTACAACCACAGTACCGATGAAAGTTCCTTCTTGAATAAATTGAGGGCTTGCTGCACAGCCACATTGCATTCTATTCTGTGTACAAAACCATAAAGAAAAGTCTAAAACTCTGCAATAACAAATAGGTTCGCAAGATTACAATAAAATACATTGACAGTCGACTCATACTTGAACTAGGCTACTGTCAATGCATTTTATCAATGGGAGTACAGAGAAAAAAACCTTAGAAAGATGGTTAAAATCAAAAAGGGATAAAAAAAACATTTAACATGTTTTAAGACCCATACTGTCTTTTGAATGATTGTGGTTTATCTGCTTATCAGGATGAAGAATTAGGAAAATTATAAACACTGTAAGAAAACTAATATTACTAGAACTGTGAAACTTTGATTCAAGTATGTGTGATTATAGGAAAGATGCTCAACTGAGAATATACATTTCTTGAAATTGAGAATACTCGTTTTAGGAATACCAAAAAGCATGTTGGATGTTTTATAATCAATCAGCTTTGCTTTTAACCGCCTTTTTCTAAGCTTTGTAACATTCCCTTATACTCTCATTGTGTTTCTGCAATAGCCTGCAATTTTTAATTACTGAAAAGTATATCAATTACATGACCACTATGTATTGTCTTTCATGTTACCAATGTAAATGACCTTTTTCATTTACATGGAAAATGAAATGAAAAAAAAAAAAAGCTGAAATCATGAAATAAAGGAGTACTTTCAATATATTTTGATTGTAAAAATGATTTTTGTAACCAAGACGCAAACAAGTCAAAATCTTTACTTGTTAAAGCAAATTTATATGTTGAAGACAATTAAGTTACACATTTCTTTTAAAGAATATGATAAAGTTTGAAGCATTTAATCCATATGCACAAACAAAAAGTACTTTAAATAATGTTGTATATTTGAAGTTAAAAATTTATTTTGATAAGAATTTTTCCTTTACATTTTAAGATTAAAATAATGTTTCAAAATAGAAACAATTAACAGATATTGAGTGCAAATGAAGGATATAAAAAAAGACAAATATCTTCTGGATATTTCTTGAATATCATGCAAATATATGCCATTTGAATTATCTGATGTAGAGAGAAGTTGAACATTAGAAATATTATTCTCAAGATGTAACAAAATTTTAAACTAACAATAAGCTATTACTGCAATTAATTATTTATTTTTTCACAGACAGCTAGCAGATTCTAAAAAAAAAATCTTATACCCTTTCTGTCATTGAACATCAATTTTTTCTACTGGTATGTAATATTCCTTTTCTAAAATTACTTTCAATGCTTTTGCAGAAAAAAACTTTAAAAGTTCCATTCAAAAGTATTATAAAATACTTGCAATAACTTAAAACATCAGCAAACGAGAAATTCAAACAAAATATTGGTTGGATATAACCTAAAAAATCAATAAAACAGTTAATACTTAAAACATTTTCCAACAAAAAATTAAATTACCTTCTTTGGTCGATAGTTCCAATTTCTCGGCCCACAGAGTTCTTCCACTGTTAACAGTTTTGCATCAGTACTTCCTGTAAATAATCCTGGAACTTGATGCGACTGAACCCATTCTTGTATCTGCAAAATTACAATCAACCTCTTAGATTGCTGCTAATTCTTGGTTGAAATTATTTTTTTACATAAGATTAATTTAAAAAATCTTCAAAACTTTTTATTTTAAAATTATTGTTATCTCAAGGTTTGTGGGAGAAAAATTAAATATACATATCACTTGATTAAATATACAGCAAAAATGGATAAATAAATTAAAAACATATTTCTCCGTGAGTTTAATTGCTCACCTGCACAAACAAAACTTAAATTAATCCATTTACTCCAGTGAACAGCTACACAATACTCTTTACTTTTAGGCTATATTGGTTAATGGATTTTAACTTATTTTCAAAATCAAAAATCCTTAAGGAATTGTCAAAAATGTCGTCAAAATTCAAGATTGAAATAACCTGAATATACTAGTTAAAGCATGTTCCATTCCTAAAATTATTAATCTTCGCCTTAACCTCAGTTAGAATGAAGGGTATAAAAAATAGCAAGCTGCACATGTAAAATTAAAATTTTAGAATTAAGTTAAAAAATAATTTTTGTTTCAAAGATCTTATAAGAGTTTTTAAAAATTGTATAAGGGTTTTTAAGTAGAATATAGACAAAATAAGGAGTTCCTAAGGATTAATGTCTGTAACCCTTTATTATTTTGACCCCGCCCTTTATTATTTTTATTTGAATCAATTAGTAGTTTATCATTGTTATATAATATCAAGCCATAAGAATTTAAATGAATTTTTTTCCCAACTTAGTTTACATAATTTGCAAAATAAATAAGGTACAGTAGAACTCCAATCATCCGGATCAATGGGACCAGAACCCATACGGATAATCGAATATCCCAATGATTCCAGATAAAAAGGTTATTTCTTGGTAAAAAACTCATTTTAATTTTGTACTTTCATACTGTATATATCATTGCTTGAACACATCGGCCGAAGTCAGTTGTTTCGCTGTCTTAACTTGTTTCCGTGAGGCTAAGTCTCGCATCCGCTTGATGGTTAGTAGCTGTAAATGGTTGCACTCACAGGCTGCCATCCATTTTAGCGATGTGTCAAGGCATTCTAGTGCCTTACTAGCTGAAGGTCTGCGCCTGTTGAGTAGCAATGTCGTCATCACCCGGGCTATCTATGAGTTTTCTTCTCAAACTTTGAATGAGTTAATCACTAAGAATTCGGAATATAGGGTCCGAATATATACACCTTACGTCCTCTGCACTGCGCTTGGAACATTCAGGAATTTTCACTGTGGTCTTTCCTATGTCCTGACTGACACTCCGTCCTCTACTTCCTCCTGCATTTTCTTTCTTCTTCCTCTTTGGTTGAAATGTCTTTGAATTACAAGCTCTTCTTAATGTGGTTGATTTCACCAAACTCCATGCTTCTACCACCATGTAAGATCAGCCTTTTAAAATCCTGTGTCATCTGTGTATTCGCTATCGCTACACTAGCACATTACATATTTACCGGTAAGAAACTTTTAAAATACATATTTTGATGATGATTTTTTCCCCAAAGCAATCTGGATAACTGTAGTTCTACAGTATTAGGAAAATATATATTGCCAAAGTTTAATTTTCCCGATAAGGCATTTTATTTATGTTGTGTATTTAGACAAGAATTTTTCTATTTTCAAACCTGCAAAGGTTGGTAAAAGCACTTTACAACATTCTTACGCTTCGTAATTGTAAATTAAAATACACGCAAAAACAAATAAAAGTCGTAAATATACCTTATCTTCACAGCCTCAAAGAAAATGCAACTGAAATTTTTTATCCTTGTATGCTTATCCAAATGTATATACAGTCTAGATTTTAACAGAAAAAAAAAATCTTAATAAATATTAGAGATAGTTTGCAAATTACACCTAAAACCATCATATTATAAAGATATTAATTTAACAAGTGGGTGCATTATGTGAAAAACTGGAGACCTCAATTTGTGTCTTGTATATATTTGTGGCCTAGAAGAAGAAGGACCACTGTCCTAAGTCAATGAGACACTAAACCTATGGCATTTTAAAAAAGCCCTGGTATATTCATTGTTTACGTTTTCGATCCTAAACATGCAAATAAGTTTTTAATTAGTGAAATACCCTCCTCATATCTTTATTGACCATGAATCATTGATTAAGCACACTTTCTTTCTTTCTGTGGATTGGAACAAGACAAGTGTCATAATTGACAGTTTGAGGCCCAGCCTCGTGCAATGTTACGGAAACCACATAATTGTTTGATTTGATAAGTTAGAAAAGCCTGATGACATTGGTTTCTATTACACTTCGTTGTTTCAAGCCACAGATTTAAAGTTTTTTTTATGAATATTTTCTTACTTAACTAATTGGGAAAATAAACAATGTTATAAACAGTATAAAATGACTCTTAGATGGTAAAAAACCTTATTATTTCAAACTATCTATACATAACAATCAATCTAACAATGACAAATTGCCACAATATTTTAAAACATTAATTTTTAAAAAAAAAATTCTGAAATGGTGAGATGTTTGCTGTTATTCAAAACCCACACTAAGCTTTTTGGTCATACACTGTTTAGCCATTAATGTGCAAAAGGTGATAATTAGGTATATATTTAAACTAATTGTTTTCTAACTATACATGTGTAATGGTAAAATCTGTATTATAATAGAACAAGTACAATCTGTTAACAATGTTTTTATTTACACAATTGATTTTGAATTTATATACAAAAGTAAAAATGCTTCGAATACCAAATTTAGTCTAATAACAAGTAAGCAATTACAATTTTAATTTGTAACTTCATCAGTAAATTTCTTTTAATTTAACATCAATAAGTAGAACAATTTCAGTAATTCGCATCTTATGAAAATGCATTTTTAAATGCAATATAATTTACTTATGAATCACACAAAAAAAAGAAAATTAACAATATGTAACTAATTCAATAAATATTTCTCTGGCAACTAAGTAGTTAGTGTAAAAAAAACATACAGTACAAGTTATATTTAGCACTCAGCTTCCATTGTTGTATAAAACATATTTGTCAAACCAACAATTTTAAAAGTCCTCAGTCCAAAATTTCATAATTTATTCAAAAGAACCAAATAATTATTTTAACACACAGGTCTATTGAATTTTCTACGTACTCCTATAAAAGGAAATGGCCAGTTATACTCAAGAACCACCTTATGCACATTGATAGCAAAGTAGATCTTAGACCCGACAGCTTAACATGGATTCTGATTTCCAACCAAAACTTTTTAGAAAATATAACCACCCAGCAACTTTGCCACAAGATGATATACCCCTTTGTCTTCAGTTGCAAGGCGGATAGATAAATAATGGCATCTAGTAGTTGTATACAAAAATTGCTATCAAACAAAATGATATGATGAAAATGATTCAAGACCTACATTTGCTTGTGCTTCACTTATTGTTTTCAAAGCCTCCTGATCATTAGGGTCTTCCTGGAGCTTTGTCAATGCTTTAAATCTCATTTGAACAATTGCAGCCATATTAAGGGGCTGAAATGCATAAAGTCTTATGATTAGACACATTTGTTCATATAATCGTATAGTACATTTACCCAATAATTTTCAGGGTGTCCAGAAAGAAAACAATTTGAAATTTCCTGTTATCTAGTTAATTTCGTGTGATAGAAACAATACCGATTCACACAAATTAATCACAACAGGAACATTGTCTATACAATATTTCGCATATTGTTTTGCAAGTTTCAAAAATAAACAATTTTCTAATCTGTCTATTTAAAAAAAGAGTAAGCCCTAGAGGGAATTTTCAATTCTTTCGCTGCTATTCAGATCGATCGCAAAAAGTAAAAATTCTAAAATTAAGTGAATTTGTTAAAAAATGTTTGATAAATATGAAGAATATATTTTTGTTTCTATATGATTATTAGTTTAGAAGTTATTTAATATCAAACTCGCTGTTGCTAAAATTTCGCTTACAAGTAATTTTGTCCATTGAGTTTTTGATACGCTATGAAGAGTTCAGATTAAATTATTTTAGGGAATGTAGGAATAGGTTTGAACTTGAAATAATATAGCCATGTTCGCAAAACCCTCCTTTCTTGGATGGTACCAAGATAGAAATTCTATCTTGAAAATTAAATTAGATGTAGCTATTTATGCGGAGTGCTATGAATATTTCTCAAAAGGAGACAGGAAAAAAAGATTAAGAATATAGCGACCTAGTTTCCCATAATTTAATATATATCTTATTGGCGAATTATTTTTAGTGTCAATACTCTTACGCAGTAGTTTTAAATAAAAGTTGCAATTAGAGTTAAAGTTGGCTCATTAGCGCTTGGTGCATTATGCTGTTGGAACACGTTTCGCTTTTCAATGAACAGAAACATTTCTACAGTTGAAAGAACTTAATACTTGCAGCCCGAGTTGTTATAAAGGTAGCTAAAAAAGTATTATGGTTAGGACCCATTGCCATTGCCTACAATGTATGAAGCCAGCATTGGTTTGCGAAGCAAACCAAAGAGGATTGCGTAGCAATACTCCTTGGTCGGCGGAGCACCCTAGTTTTTTTTTAAAAAATTAACACATTTTTTAATTTGTGAATTTTAAGAATTTTTCTTTCTATTATTTACCTTTTCTCCAACTTATTAAATAATGTCAGGTTTATTTTTTAATAATTACTTAAAGCAAATAGTACATTAAAAAAAGTTGTGTGATCCTCATAGGGAGAACCCACTGCATATACAGGCAGTGGGTTCCTTTCCGAAGTCCCTTCTGTTACAGACTCAACTACATAGGTATGTTCTAAGATCTATGAAATATTTTTAAAGGGGTGTGTTCATGCAATATTTCTAAAAAATATTCCCAAAGAATAAAAGAGCCTCGAGTAGTTGCTGACAGCAGTTAATCAAATTTGCCAAGTTAAGCAAAGAAAAAAAAATGTTTTAGCAATTATTAAACATATGTTATTAAGATTACTTGAGTGGACAAGTATTTAGCTAAAGACAGTCAATTGTTCTACCATGTTCTAGAAAGATCAGCATCATTTTAAGTTCAAATTTTTATAATCCAGTGAGCTTTTTTTTCCTCTCTTTGTTTGCAATTTGAAAGTAGAGGTAGTCAATCAAGAAAGTTTCATATCCAGAAATCAACTTAAAAATAAATTCAGTTCTTAATTTCTCTATTTTTAAAAAAAAAAAATTCCTGATAGTTCCTTGTTCTATGGACACCCTGATTTTGAACAGTTATTGAATATCAAATTTACAAAACATCTTGTACAAATAATATACTTTGTATCAAAGTAGATAAATACAAAAAACTGTTATACATTTTAAGGAAATTTGAATGTGTCATTTGTGACAAAGTAGAAGATTTAATAACATTCAACCTGCAACATTAAAAAAAAAACTTGTTACTTTTAAAAACACAATACTCAATTTTAAAAACAAAATTAACAAAGAATACTGATTAAGGAATCAGTTAAAATGAGTAATTTAAGATCTAGATACACTAAAATTCCAAAAAATACAATACTGTGGCTACCATTTTAAAAAACAGTGATTTAATCATCAACTTGGTGCTGTTATTAGACACAAAAAATTGTGTTCTCAAATCAATTTTTAACGCAAAAAAAAGTATATACAATTTTCACACATATCACAGTTGAGATCAATTCCTATTGTATCAATTCTTCAAGCTCGTTATTGAGTAAACCAAAACAGCACATAATTCCCGAGGTAAAAAGTTTGACGTTATATATTCTTTTATATATTAGCACAAATCCAATGTCTAAATGCAATATCATTTTATATTAAAAATTTTATTATATTTTGTTATTCTTTATATAATTAAAATAGCAATACTATTTAGAAAAGTAAGCAATAAAACTATTTTCAATAAAGTAGTTTCAGTTTTTTAAGAAAACAATGTTTAAATTTAAATATTTAAAACTTTCCAAAGTAGCATTTTGGATTGATGGTTGGTTAAATTAACATTACATTAGAGCTACGCATTGGTTTATTTGCAACAGTTCAGGTTTCTTCCAATAGGAAGGATCAGAGAACACTGCCTCGTAATACCACGGTCAAAAACAACACCAGAGCTGCCACCCCACTCACCAAATTTCCACACCGAGACCTCCTGTGTGAGGACATTTGAGTTATGAACAACATACACAAACTTTCTCTACATGGTGAGACTTTGAATTGCCTTACCAGGAATCCAATTGGATGCCCTCCAATACATAGCATTGTGATACGCCCAAGCAAGCTAACTAGGCCCATTTAGAATCGAAAACACAGAAAAATTAAACCAGGAATGGATTAAAGAAACTTGCCTCTTTCGGTGTTTTTCGAGATTCAGGAAACACAGATTGTTGTTCCTGAATAGGTTTTACAACTTCATGTTGTAATTGTTCACTATTGTTAGGCAACGGCATGTAGAGGTTGCCCCCTGTAGACATCACAGGGTAGCTAACAGTATGCGGCACGGGGTAGCCGTACGACTGAGAGTAATTACCGGTCGAGGGCACACTGTAAATGTTTTGCATGCCTACTTCCGGCTGTTGTGAGGCAGTACTGCAAGCCGAAAGCATTGCACACATAGGCGGCAAAGGAGGCGGTGGTGGTAAAGGTGGTATGGGAGGTGGTGGGGGTGGCGGTATAGACTTAAGAGGCGGTGGGACAGCCTTAACTGGTGGTGGAGGAGGTGGTGGCGGTTGTACGCCTGTTGCTGCGGATTTCGGGGAGTCTTTGCTGTCAGCTGCTGGAATGGATGGAGAATCTGCTTTGGGGTTGAGTGGTACAATGGCTTTGACTTCGTTCGTTTTTGGGGTTGGCTTTTTTCCATCTGGTACAACTGGTATCCATTCGAGTTCTTTCTGCTTGTGTTGGTTGCCACTGGATACAGGGAACTGGGAGCTTAGCTTGGCAGTTTCAGCAAATTTCTCTGCATGGGTTTTTATTGGGATTTGCACTGCATTCTAAAATATATATAAATTAGTTTCTTATGAACAAATTTTAAAGATTTTTCTAATGTAAAAGTGTTTACTGAGTAATAAGAATTATAAAACCATTTGCACTCTACAGTCACCTCATAGGTGTTAAAACGACACTATGTTCATTTGTTCCTAATTCATTGAAATTAACAAGAACAGTATGTTTTAAAGTTATATATATATATATATATAATAAGAAATTCTTTCAGAGAGCTAGTAATCTCACCTACTCCAAAAGAGAGTATTATTTTTGTTACAAAATTTTAATCGAATTTCTCATGAAATAAAAAATATTAAAGCAACAAGAAAATGTCAGATTTTTTTTCTTCAAATATTTGTTGCATTCATCTTTAAAAAAAAAGCTTTTATATATCTTCATAGGTCAATTCTGTTCAATCTTGCTTATTATCTGGGATGTACGGTGTACTGGAGAATGTATGGGCCAGAATATTTCTGGCCCATATGGAATCTGAATGCTAACCAAAAAAAGGGTTAGTAAACAAAATGAATGGACATAACAATCCAATTTAATACAAAAGGTATATATATCTTCATATATAGTATTAATAAAAGAAGTTGTAGGGTCAGGTAAAATAACATTCGAAACAATAGGATGTTTTAGAAAAATTCTTATGTTTATATTCCTGCAAGGTTAAAAAGGTCTATTTCTATGACCACCTTACCCAGGGTGGCAACAAAATAATGGAAAAAAAAGTTCCCTGTTTTCCATGATGGTGTCATAAAAATTTCCCTCATTTTACAATTACATTAAGAAATGTTGCAAATGCAGTATAGAAACAAAGTATCCACGCTACAGTAATACAATATATATATATTGAATTATAAATTAAAAATTATGAGGAATACTTATATTCAGTTAATGTAATAATTTATGGATACAACACAAAATTATACAAGTGCAACAGGCATAATAGTAATTAAACATGTTTAGTGGAAGCAGATAATGCAAAAAAATCAGTTCAGAAGCAGTGAAATAATTATAGAATTATCTTTTCTGTATAGCTCGAAGATCATTCATTCTTCATCTAAAATTGGAGATTTTAAGCAAGTTTTTTGAATTTTTTTCTTTTGTAGATAATTTTAATGTTTTGTATGTTTCCTATTCTACTCTTCAATAAATCACATATTTATTGGCCTCGCAAGTGTTGTTTACAATCCAAAGTCCAACAGGCTTTGCGTTAGTTTTCCCCACCAGCAGTGGGTCACGTTCGTACCAACAAAACAGCACTGCACATGCCTTTTAATTTCTTTAAAAATTATTATTATATTACAGAACTAAAAGAAATATGTATCAACAGCTACAGAATAGATGATAATAATTACCATTTTAGTGATCTAAATTTGAAAACTTCCCTTATTTTTTGTGAAATTTTGAAATATTCCCTAATTTTTGTGTAAAGTTTTTAAATATTCAATGATTTTTTTTATAATTAAAAAATTCTATGATAATTCCCTGATTACCCGGTTATGTTGCCAATCTGTTACCCCACCTGATTCTAAGAAAATTATGTAAATTCTAATTTACTAAGATCTCTCTGTAAAAGAAAGCTCTATAATAAATAATTGTGCGTGGGATCTAAAATAGCAACTACAAGACCATTACAAAACTTTAAACTTATAAAAATTAGTTGTGTTTTATAATTACAATTTGGTATTTACTTTAAAAGAAAAATTTATGTACCTTAATATTCAACTTAATCACAGATTGCTCTTTCAATTTGAATGGGTGGTGAATGAAACCCGAGTCCGCTTCTTGATTCCCGTCCTTTTTGCCTTGTTTTTCATCAATTGGGTCATTCTCTCTTTTGGACAATTTTACACAGAAGTCTAAAAATAACAATTTGGTTACTTATAGAAATACAACTATTAATGATACTTTGGGCTAATGCTAGATTAACTCCTCAGTGTGGATACACAGCAACAATACATGCATGTTGGTGATAAATCATATTTCGAAAGAAAAAAATGCTAGTTGTATTTTTAGAAAAACTCATTTTTTATTTATTCTAACTTTGAAAGTATAGATGCTAAACCTAATTTTGTATACTTAATGAAAAAGGATGACTTCTGTATATAATGCAATTGAAAGATGTAAACAGTTTTAACTAACAAGAGTTTTATAAACTTGCATTCTAAAGAAATCAAGAGATGTGCAGATAATTTTGCAAAAGTGCAAAATAATTTATTAAATAAAAGTAATCAGAAATTTACAAGTACTGCTGGTTTACCTGTAAGTTCTTGTACTGACTTCCCTGTAGGTCTTAAAGGCGGCAACTGTTCTTTTTTTATATGGTCGACCGACACACCTTCAGGTAAAGTGCCTTGTTCTATCATATTTAGCACATTCTTTTGAGCAATTTCAAGAATTTTGGCTTGATCAATCTTGGATTTCTTAGATGAACTACTGAAATGCAGACATGTATAAAAAAAAAATCTTAAAGACAGTTTGAACACATTCAAAATTAGTTAATCACAATATATGGTTTTGTAAAAGTTATGTTTTTAATATTGCTAATACAGAAAGAGCTCTTTTTGACTTTTCAATGCGGTCCTCCCTTGAGGAAGTACCGTTTTGATTATGTCCTTAACTTTTTAATGAAATATTTATTAGTATAATTTTTACTTTAAGAATTCATATTTTAGTTTTATTATTTGGCGTTTATTACATTTGCTACTTTTCTATTCTAATTTAACAAAGTATAATATTAATTTTTTTAATTTAATAATCTTTTGGTTTTACAGTACATATATATCGTATTGAAATATTCTTGTAAAATGTAAGTTTCTACATAATCTGGATAAATTTCAATTATCTATCATAAAACTAAATAAATTAAAATGAATTCTATGAAGTCTATAAAAGGCAAAAGAGAAATAACAGTGTTCACTCTAGGCGTTTTTTGAAGGGCGGTCCGCCCTGCCCGCCCTTTTTTCATCTCGATAGCGCCCTCATGCCCCTTTTTTCAAAAATGCCGCCCTCTTTTGAAAAAATTCCGCCCCTCTTCCCCTTTTCAGTCAAGCACAAGCGTCCTTGCTTCCCTAGTCGTCTTTGAAAAAGGCATCGATTAAAAAAAATGTGTGTGTAAATTGGAATTAAGTGAATTATAACAGTAGAAAAACAAACTCCTTTTAACTATGCGTGTTGTATAATCGCGATGATTCTGCGGTTATTTCGAGTATGGGGCATTCCATGAATCCTATTGGTTGACTGTAGCCGCATATGAAATGCTATGTTTTTTTAAACGTAAAGATGGTTTGGTTACAATATTAGCCTTTTATTACTAAATTTTTTATTTAAGTAGCCTTTTCATCAGTTTTGTAAGGGGTCTGATCAGGGCTACTTACAGATTTGGGTTTTAGCGAAAACGTTAATTCTTAAGTGTCAAATTTTGGATTTTAAGTAGTATCTTCATAAAGAGATATTAATTTTGTACGGGTCTTTCCTTCAAAATAATCCCCGAATCTTCACCAATATGCGGCCACTCCCATTTCAAACTTTTTTTTAAAAAGTGCCCTTTTAAAAATAAGAATTGCCTCTTCAAAAAACCGAGTGCCCTTTTACAGCCAACAGCGCCCTGCCCTTTTTTATTTCTAGAGTGAACACTGGAAATAAGAAATATAAAACTAAGGATATATACCTTTCTTTATTCTTAGACTTTGAGCGTGACCTTCTTTTTGATTTTGATTCAGTGCTTGATTCTTTTTTGGTACGTGATCTAGATCTGCGTCTGGAACGAGAATCAGATTTACCTCTGTTTTTAGAGCGAGATCTAGATTTTGAGCGTCTGTGACTCTTATGATGACTTCGGCTTCTAGATCTTCTACTTCTTTTTCTAGATTTCGATCTCAACCTTCGTTCTTTTGATCTAGACCGTTTCTTGGATTTGGAGCGAGAGCGCCTACGACATTTTGAAGGGGAGTGTAATTTAGATTTAGAACGAGATTCCTTAATAGACTTTGAAGAACGTATTTTAGATGTAGAGCGAGATCGAGATTTTGAAAGGGGTCGTTCTTTGGATTTTGAAAGAGGTGATTCTTTAGATTCAGAAAGGAGATGTTCTTTAGAATCTGAAAGCTTTGCTTCTTTATGTTCAGAAAGTGTTACTACATTATGTTCAGAAAGAGTTGGTTCCTTAGATTCAGATATTGTTACTTCTTTATGCTCAGGAATCATTGCTTCTTTATGTTCAGAAAGTGTTAGTTCCTTAGATTCAGATATCGTTGCTTCTTTATGCTCAGGAATCAGTGCTTCTTTATGTTCAGAAAATGGTGGAACCTTAGATTCGGAAAGTGTTGCTTTTATATGCTCAGAAAGTGTTAATACTTTATGTACTAAAATTGTCGGCTCCTTTGATTCAGGTATTGTTACTAATTTTTGCTCAGAAAATGTTGGCTTCTTTGGTTTAGAAATTGTTGTTTCTTTATGTTCTAAAAGTGTTGCTTCTTTATGTACTGAAAGTGTTGCTTCTTTATGTTCTGAATATGTTGCTTCTTTACGTTCTGAAAGTGTTGTTTCTTTATGTTCTGAAAGTGTTGCTTCTTTATGTTCAGAAAGTGTTGCTTCTTTATATTCAGAAAGTGTTGCTTTGTTATGTTCAGAAAGTGTTGCTTCTTTACGTTCAGAAAGTGTTGCTTCTTTACGTTCAGAAAGTGTTGCTTCTTTATGTTCAGAAAGTGTTATTTCTTTATGTTCTGAAAGTGTTGCTTCTTTAAGTTCAGAAAGTGTTGCTTCTTTATGTTCAGAAAGTGTCGCTTCTTTATATTCAGAAAGTGTTGCTTCGTTATGTTCGGAAGGTGTTGGTTCCTTAGATTCAGACAGTGTTACTTCTTTAGATTCAGAAAGGGTTCGGTCCTTACACTCAGTAAAAAGTTGTTCCACAGATTTAGATTGGGTGAGCTCTTTGGCTTTAGAAAGGGGTCTCTCTTTTGAAAGAGACCGTTTATTTGATTTAGAAAGAGATCCTTCTTTGTGTTTAGAAAGGGAGTGCTTTTTAATTTTCGAAGGAGAGCAGCTCCTAGATTTTGAAGTGGATCTTTTGGGTGATTTAGAGGTAGATCTCCTGGTTTTTGATGTAGACCTTCTGGGTGAGGACTTCCTACTTTTACATGTTCCTCGCTTAGACTTAGAGGAAGATAACCTGGATTTTGATTGAGATCTTTTAGATTTTGATGAGCATTTTCGAGATTTTGAAGTAGATCTTTCCTTGGATAAAGATGTGGATCGCCTCTTAGAAAATGATCTGGATCTCTTTCTGCTCCTTGATGTAGATCTCCTGGATTTTGATAGGGATCTTCTTGTAGATTTAGATCTTTTTCTGGACCTAGATATGGATCTCCTTCTGGACCTAGATCTGGATCTTCTCGACCTAGATATGGATCTTTTTCTGGACCTAGATATCGATCTCCTTCTGGACCTAGATATAGATCGTCTTCTGGACCTTGATCGGGATCTAGATGTGGATTGTTTTCTAGACCTAGACCTAATTCTTCTTCTGGACCTTGATCTAGACTTATTTCGTCTTCTGGACCTAGATCTAGATAATCTTCTGGATCTAGACCTAACACGTCTTGTAGATCTAGACCTAACACGTCTTCTAGATCTAGACCTAACATGCCTTCTGGACCTCGATCTAGATCTTGAATGTTTCCTGGACAGAGATCTTGAACGTTTTCTGGACCTCGATCTTGAAATTTTTCTGGACACAGATCTCGAATGTTTCCTGGACCTAGACCTAATTTGTCTTCTGGACCTTGATCTTGAACGTATTCTGGATCTAGATCTCCGTGATTTAGATAAGGATCTCTTGCGTGATCTAGATGTGGATCTGGACCTTTTGGATTTCGATTTGGAGCGTCTAGATTTTAAATTTGATTTCCTTCTGGAATTCGATCTAGATCGATTTTTCGCTTTGGAATGGGACTGTTTCCTAGACTTTGAAATGGATCTTCTTCCAGATTGTGATCGGTCCCTTGAATGTGATCTCTTTTTGTAGGATTTCCCCTTTGATCTTAAAGATTTACTACATTTGCGAGATTTTGATTTACTTCGGGATCGAGACCTTGAGAATTTTTCTTTGTCCTTTTTCACAAGTTTATCATCAAACTCTGTTTGCTTTCCTACAGGAACTTCTCTTTTTACAGAACAAATCGCTGCTTTCGAAGCATGTGCAACTTCTTCAGCACATTCTGTTTTCATTGTATTATTATCCGATATCTTCTGTTCAGTGTTTAACAATTCAGTCTTTTCTGACAGAATACTGGTCTTTTCACCTGCTTCATTATTTTCTTGTGAAAGGGACAAGTGGTTTGAAGGGGTTTCTAATTTAGTCATAATATTACTATCAACACCGGATAGTAGCAATTCTAAAGACGGGCCATATGGGATATCATTTTCAACTGTTGAGTAACATGGATTTGGTTGCAATATAGTTTGAGCAAGAAGAGGAATGGGTAACTTATTACAGTCCCTTGTTTCTAACTTTTTAATTTTCTTTAGCCTTTTTATATCTTTTTCTTCTGAACTTGAGTCATGGTCCTAAAATTATATTTTTAAAAATAAATACTATATTTGATCATGAATCTTTGGAAGTAAAGCTGTTTCAGAGAACAATACAGTTTTTTAATTTCAATTAAATACTAATAAATGTTGATATGTAAATATTTAGTTACATTAATATTTAGTTACATTTTATACAATGAGAAAAAAATGTTATACCCTATATATTAAATGAGTAGAGTCAGGGAGGAGATTGGCAAATAAGCAAAAAATTTGATCTAATAATACAAGAGGTGCAAAAAAGTTTAATTAAACAATCAGAGTGAAGTATATACCCAAGATGATATTTTAGCAAAATGGAATTTCTTTTAACATATTGTTAAAGATACTAATCCATCTTAAACATAGATAGTGTATCACAGAAGTTATTTTATATGCATTTTTGTTTTATGCAACAGGAAAAAACTGGGTTGTAGAAATAATATGTTAACTAAATTTTTTTTAGAAATCAATATATTATTTATGGGACAATTTCATATCGTATTATAGATAAAATTTTACCATAAATTGCAATGAAATAAAAAAAATATATATGAAGAAACTTAACGATGTAGCACTCTTGTACAGTGTTAATTACAAAGTATGCTTGGCCTTGTTTGCCTACTTCCATGCAACACCACTGGCATAAAGGTTAAATATAAAAAAATACATGATTTTTATATTCAATTTATTTAATCATAGATTTGATCACTAAAACAGCATCCATTTAAAAATCATGTAGTAGTGCATTTTCAGATAAATTTCCACTCCATGTATAATTTTTACAATCAAACTTTGCATAAATGTACCAACTTGTTGAAAATATTAGCATAAATTCCTACTGATAATTTGTAACTCTTGCTGTGAGTGATTCCTTTTGAAAAATATGCTTAGTTTAGAACACATTAATAAATATCAGGCTTACCAAAAGATGTCTCGTTCCATCTGAACTGTCGGATCTGCTGCTGGTTTTGTGCTTGTGTTTGGATTTTTTGGATTTGTGCTTCTTGTGTTTGGACTTCTTCCAGTGGTCTTCACCATCTTTTGTAGATGAATCTTTCATTTCAAGCTTCTTCAAGAAAAAATCTGCCAATATACCCTCAACATTTATACCATCACTCATTTCACAACTTCGCTGAATAAAGGTTATTTAAAGCTTGTGTAACCACCTATAAAATTAAAAATAACAATAGCACGAAATAACAGTATAAAAGCATAACAAAGGTTAAATTTAAATAAATGCATGCACTCTGACAAGATGTGCGAAATAATGCAGCCAAGGCCGATTTCAATTATATTTAGTACCACACAGAGCAGTGAATATATTCAGTTTAGGTGCACATGCATAAGTATGTGTATTTTTTAAATGCTATTCCTTCATCATGCTAATACCAAATAAAGTCAGGAAAATAATAAGTTAAAGTAAAAAATGATGAGGATGCAAACGGAAATAAAATTTGCAAAACACAAATAGAATAACAGCCACACTAAGTACGTCCACAACATCCTTTTGCATAGTGTTCCTGTTATGCGTTTTTCAAAGGGTGCCGTGCCCTGTCCCTTTTTTTTTGTAAGTGCCGATGCGCCCTGCCCTTTTTTTGTAAGTGCTGATGCGCCCTGCCCTTTTTAGAAGTGAAAAATGTGCCCTGCCTTTTTTCAGTATCTTCTTTGCTCCCTGTAATTAAAAAAAAAATATTTTTCCACAAAACCGTAGGTCTGTAGGATTGCCTTGGTATCGCAATCGTACCCTCAACCCACGTTACATTTGCTGAACAACATAGTTAAAATAAAGAGGCGTTTCTGAGATCTATAAGTATTCAGTTGGTGACATAAAAGATAATTGTAGGCTGTTTGTACATGTGTAAAGGATTACTTTTCTTAACACTTGAAATGGGACGGCAGTTGAACCGGAATTCACAATGCATCAATCCAAAAATTGCTTACTTTGAAGGAAGGTATTTTCCAAGAAAGGATTGTAAATGACTCCTGTCAAAAAATGAACGCCCCTAATTGTGATGCTCTTTGCTCCCTCACAATGCCTGTGGATTTTTCACTCCCCTTTTTTGAAATTGCCCATTCCTATAATCAATCTTCACGTCAGAAAAATAGAGTACTTTTTACCCGTTTTGTCCGAATATTTGCGATCTTCGTCAAACGAGGATATCACACGAAATTTAAGATGGTTATAACTCTTAATTTCGTTTGCCTCTGACAAATGCAACTTCCAGATGACACTCTTTTAAGAATTTTTTCATTCATAAAAAAAACCCTTAAAATTGTAGAAATTCACTAAACGCGATCTCTTTTGAAAGACTTACAATCCTTTTGCATCTGATGAATAAATGTTTATACTTTATATAAAAATTGATTTTTGGAAGAAGCTTGTTCTTTTTTTTTGGTTTGTATTAATGTTCTAATTTGTTTTACTGCTAATATATTTTGTTAATTTTTTTTTTATTTGAAACTTATCTCCCCCTCTTTATATAATTTGAGATAGTAAAAACTTTTTAAAAAGGAACTTTAGAAAAATTTGAGGATTTCAAAATTTTCTTTTTTGAAAAAATTAGTGGTAAGGAAAGTGCCCTTTCAGTCAACAGGAAGTGCCCTTTTACATAACAAAAAGTGCCCTTTTTGACAAATCCCCCCTGCCCTTTTTCAAAACTATTTGAACACTACTTTTGTACATGAAGAAGTCAATTAAGAAGATTACTACTGTATAACGGATATCAAATTCCACAATTTTTAAACACAAACTAGATTTATGTAAGAGAGTAAAAAAATAATGAAAAACAAACATTGCTAGTTATTTTAATCGAATGTTTTCTGTAAAAACTAGTTAACTCGGGAGCACTTACAGGCGGGTGTTTTACACCCCATGGAAAGTGATTGAAAATTTTTCCTAACTTCCCTTATTTAAAAATGGGTCAAATTTGGAGTAGATGCTTTCAAGGTTACCATCTAAGGCAGGAAATGCTTATTTTGCAATTTCTTTTCACAGTTCTCAAGAATTTAAGCCCTTGGGATGTAAGACACCTCCAAACAAGTACTCATAGTTTTTTTTTCCTGCTTGAGTATGTCATGTATTATATGACCTAACATGTTGTGTAATAACATGACCTACAAGGAATATATGAAATGATTAGAAACAGTGCTGAAAAAAGTTTCTACAGATGAAGAATCCATAAATTAATCAAATGAAGACTCTAGGGATGTTTTATATAACAATGACCATAATTCACATACTGGTGTGCCGTTTTCTTCTGAGTAGCGCCCGTGCTCAAAATAAACTTTTATTTGTTCATAATTAGCTTTAATTTTATTTCTAAGAAATATGCATGATACTTTTTTGTAAAAGTGGTAGAAGAGGAGAGAGATAGAAATGCTTCAAATAAAAATAATTAATTTAATAAAATGTATAAACATTTAAACAAAATAGAAACAAATTAGAATATGAATGTCAGGCGAACAAAAGAAACAAGCTTCTTTCCAACAATAAGTTCAAAATATCCATTTTTAATTCTCAAAACGACGAGTCAAACTACAACAACAAAAAACATTCTCAAAAGAATGCTAATTGGAAGTTGCATTCGTCAGGTGCAACTAAATTAGAGTTATAACCATCTTCACTTTCGAGTAATAACATTCCTCTTTGATGACGATTATATAAAAAACTGGTGCATTCGTACATTGCCTTTTTGCACTTTCGGATTTTCCTTTCTTCATGGTCAATTTCTTCAAAAAATCCATTGTAGAGGCATGACGCCCTATATAGACATACCAAAATTTAAATGCAGATTTGCATCAATCTCAGGGATAATAAAATTAAAGTCTGAAAAAGCGGAATTGTACAATATCTGAGTTATAATTGATACAATAATTACACTGCAAAGGCATGTATTTAGTACTTTTAAATATCAAATGGTTAAAATACATCAAAAACAAGGTTTGGTGTTGAATATTTTGCTCTAGAACTAAAAAAGTATAACTACTCAATTAGATTGTTGAACAAAGGGCAGATTTAATCATAATATACATGTTACAAAAAAATAAGGTTAAATAAATTCTCATAGTAATTCTTTTTCCTATCAAAATCCCTGGAAATATTCGGAAGCTTACAAAAAACATATAAGTGAGAGTCAGACTTTTGTAAAATTTGAATAATTAAGGGTGTAAATATATAAAGTAAGGTGGGTGGGTAGGTGATAAGTAATAAAAGGAAATAAATTCTGGTTAGGGATATGTTAACTATACTAAATTAGGATAATAATGAGGTTCAATTGACTTTTTTAGTAAACAAACTTAAATTTTAAATTAAAAATGTTAATAAAGTTTTTAAATTAAGCTTTCTTAAAAATTGGCACCCTTTAAACAAATTGTAGATGTCACTCATATTAAACTATCCTTTGCAAAAAATACTTAGTAAAGTATAAATATTGGTATAGACAAAAGGGCAATTCCATAGTTACGGACGTAACAATTTGAAAGCTCTAAATCCATGTAGCAAGCTCTAAATCCATATAGTCTTAAGTTTACTATGAAAGCTTAGGTTTTTTTTTACAAATACCTCATGATGGTATCTATGTATATATTCATTCTATGTAATATTCTTCATCTATGTAATATTCATTCCATGTAGAGTTTAATCGATTGCAAAAATTAACAAAAAATATTAATGGAGTGTTACAAACGTAATTCAGAAAACTGCCAAAAGTAAGCATTGTCTTCATCAGTTAAACAATTCTGTGAATTATGGTACATTTTAATATATATTTTTAGCTATATCTGATTAAATATGCTTAAACTTTTAGAATTAGTCAAGCATTTGCAGATACGAGTATTAGTAATTAATCTGAGGACTAATTAGTTTGTTACGGATGTAACATGTTGTTGTTACGGACGTAACAGCTTCTGATTTTGTATATACTATGCAAGAAGTATGAAGGGTACTACATTTAATATTGGTCAAATTTTTTTTAATGGAGAAACTAAAGCTTTATGGATTAATGGAGAATTTTAGAGCTATGTTTTTTAAATATACAATAATACATGAAAAAATTTTTTCATGGTAATTCAGAAATTTACTTGTGAATCAGTGGAAGTTTGAGATTAGAACTTTACTTAGTTGACTGATATCTACATTATTTTTTCCTTTTTTTTTGTAAACATATTTATGCCTAGACTTCTAAAAAAATTTATCTATGGTGCGCTATTATCATTTTTTTGTTCTACAAATTGAAGTGCACTTCCACGATCGGTGGTTAATTTCACAACCATCAGCTATTTTAATACTGCTGGGTCCAGAAACTGCATCTAAATTTTTTTTTCTCTAAATAAAAAACCTTTCCTTCAGTATTTGATGTCATATAGAATACTTAATGTATTCTGTATTCACACTTTTTATTCGAGCTCAATGTTTCTCGTGTGTTTTTGGCAAAACCTAACCGTTACCTAAACGTTTCACTAATGACTTTGACTTATACATCAAGCGTATGCATAACAGTTACCTTTTCTGAAATATAGCACTGCTAAACTGTGCAATTGTTATATATATATATGGAAACTTGGTCATTGGTCCAATGAGGATTTTGTACTTAATTTTGCTCTGTAATAGTGAAGTTATAATTGTAGTTTACTTGAAGTACAGTTTTTTTTCAGACATTTTATATTCTTACTATCTTGTAAATAATTAACAAAGGCAAAGGCCTTTGTTTTATAAAGCGATTTGCCAAAGATAGGGTATATTTTCTTCAAGAGTGATAATGGCAAAATCAATGTTTTTTTCTTGAACAGTCTTTATTGTTTTTCTTTCTGAATTATCATCCTATGCAAACTAATAACTAATATAAACTAATATTATATTCAAACTAATATATTATGCAATATTAATTCTGATCCGTTTTGAATATTGTCAAAATTTTACACTGATCTTTGCAGGCGACACATTTTCCTAGCATGAATCTATGCTAACTGAACACACTAACTTTGGTATTTCTTCAACTTAATGAGTAAAGAAGTCTAGGTTAGCATGATAACGCAAATATTATATTAGGTGGTGTTTTGGATGATAAAAGGATATTTTGTGATCTAAGAGAGGCAAAAGACGATAATCCAATTTTTGTGTTTGGATTTTCTCTCGGGGGAAAAGTTGAACAATTTGCCAAATACCAATGCATTTGTTATTTTCGAAATACCAGTGTATAAAAATAGTATACAGATTAAATACCTCATTGAAAATTTTACTGAAAAAATAAGAACTAAATGCTAGTATATTCAAATGTTACATCCGTAACACTTTCATCAACATGTCCGTAACACAAAATGTTACGTCTGCAACACCGTCTTACAAAATTCGGATAAAGATAGAAAGCTGCAATTTTTTTAATGTTGCTTTTATATATCTAAAAGTAAAATCAAAAGAAAAAAATAATAAGAAAATCTTTAACGGACACTTTTACCTAAATTTTGTTACAGACGTAACAAAATGAATCTTGTATTACAAAATCCCCTAAAAATTCTATATTTAATTTTATTAATCTTTGATTCATTAACTATTGTGTTTTTAAAAATAAAAAAATATCCATAAAATAATAAATCTATAATTTCTAAAGACTTTAGACAGTATGAAAGTATATATTTACATAATGCATTTTTCTTAACTTGTTTTACTTGACTTTTTTTTCATTAATATTTAATTTGTTGTGTATCTTAAAATTTATATTTTCTGAAAATGGAGATTTCTAGTTTTGTAAATGCAAATGCAAACCTACCAGGATCGATGCATTTCCTGTAGTTCGGAAGACTCAAGGAGAAGAGACATCTTATTAAAAACTTAACTAGTTTTTATTTACATTCCCAAACAATACTTATGTGGAGGAGCTGTCCTTTTTCCAACCATTCTCAATGGCGGCCTAGTGCTCTCTCTGTTCGAAATCCGAACCGAAACTTCTCAAGTGGAAGATGCCACATTCCAAACCCAAATGGGGCCTCTCAGCACAGTGAATCATCCCCCAAGTGGGCCGGTCTGCAACATTCTCCCACCTTTGAGTTTAAACTTATAAACTCAAATTTTACTTACTACAGCTCTCCCCACAAAAGCAAAGTCAAATATACAAAAAGGATACAAAAATATATACAAATACACACATACTGTTCATTGAAAACAAAAACAATGACTTATTTGCTAACTAAAAGAATGCTTACTAATTAATGCTAAAATTTATATGTATATATATTTCCCAAACATACATTCTCCCAAAATATTCTAAATATTAAATTCTCTTAAGTTTCATTCTTAATAGCTCAAACGATCTGGTGCATTCACAGTTCGACCACTTTGGCACGTTACCAGCGTTAGAGTTTGTTGTGAGATACAAAGAGTCTTAAATTTCTAAATATGAAAAGAAATATTCAAAATACAATTTGTTTTGTTTCACTACATCATTATGTACAGTTAAAACACTTTTAGTTTCTCAGAACTACTTATCTCTTCATTTAGAATATTTACACTAGAAGGCCACCTGGATTCTGAATTTCAGAGCCAAGATGGACCCTCCCACCATTTTAATTGTTTCAACTTTTCAGTAAAACAATCACGAGACTCGAGGTTGGCAGCTTTTTATACACCTGGTATATTATGCCAGAACTGAGGAGGATCAGTCACAGAAAGAATGTATTTAATTCGATTTATCACTAATGTGCACCACTCGGTCATCTTACTCCGAAAACTGTTGAAACTGTTTCTAACAGCTTTAGAAGTGTCCATCGAATAGAATGGACGAATTCCAGTGATCCCCAAGCCACATAAACTTGGGATACAATCATCAACACTTAGATGATTGGCAGTTGGAGAAAGATCACGGGGCACTAGGTTCAAATGATGATTTATGGTGGCACTTAATTGAAATGGTGAGCATTTTACACCAAAACAAACATTTGTATGACGATAAGTTATTGACTTACCCGAATTTACACTATCAGATGCACTAAGTAGAAGGTTTGGCACTTTTTCCAAACATTGATTCGGAGACGATAATCCCTTATGTTTACAACTTGCATCATACACAAGCCTTTCCGGCATTCGCCGCACTGGGTCGGGGGGGATGAAGTCGGCTGAGTGGGTCACAACCGCGGCCGGGAATGAATCTCCTCGGATTCGAAGGGCATCTCCATTTCTCGACGAGATCGTCAATTCTTTTAGATGTATTGAAGCTCGGACACGGCAAGCTATAAGCTCCTCTTCATGGACTTCGGCAGCGTAATATTCTTGATTGAAGTCGTTTTGGCTACATCCCTCTTCCTGACTCTGCAGGAGTTCCAGGAACACAACGTCTAGGGCAAAGAGTTTTTTGGCTTTTTCTTCTAGCTGTTTCAAAGCTATTTGGACATTCACGGCTTCAGCCATTTCCGTTATAAGCTCACGTAAGAGCTTAACGGCCTTTGTGAATGAACCTCGCACGGCTGTGCGTCTTTGTTTGAGAGATTGCATTGCCTCTTTTTCCTCGAGTCCCTGTTCGGGCGCCATTATTTTGTAAATGCAAATGCAAACCTACCAGGATCGATGCATTTCCTGTAGTTCGGAAGACTCAAGGAGAAGAGACATCTTATTAAAAACTTAACTAGTTTTTATTTACATTCCCAAACAATACTTATGTGGAGGAGCTGTCCTTTTTCCAACCATTCTCAATGGCGGCCTAGTGCTCTCTCTGTTCGAAATCCGAACCGAAACTTCTCAAGTGGAAGATGCCACATTCCAAACCCAAATGGGGCCTCTCAGCACAGTGAATCATCCCCCAAGTGGGCCGGTCTGCAACATCTAGCTTTAAAATGACATATCTCTTGAACTATTCTATAACATTTTAAAATTTACTACTTTGTGGTCACTTTTCATGGAATTGCCCAACAGTATTCATTCTAGGTTTTTTTTTAAAGGGTGCCCCACCATGCACACCTTTTTACACTAAAAATAGAACCCTACAGCCCTTGCAAGAGTTGCCACTAGTGTTCCTGTTATGCGTTTTTCAAAGGGCGCCCTGCCCTTTTTTTTGTAAGTGCCGATACGCCCTGCCCTTTTTAGAAGTGAAAATGTGCCCTGCCTTTTTTCAATATCTTCTTTGCGCACTGTAATTAAAAAAATATTTTTCCGAAAAAACGTAGGTTTGTAGGATTGCCTTGGTATCCCAATCGTACCCTTTGCCCTTTTACTTAACAAAAAGTGCCCTTTTTGACAAATCCCCCCTGCCCTTTTTTAAAACTATGTGAACACTAGTTGCCACCCTTCTTGCTCTTCCCTAACCTACAATTCACCAGACCATTTTACAAAATATCCATTCTCATCCTTTTTATTTCAATAGCAAAAACAGTTTTTCCTTCCTTTGATAATGGGAATCTGCGATAAGAAAAACCGAGGTTTTCCAGGTTGATTTTTTTTACTTTGGAAAGGAAAAAAGCTTGTTTTATTTCAGATTTAGTTAATTTTTTAGCTTTCATTCCAAATCTGATATTAAACATATTATTTTGCAAATAAAAGTTAATTGACCAATAATAATTTAACTCGTTTTCCGATTCTTGTAACCTTACATTTCAATTGCCTTTGAATATCGAAATCTATCTAAAAAAAGAACCGTAGTTACCGAATGATAAAAAAAATTAAACCAAAATGCCCAATTATAAATTTTTTTTATTAAAATTAATGTGTAAAAGCCGAATATATACGAACTTGGAAATCTTGTAACCTTACATTTCAATTGCCTTTGAATACCGAAATCTATCTAAAAAAAAGAACCGTAGTTGCCGGATGATAAAAAAAAAATTAAACCAAAATGCTCAATTATAAAAAAAAATATTAAAATTAATATGTAAAAGCCGAATATACCAACTTGGAAATCCCCCCCCCCCCCCCCCAATAATTTTCCCGAGTCTGTATATTCCCACCCAGCTGCTCAGGTGTTGTCCTTGTTATCTGGGGAAATATGGTTGTTGGGTTTGTGCCAAGTGATTTTTTCGCCAAGTGCGGTCATAAACAACTCGTCTTAGCCAAGGTGGCTTTCGAAAAACAATCGGATCACAGTATTAGCTCATGAAAAGAAAATACTTGGAGCTGGAGATCTCACATAAACTTGAACAGACTGACCGATTGCACTAATCTTTTAAACTTACCACTGGACAACTAGTCGAGGATTTTGTACTTTGAGTGACTTAGGCTGAAATTCAACACAGCTTTGGAAATACAAAATTATAATTTTTTCGCAAATTTAATAATTATGCAAATAATTCAGTTTAAATTTTTTTAAATAAAAATAATAATTCCTTCGTAGTTGCAGCAGTGTAAAGGATAATTAAAACATAATAGAATTATGATTGTCTTTTATATTTAGAGAGCGTGTCAATGCCGACGTCATTCGATCATAGTTCATATTTATGACTGTTTTTAACATTCTAATTCATTTTTTATATTTATATTTTCATAACATATAGAAAATTACATTAAAAGGCATTCAACAGTAATCCTTGCCGACATTCTGATAGTACTATGTTATCACAAACTTGGTCAATAAAATAAAATGCTGATAAAAAAACTCTCCCTGCAGGGCTGAAAAGAGTCACAGAATTCAGCAAGAAATCAGGGTTACCATTCAATGCCTTTTAATCAAAAATTGTTTAAAATGAATTCTAAGGCACAACTGAATTTTCGCCAAATCCGGTTACCACTTTCGGCAACCCTTCCAGGTGAAATAGAGTTTTTTTTATTTGTAACAAAACGGGTTTTTGTCACCAAGGATGTGCTATCGTTGCGAATATTGCTTTTTCAGAAAAGTTGCCAAGGGGTACCACACAATACATTTTACAACAAATATTCAGTAAATAAATATGAAAGGAACATGGAAGGGCGATCAAGTAAAAAGAGATGCACGGTATCTGTTGAACTATAGTAAAATCAAATCTTGTTTAATCTAAAAAACCATCATGCTAGTGTAATTAAACAAGAATTAATTTTATTTCATTCCAAGTCGTTTTCTTCTGAATCATGAACCACCCGATTCAAAATAGATCGATTATGATTAAATTAACTTGAAATACACTAACTTCATGCGATTTGGTACTTTAAAAACATGGAACTTTTGATTACATTAGAAACATTTGAAAGCACTATAAAACATAGGTGAATTAAAAAAATGGGCTTACTAGATAAATGACACAATGAATTCACACTAACCCCTTCCAATAAAAATTAGGTTTATCATATGATTTTCATATTAATGAAGCAAATAGTTTTAAAATAATGTAAACATAATCAAAATTAACTTACGTAATATAAATATCATTTTAGTACATTGCAAACCGGGTTGTGTTGTTGGAAAATATGGGCGATTTTAGTCGTTAAGGTTACAGTTTAAAAATTAATATAGTTATTTGGAAAGTCATAAACCATGGTCAGCTGACGTGCAACATCTAAGATGGCACCCACAGCAAAGGTGATAATACCTGAGTAGGTGCCCCACACAGTCGTACATAGACGTGAGGACATTGGAGCATGACAAAATAAACGCTTAGACCAGTTTAACGCAACTAAATAGTTTATTTACTTACATTCCCGACAGTTTCCTGTGCACGGCTAGTCCACTGAGCTAGAATAATATAACTATAATAACTGGTTTGGTTAATTAACGTTGCACTAGAGCTGCACAGTGGGCTATTGGAGACGGTTCGGGGCCTATCTCGAAGGAAAGACCCGGGAAGATAGAAAAAATACTTTTCGCATAAGTTTGCGTACATTTAAAAACGCATTTCTGGCTTTCAAGCATACATTAAATGTTACAGATTTAATGTTTTTCCATACTTACTTACAAGAAAAAGAAGACAAAAGGCACCGAAAAAAAGTTTTGAACATTTTCTGTAACACACGTGAGACGTCAGTAGTTATATTATGATCTATCTCAGTGGGGTAGCCTAAAAATTGCCGTTAGCAATTTAACGTGTTCATGTACAATACAAAATGCATTGTTTGTCTTTTAAGATTTAATATCGACACATTGTTATGCGCTTTGTATAGTGTTTAAACTGTGAGACAGATTGTAGATTATAAGACAAAATAACGCACTTTATTTTTTTTAATATTTGATTCTATGCGAGGAACTTATTTTACAACTCATAATCAATAAAAAAGTTTGTTTCGTTATTGCCATCAGCCATGTGAATTGAAGATTGATAAAACATGACATATTTATTTTAAACTCGTTGTTAAATAAACCCAAAGAAAAATCCTATATATGAGAGTCAGAGGGTTAACCATTTTCTCCATGAGAGGCAAAACCACGCCACGGCTAATTTTTCCTTGAGTTTTTCGTGAAAATAGGTACTATACATAATGCCTTTAAATAAAAATTCAATTATTACTAAATAATCACTGAATAGTATTCTAGTGACGTTCACATACGAACACTTGTAAGATTAATTTGATGTTGTTCTTACCAAAATTTTTATACCAAACATATTACATTTCTCCACGTTACTACAAGGCAACTACAAATAAAAGTGTATAAGCTCGTCAAATTTATTCATGACCATATGTATTTTATAGACGTGGACGCGTCTTTATCATTGTCTGGAGACTTATTGCTATAAAGGAAATAAGTGAGAAAAGCAATCACAAATAAGGGTACAAAACTCGTCAAATTTGTTCATGGCAATATGATCATGTTTATTTAATAGACGTGGACGTGTCTTTACCATTGACCGGGGACTTATTTCTATAAAGAAGATTCGCGAATAAGTGCACGAATGAGAAGTTCGCAACACAAAACTTGTTGAATGCGTCCATGACCACATCGTGTATCTTTTATAAACGTGGAATCGCCTTGTTGACCGGGACATTGTTATAAAGAAGATTCAGTGGCACTGACCCATGCTGCGATCGCATGCGAGGTTCGTGGAGCCGGATGTATGTTTCCTTCAACTCCTGGTATTCCGGCGACTCTCGAAAGGGCAGAGTGCTGGACCACATGACATCTCTGCTGGTGTTGCGCAGGTAAGGATAGTCATCTTCGTCTTGGAAGAAGATCGAATTCGGATACAGATCCGGGCGTTTCAGCGTGGGCAAGGACTGCTTGCGTGGCTTCAGGGGAAATTTCTTCAGCGGAAAGAGTCGAGGCTTGCTGACACGTTTGTATTTGCGTTTCTTTTCGCATTTCTTTTTTATCTGCCTCTTCGAAATAGGTTTCTTAATTCGACCTTTCTGGTTCACACTAATTGTGGAAATATCAGGTTTAGTTTCTGGTTCTTCTTGAAGTTGAGGTGGCTTGTTTTCTGAATTAGTTTCATTAAAGGAATTTTCATCGTCACACTTAGTTTCACGGCAAGCATCGTTATCCTATGGAAGATAACATTAAAATTAATAACACTCTAAGGAGCACAGGAATATCACTTTTTTTTATGAATTTTAAATGGTCTTTAACTCTGTTAAGTATTTTTTTTCAGAAACCTTATAATACCGCAATATGTATTACACTGCATTTGAAAAGTTTTACGCCAGAACAGCACGAGTCCTACTTCCTTAGTTTTTCAGTAGCTAACAATTTTTTTAGCAAGTCAATTTAAACTTTTTTAGATCAATTATCACTAATGGCTTGTGCATGTAATCAATTCAAACTTTTACATGCACAAAAACTTTAATCTTTATTATTATTAAAAATGAACCGCATTCTAGAAAATGTGTTAAAACGCGTTAAAAAGTAACTAGTGTTCTAAATCTTCCGTATTTCTGTATATGTCTCCTGAAAAGAGGAATGGGTCCAGGCCTGTTGAAGAAGGACCCTATTTACACATTTGAGAAAAGGTGTAAGGGAATCCAGAAAACTATACAGTAACTGAGAACAGTAATAGAGTAACTACAGTAAAATGTTTAATAAAATATACTAAAAAACTGAAGTAATTGCTTCTTTAATTCCTTTTTTAATTTCTGGAATCACGGGGGCCCCAAATGGCCCCAAGGCAAGGGAGCCCAGGTGGCAACTGTCCGTTAAATCCGCCACTGACTATCGGGTATATGACGTGATCTCCACAGTACACCCTTCTCCGTGAGTCTGCCAGGGGAAAGAATCAACAGCGCCCGTGAAGCGTATCATGTGGGTAAAGATAAGCAAGTTGACGCGAATAATGAGGTGGTAGAAGCTCACTGTGTTCAGGCCGGGTCACCAATGTAGCGATGTTGGTAGTTAACTGGAATCAAACCCGAAACGGTGTGCATGCTACGCCAATACTGTACCAATCGGGGTAAAGTAATTACTCGAGCCCTAGTGGGAGTATCGGGTATGTAAAGTGACCACCACAAATTCTAATCAACACGGTACAAAATGATGAAAAGTAAAGATCCCAATATAGAACTCGATACTCGGTGAACATTTATTTTCACATCTGGGATTAATTTTTTTATATACTTTATATCTTCCTCGACATATGCGAATAACAGCTTGATATTTCCAACGATAACAATAACTGGAATATGCCGCCAAAAATGTAGCTTTGTTTTACTTTATGAGAATAATTCGTTTTTTTATGTTACTTTCATACAATAAGTAAATTTTATTAAATTAATAAATTTTAAAAATATTATAAAGTATGCAAACACTTATAATAACATACTAATAAAGTAGCAAAATTAGAATGATATCATACCCTATATATATTTATCACTAATAGTTCACCTCAAAATACAAATCTAAAAACATATACGTCGCTTTAATGCCTTCAAGGAACATTCATGCCAAATTTGAAGAAAATCGCAACAAGACTGCGTAACAAACAAATTGAAAAACAGACGAAATGCCGAAAGGTCGAGTTAAAACAGAGATCTCGCTAACTCTCGGATAAAAACCTTTAGACCGTGGACTGACAACTATTGGACATGCAACTCAACTATTTAATTGCATCTGGAAAACTCAAATTATATCCGCTGATTACATTTTAACCGCACAAAACATCCTTTCACTCGCTGCCGCGCTAATAGCTTTGGCAAATAATCGACAATTTGACGATTTTGTATGGATTGTGATAACACGACTTTGGCGATTTTTCACTTTCGCGATTGAGAATTCTGAGATATGGCAACCCTGAGCAAAATGCAATTAAATAATCAACAACAGTTGAATTGTAATTTTGTAGTTGCTCTGCGACTGAAAGTTGCAATGCTATTGCACGGCTGGACCAGAAAATGGTAAGCAGCAGTGAAGGGAAATCCATAGAAAGAAGTTAAAAATAGAGATAATTTATTTGGGTACAAACTCTTTGGTTAAAAAAACTGATGGGAAACCTCCCAATAGTTTTTTAGAATTCATTGTTGTATTATTTTTCTCCAATAAATCATAAGTAGCATCAAACGTCAGATTTTAATGTTCAGGGTATTTCGAAAAGTAAAGATGCTACAAAATCTTAATAAGTTTAGACAAATTTGAGTATACTCGGTTTTAGTAACTATAAATTGGTTTGTTCGTGTTTCATGACACTTGAGTTACATTTTTGTTTCTAAGTTTATCTTTCCAAAAAAATGGGCTCTAATTTGCAAAAAAAAGTTTATGTCGCTGTCGTCGAAAAGAAACCCTCTTTCCTCTTCTATATTTTCACATATCAAAAAGTTATAAAATTCACTGAGTTTATTTAAAAATATTTGTGGGATACGATTAAGGTATTTTCGTTTTACTTATTTTATGATAAATATTGGAAAATATAAAAATTGTGTTGGCAGATGCAAAACGTTTAGAAACAAACACCCCATAATTTTTGGTACAATAGTAGCCATACAACCTGAATTTGTGCTTAGAACTTCCTTTTTTTTTTTAAAAAAAAGTCATTTAGCTTTTAGGTTACCATAGAATTAAAAAAAAAGGGAAACTGGTCGGCCATTTTTTTCTCTATCACAATAAATACATAAAAATATACATTAATTTTATTAAGTGAAATAATATAGAATAGAATGTAAGTTTTTAAAAGGTGTATATTTAAACTTTATAAATTAAATAGTAGAGCATATGTATATTAACTAAAAAAGTTCAGTTTAGCATCAATGATTAAAATTTTTGGTTCTTAAAATTCGATTTCGGTAACACATTGCCCTATATTACATTTTAGACGAGATTTTCAAGAATATTACTGTTTTGAGTTGTCATTTTGGAGGAAACTTTCAGTAACAGATAATAAAGATACTTGTACAATCTACTTTTTATCATACTTTTGTGAAAATTAAAAATTATTGCGCCAAGCTACTGATATAAATTTTAAATATTTTAACCGTTAACTAACCCGAGCTTTGCAATATGATGCCGCAGTGAGTTGAAATTTAGGCGCAATATTGCTCTTACTGAATGTAAATTTAGATACAAATTGACAATTACTGCTTATAAGGTATTTAAAACCCAAAATTATCCAGCATCCGCTAAATTATTTCGAAACTCATTTAAATTGAATTTAGGAATCTTTGTTTCGCCAAAATATATATTGCACCTATACCAAAAAGTGAATTTTAAATTATTTTTAGATACACAAAAATATAAATTTTCTTACCAGAGAATTCTGCTGATTTTCTGAGATACTTTCGTATCGGTCCTTTAAAATCCCAGATTTTCTAATAACCTTTTCCAATAAATCTGATCTGTCACGTTGAAAATACAAGTTTGAGAATTCGTGCAATTCTGGATTTGCCTTATATTCTTTTTTATGCGCGTGATCGTATACTTTTCGAAATCCATACAGATTCAATTGCCTTACAAAGCTTGAAATATTATCAGTTTTGAAAAAATCACTCTTAATGCTTAAAAATTCTCCTTTGAACAACGAATATCGTAATAAAATGGATTTTCCATGAGGGCTCCAAGTTACTGCTCCACTTTGACACTCATTGGCAATCTTCCACAGTTTTTGTGGAAACCTCAGAGGTGGGCTACTTGGTGAAGCATGGCTTTTATTTGTAGAGCGAACAGACATCGAATAACTGAAAACTCGAATAACTTAAACTTTTAGTAAGAAACATATAAACTTGGAAACTTAACAGAAAAGAAACAGCTTTTCGTAAAATTGCTTTCCAAATTGCCTCCTGAAAAATGAAATAGTTGTCAAGGCAACAATAAAAACTACGTTGCCGTTAATAATTTATAAAACAATTTTTTTTATTCAAATTTAATAAAATATTTAAAAAAAAAAAATACAGATTTTACAAAGTAAAAAATAATTCTGTAATTTTTATACAAGTGGAAAAAATGTATATATATATATCATAATAATGTTATTTTTTATTCAAATTATTCAATATTAATTTTTACAACGTTTTGAAATAGACGCCAAAATGTAGGTATGTTTTTGAAAATTGGAACCAACTTCAAAAAGTTGTAAAAAGTATAAAATTGATATTAAATACTAAAATTTGTCCACTTGTACCTAAAATTTAAAAATATTTTTTTACCGCTTTTTTCCTCCTTAATCTTGGTTTTCCTTTATATATATATATATATATATATATATATATATATATATATATATATATATATATATATATATATATATATATATATATATATATATATATATATATATATATATATATATATATATATATATATATATATATATATATATATATATATATATATATATCAGTGGCGGATCTAGGGTCACCCAAAGGGGGTGGTTAATTATTCTTTTTTAAGATGGGGGATTGTATACAAATTCCTATTATCGACGACAGCCGTTAAACGGTATGTGTAAATTCCGCCTAAAAATTCTTATGTTGATACCTTGGCGAAATAAATGTCACCAATGTAAAAAGGCAACTTTGCAGTGTTTTATTCTGGTGCAATGTTCTTTTGTATAAGAATAAATTTTGTCTCGACGCATTCTGATAATAAAAATGGGAATTTTTTGACCCCCCCACGCTGCTTATAAACCACTAGTTCACCTTTGGAGCAGTTGTTTGGGGTATTCCCACTGAGCCAGGGCCGGATTTAGAGTTAGCTGACCCCTAGGCTAAATATGATGGTGCGAGTCCTCAACTACTTGGTGGTATGGAATACCCCTTCGTAAAGTGAAATGGGGAGGAGAGATCGGAATTTTTTGAAATGCAAGAATTGAAAATTTGCAAACTAAATAATTTTTCAGTTTTAATAAAATTTGGATGCACTGGTTTTTTTTTGTAAATTTCCAATACTATGTTGAACAATTCCATAATTTCAAGGAATTTCAATGTGCAATAGAATTTATGAAAATTATGCGAATTGCACTCGTCTCCGTATTATTCTCAAATCACCATGAACAGAATAACGTTGTAGAATAAAAACAACTGATTTCCAAAAATAGTAACACAATTCAATTTTAAATTATCACAAATTAAACATATTTTCAAAGAATATAAAAGAATTATGTTATATTTGAATTGAACAAATCCATTAAGAAAAATAGAATTTCTCTGCGTCATAAAAATGTTGTAGAATATTATTTTCATTAAAATTTAGTTTGATTTATTAGTTATTAAGAAACTTGTTAGGTACTTATAATTTTTTTTTGTCTAAGTGATTAATTTTCAAACAAGTCGTTGTCATAATTTTGCAGTTACAAAAATTATAAATGTTACAAAATTAAATGTTACAAAAATTATAGTTTAAGTCTAATTTGCTCTTGTTTGAATCTTAAGAGGCCGTTTATTTATTACGACTCACACCCTGATGCGTGACTGTGGCGTGGCATGAGGGAAAAGGGTCTCGGCGATTGCGTGACGTAGCAAAAGTTCCTGAAACATTCTTTTCACAAACTTTGAGATAAACTTTTTTATAGAAATCCCTACATCTTCCTAATGGGTTGAAATGTTTTGTAAATTACACAGAATTAAAGGTTTAATTACTATTTTTAACAACATAAATTTAAAATGAAGTAACATAGGGAGGAGGGGGGTGTACAAAAAGGTGAAAATTTAGACATAATAATAGAATGCTCTCTAAACAGTGCAATCAATTATTTTTATTTGAATTTTAATATAATAGAGATTTTAATTTCGGAAATATATATTCATTGATTTGTTCCAGAATTTTTTTGTCCAGCCCATATGATTTTTTCTTTAATTAAAATTGGCTTCGGCTCCATTTAAAATTATATGCTGCATTCTTCGACAGTGATAAGTAATAGACTTCTATCAATGAATTAGTTTGGTTGTCGAAATCATGTAAATATAAATATGCATGTGTTAATTGACAGAGTAAGAGACAAACAATATCTCACCAAATCTCTCGAAGAATTTTAAATTTCGTAGATTACGAAAATTTAAGTACAATGGTGATATGTGAAATATCACCATTGAACTTAAATTTTGATAAATGGTTAGAACTGAGATAGAGTTAGGTAGATTGGTCAAAATAATAAATTACTTTTAACTATGCAAAGGAAGACTTTACGCTTTTAATAAGAATACAAACTAGCAGTTACTAGTACTTGCTTCAATCCACACAAACTGAGACAAATGATTGACATAGGAATAGAAAAAAAAAATCAAGACGTGTTTTGTCACTTGAAACGAATCTTGGGAAAAAACAAATAATTTTTTTTAATTCGCATAGAAAGATTCAATTTTGCAAGTTAATTTCAATGTGACAAAACGTATTTGGGACAAATAAAATACTTTAGATAGAAAATTCGGTGGCAAAATCAGTAATGTTATAATCTTTTGAATTTTTTTAACAAAATACGTTTTGGTTGTTTGCTTTTTATATATGGTACAATATTTCTTATGTACATGTTAAGTTAAAGTTTCAAAATATCATCATTAAGCATGTTCAGTTCTTTGAATTTTTTTTCAATTTACAAAAAATTGATGTTTTTAAATAAATACGATTCAAAGGTATTTGGCTCGGTTTTCCTAATTTAAGCAGATCAACTATCATATAAAGGGTTAAGAATTGATTGTCAAGGATATTGTGATTCCGATATCACTACTTTTTCAAAATATTTGAATAAAACCCAATAGTATTTACAACTGCAGTCTCGCTTTTTGCATCTCTTAAAATATATGAAATTACACGAATAAAAACACAAGAAAAAGAAAAATTACCTGACTATCTAACCCAGTTATTAATGAAGCAATAGCATAGAATTCGCTTTTTCCGATATTTTCGCTCTTAAAAACTAATCATAGCAACACGAATTTTTATTTCCCTCCTTCTCTCTCAGAATCTCAGATCCACTGGCCCCTCATTTCTACAGCGAATCACCGCATCCCTTAAAACCTTTAACGAATGACCGTACTCGGATGATACAACAAAGGGTTTCAGTTTGGTTGTTTCTGTTCATTTGCAGTGTCAAGGTCATCTTGATAAGGCGAAAAGACGCGTATCCCCCTTACCCCCACAGAAAGGGTCATAAAACCTGATCTTTCCCCAAGACTCCCTGGAAACTCAAACTGTGGGTCTCAAAGTTCATAGCCATTATTTTGCAGAAAAACATTATTTCTTGAAAAAGCTAAGGAACCACCTTTTAGCCCCTATGTAAATTCGCCAGTGCTTCAGGCAATGTGTTTCTGGGCAGTTGCAGTGTCCAAGAGGTCCTCTTGATAATGCGACAAGACGCTTAGCCCCTCCCCCCTCTTCCCACCCCCCAAAGAGAACCATAAAACTTGGTCCTCACCTCAATTCCCTAAAACCTCTAACTATATAAGGGGCTATAGCCCCTTTTCTCTTAGCCATTACTTTCCAAAAAATTTTAACGAAAAAAAGATTATTTCTTGATTTTTTAAAAAAAAATTTGCCACAGCCCAAGGGGGGGGGGGCTATAGCCCTCTTTAGCCCCTATGTAAATCCGCCACTGATATATATATATATATATATATATATATATATATATATATATATATATATATATATATATATATATATATATATATATATATATATATATATATATATATATATATATATATATATATATATATATATATATATATATATATATATATATATATATATATATATATATGTATATATATATATATATATATATTCTTTTTAGTTATTAAAATAGCGGGGAGAGGGGGTTGTCGTGTATTACTACCTCCATGTGTATTACTATTATGTACAGAAAAATTCAAGTTGTTTCTCACTTTTCTCCCCGTCTTAAATAGCCCATTTTGAGATTATCTGGTTTAATAAATACCGGATACAGGAAATGATTTTGTAGTGTCTTCCCAAATTGCGACACTTCATTTAAATAACAAAATTGAAGGCCGAATAACTGGAAATGTGTAGCACTTTATTTTAAATTAATTCTTTTATTATCCAATAAAACATAATTTTTAAAATCAGAGAATTTTCTTTAAAAAATGTACAGTTAAAATTTCTAGTTTATTGATTTTTTGAATAATTAAATGCAAAATAACCCGAAATTTACAACAAGACAATACCTATATAAAACAAATTGAAAACTTAGAAAGTGTTTAAAAAAATTGTTTAATCGATATTTCTGGTTAAATAAAAGCTGAATAACTATTTTTTTTTGCCAAAGCGAATCCATCAAAGTGAATCCAACAAAAATAAATTTCTAAATTCTATGCTTTTTTTTTCAAACTGACTGGTTAATAGAAACTTTTGAATAGTTAAAAGTCGGATAACTGTATTTTTGTTATAAACGGTTCCTAAGTAAAACCTTCCTTATAAAAAAAAAAAAAAAAAAAAAAAACATCTAAATTAAAAAATAAGTTATGCGCGAATATACATAATTTTTTTTAAATGTATAAAGGTCACATTGATAACCTCTCTCTCCTTGACGATATTGGTTGGCACTAGAAGTCGGTTAAAAACAGTATTTTTCTTTTATTACATTTGGTCAATATCACTTTGGAAGACGATGTAGTGCATTACGAACTTATGAAATATATAAAAAACGATTTTGAAAAAAATGTGTATCTATCTGGCATTGAAACTTTGTTCAAGTTATCAGTACATGTACATTTTTATAAATGACAATAATAACCAGAATTCACAAAACATATAAATTTATATATTAAAATAATGATGGAAACTCATCAAGGCCTATACAATTTTAAAATGACCAGAATAATGTTATTCCATCAAGTTCTATACAAAGTTATAAATGACAAAAATAATAGTAATTCATCAAGACGTGTATTACAAGTTTATCAATGAAAATAATGAGAAGTTATGAGAAGCTATAGAATTTTTTAAATGACAATAAAATGGGATTTCATCAAGACCTTAAGAGAGAAAATTGAAACGAGTGTATAATATAAAATGAAATTCGGATATAAAAAGAGAGGGGGTGGCTGAAAAATAATATAAAGCGCATTTAGAGAAATCCAGACGCAAGAATGTTTAGGAAGAGGGGTTCTTTGAATTGAAATTTATGCTATTCGAACATGACAGATGAATCTGTGTTTTTGTCCGCTGGACCGGAAGGATGCTTTTCATCCCAACCCAAAGGGATAATGGTGACGATCCCGTTTCCATGGCGACCAGATGCTCGGGATGCAATCGATAATCTGCGTCCTCTACGCCTCGCTGACATTCCAAAGATGAATTCTGCCAAATCGCAGCAGAAAGATCGCTGAAGAAATGTGTACACATACCCAATTGAGCACTCACGGGCCTGGCACCCTAGCGCCCTATTGGTGCATACCGCATCGCTGCTGTCATTCTCTTTAAATGAGGTCAAGGTTTCGATTGGTTGTTCTGCAAACGATTTGTGATTATTTCGCAGCAAACGATTTTTCAAATCCACAGAGACCAATCTAGAACTTCAACAAGTGAAGAATCTTTTCCCTGTGACTTCTTGGGGTGAATGAAAGCTTAAAAACCGAATCGGGATTGCAATTCAGATGGAATACCATCACTGAATTATTCGATTTGATGTTCTATTTAGAACCGTATTTCCATAAATTGTCTATTGTATGTCGAAATCGAATGTTCGCAATTATGAAGTGCTATTGACGATTGTGTTTTGGTGTGAGTTCGAATAATGCGTTCTTCGATGGATGTCGAAATGACTTTGGAACAAATCTCTGGAATACCGAAACTTTCTTGTTCGACTGAGGAGACGATATTTTAAGTGAAATAGCAAAGGATTATTCGCAAGCTCCAAAATGACGTTCAGAGGTGTTTTGGTGCTTCAGCTGAAAATTCTCGTGTGCTTCTCTTGCAGTGCAGTCTTCGCATTACCAGAAATAATCAAAGTCGGTAAGTGTTATATTTATGTGTCATAAAAATATATATTTGTTATTTAAAAAATAATTTACAATTTTATGAATATTTTGAAAACTTCGTTCGAGAAAATTATATTTTAAGGGGACTCGCTCCCCAAACTCGATGAAAATGTCAACAAAAAAAAATATTGGTTTAAAATAACGCTTCAACCTTCTAGCATGTTTTGCCAAAGTTTCAAAACGATTGAATAAATATTAATCATGTTATGAACGTTTTCTTCACTCCTTATCTAATGTGTTTACATAGTGAAAGTCATAAACCGAATGTAAAAATGGGTACATCAAAGCAAAATAATGTCAATGTATCAAAGGATTGCTTCTACAGGACTGTTATAAAGATGTGTTACATGCCAAACGCAATATGCCAACGAAATTGTACACATCATCAATTAGTTCAGGTATCCCAAAGATACATTTGTAAACAAAAAGCGAGTCAGTGTTTTTTTGTCAAATTTTGTATGTGAATATAACTAAGAATTATACATACTATGAAAAAGTCTTCAAAATCTTTAGGGTCAGACGGGAAATTAATTTACTGAAACTCTGTGTGTGAATTGATTTGCACAAAAGACAATAAGGGAAAATGCGGCGTACTGCAAAACCTCTTATTTTGCAATACGCCGCCTTATCAGGAATTTTTCACTCGAACTTGTAAATATTGCAATGCATAAAAAGAAAAAGTAATTTAAGAATAAATAAGGAGTAACTTATGCTGTAGGGTGCTTTAATTTTACAGTGAGTGTCATGTATAAAACCACTAAAAAAAATTCAGTTTTCCCTGCATTACAATCAACATTAAAACAAATTATATAAATATCTGCAGTCAATTTTTGTTTCATAATGCTCAGTAGTTAGTGGTTTGCCAAAAATATATTACAAGAATGAAAATTTGCTTGACAGTGAGTGATTTTAATGTGTTTTTAGAAATTTTACATGCATTGAATACTGAAAGTGACATTTTTATTTAAAGTTGTAGCAAAATAAAATAATTATTATTTGTCATTAATTTTGCATAATTTGTAGGATATATATACGTTATTTATCTGAAAAAATATTTGAGTTAATTGGGACATGTATAATAAATTATTTTCAATACTGAAATCTTTAAATGCATTTATCTCAGCTTGCTGCTTTCGTGAACATACACCTACTTAAAATACTAAAACAAATATGTATGAATTATTGTGAATTTTTTAAAACCTGTACACAAGAGTATATTGAATAGAATTAAGGATGGAATTAGAAAAATATTAAAAACAATTTATTTAAAAAAATAAAATGTTTAAGAATTAGAGTTTTTTAGAAGAAAATGGCCGATTTTTCACTAATTTTTTTTTCTCCTAAACTAAAATACTTATGCAAAATCCGATCCCTAAAGTTATTAAGCATAAATCAATGCAGCTTACAAAA
>OZ010673.1:17048788-17360596 GCA_963932185.1 Troglohyphantes excavatus
TGCTCGAAGGTACAAACATAAAAATTATCACAAAAAATGTCTAATTTTTCAAGTAAAGTACTCTGTAAATTTTATAAAGCTACGTTTTGTAGTTATGGAGTATTCCGTGTAAATATCGGCATTCTAATTGGTTTATAATTTTGTTATATTATATTTTCGCTTTTCTCCGTTGATTTTAACTGATTTTACTGTTGCCACTTCGTGAAACTTTGATGACGTACGCTAAAAAATGTCATAACATTCGAATGGAACATCGTAGAGACTTGAAAATAGTCGCGTTAAAATTCTTATTTTTTGAACTAACTATTCTGTGAATTTCAAAGCTCTGCGTTTTGTAGTTACGGAACCTATAATATACTGACAAACCAACAAACCAACAAACACACATCCGGACAGATTTTGAAGATTTCTGCTTTATATATAAGATTCAGAAACGATGTTAAGTTGTAAAAGGTGACCAAAGGATTAGAAATCAATTGAATTTCTGCAGAATTTTGAAATATACAGAGTAATTTTTTGTTACAAGTATAAATCAAAATTTATCATGAAAATAAAAATATTAAAAATAAATATGTTGGATGTTTATTTTTATCGATTGCTGAAATTTAAATTTGTGATCACAATTGGGCAGTCATCAGTGTTTTCAGCAATTGGGCAGTCGTAAATTTTGCTTAAAATAAGCTATGTGTGGAACGCAAGATTAAAATTCTCAAAAGAAGGCTGCCATTGTTTAACAATTTTTTTGGTTTTAGAATTGCTTGAAAGTGGGTCTAACGATTTTCCTCACAATTGCCATGGCAACGTGTTTTTATCCTCTCTTACGATTGGCATCAGCGCAATTTTCGTAAGAGTCAAAGTAATAAAAACATTTTTATTCCGAGGTCAGAGATCGTTCAGAGTTTATATATGCAAATAAATAAAAAAAAATACCACATGCACATAGTTTGTAAATACCGAGCTGTCAAATCGATATGTTAATTTCAGAGGAAATAATATACAGACAGTTATAGTGGAATGTTGTTGCTTTGTTATAAAATTCGAGATTAGTGGATACTGATAGAGGGTATTAAAAAATTGTACTCAATTATATTTCCTTTTAAATAAAGTTTTTTAACCGAATGCAGAAATTTAGCGCCAAGAGCGCTTATTAACAAGAAATACTTTCCATTGTTTTCAATGGGTTGAACTCCTAGAAATAATTGAACTAGTTTTTGAACTTATAAGCAAGCAATATATGTTTTCAACATTAATTTGTTAATATTAATTTTTTTTATCAAATATGAGCGGGTTGGCTGATGCCAAGTGCTATAATTCCAAAAGCTCGAGTTTATCGTTTAAATTTGAAACTCGTCTAGACTATAATATCGAGTGGTATGACATACAACTCATTATTAGGAAAGCTATTGAAATAGGACCCACACCACTTGGCCAAATAATAGATCTAGCTGTCTAGTAATGGAAAATAGCATTAGTTCATTTTTGGATTGGTGTGTGTGTGTACTCACACCATTTTACAGACAGCTGGCCTATAGGCCTATAGGTAACAATAGGTTTAAAATTACGTGGTTCAATTTCATTTTCAAAAAGTTCATCTAAACCAGCGGCGGCTCGTCCACTACAGCAAGTACAGCCGGGCTGTACCTAAATTCAGTATTTTAAAACAAAAAACTGACATTTTACTAATTTTCTTAAATATAGATTAGAATTGAAAATGAAATTTCTACGGTAGTAAACAAAATCTCCGATAAATAGCAAGCATATTACCGTAATGCACAATTCAGGAACTCCATTCAATCATAACTGCAGCCAAAAAGTGAAATTCGAAATCGGCTGCATCGTTGCCATGGCAACCTCTACGTAGTATGGAGATTCCTCCCCATGCTAATGCACTGCATTTGTGAGAAGATACAGCCGAAATGAATTTTTTTGTTTTAGCTGCACTTGAGATTCGATTTGCTGATTGGTTCTTGAGTGAAACGCTGGGATGGGTGGGTGAAACGATAACTTACGAGAATATCTCCAAACGGAAATGGTTTTCGTGATAAATTTACTGTGTGCTGTGTTTCAGGACATGGTCCTGCTGTTGTTTTGTTATTTAAGTTAGTATTAAAATTGACCGATTCGCACGTTTTCTATTTTTTTCTCACATGTTATCATTTTGTAAAAATTGAAAGGAAACTTTAATTTGAGTAGTAAATAATAAAGAATAAATTCATGTATGGGTTGTGGAAAGTATGGGGGGGGGGGGGGGGGGGATTCACATGAGTTCAGCTGCCCTAACATTTTCGACCACGGGCCGCCACTGATCTAAACAAACCATCTTTGAAATCGAAATGCCAAGTTGGTTGACGTGTAATGTCTTTGGAATCGGTTCTGGGAAAGCAGTGCAGCAGTGTCTCCGTAATCCCTCCCCCCCCCCCAAAAAAAAAGGGGGGGGGGTGATTGATTCCTCTCTTTTGTGAGAGACATGGCCAACCCACTTTTTTTTAAGTTTAATTAAATTGAATATGCTATTTAATGTGTTTGCATAAATTATTTATACTTCCAGTAATGCGGAGAATACTTTAAAATAGGGAAGGCTTTTAACGTACTTTAAAATAGTCATAAGTTTATAACTACCATTTTTGATTTCGATTTTTTTTCTTCTTCTCATTTTATCGCTTATTTTGAATATGTATTGATATGCGCATAACATATTTCCTAGTGTATAGTTAGGATTCAACAAATTAAGTACAATAACATTGTTAAGATTCTTCAAAAATTTTAAACTTATATTACTTGTCTAAAAACACCCATATTTAAACATGACATTTAACTAAATAAATAAATTATATTAAATCTGTTAATTTGTAACTGTAATCTGTAACTTTGACAAATAATGACCCATTCAGTCGAATATCTGCGATAATTAAAAAGTAAAAAAGAAAAAATAGGTTTTCGAATCAAACATAATTTTCTCAATTATTTTACTACAAATAACATTGTACTTCACACTAGAAAATTTACTGATACCATTTAAGAAATCACAACTATTTTTCCTTCTATACTCGGTGACAACCTAAGTTGAGCCTAAAGCAATTGAATTTTATACATATCATAGCTTCCGCTTCAGGTTCAACTTAAGTTGTCCCCGAGTATAAGTATTATAGTTCATCTAGTATCTTTAACCTCTTATAAAATATTTTAATAACATTCTTTTCACTTATAGATTACCAGAGAATTAAAACTGTAGCTTGAACCACGATGAACAATTATTTATCTGTATTGCAATAAGTATTGTTTGGCCTAATCAAAATAATATATGCATAAAAAGATCTTCGTTAGATAATATTGAGTAAATTGTATGAGCAAATAGTAGAATATTTATTGAAATCTGAATAAATAATATAAAAATAGGAGCGAAACACTACAAAGAGATTCTGCTATACATCTGCCTTATGCAAAAATAATTTCTGAAATTAAAATTTTATAAGACTTTATTTATAAGACTTCGTATAAGACCTGCTATGTATAATTTCTTTTTTTTTATATTTAAATGACCAACTGATATAAGATTTTCAATTAAAATAAAAGTCTTGAAACGTTTGTTATAAACTTTAAAAGACGTTTCTAGTTATAATAAAAAAGACATTTGCGTCGGCCGGGAGTCGAACCCGGGTCAACTGCTTGGAAGGCAGCTATGCTAACCGTTATACCACCGACGCTTGGGAACTGTGTTTCACCTGTTGGTTTTCAACTAGTATTCAAATTTCAAAGTGGGTTATTGGGCGCGTGTGCAATACCTGTTGTCTAGCAAAGAGAAGGAAAATGCCACAGATGGGAAGCAGGTTCAGTTATCTTTTTTTATTACATGCTTTTATTTAACTCACACTGTCTGGTGTGATGTGTCCTCAAATCTTGTAACTCAATTTAAACCCACTTCTAATTGTCATAAAAATTTGAAACTTGGCATACATACGTAATCCCGGTGACAATACAATAATTAGCCATAAAATTATTAATTACTAATTAATTCTAATTAATAATGAATTTTCTTTAAAATCGACAAATCTGGCGAAAGCCAGACCCGAACCCACAATCTACAAAAATGACGTCAGATGAATGCGCGAAAAATTATGCGCAATGATCTGGTTTTGCTTCAACAGAAAAGCTTTCCGTCGCCATTTTGAATATTTTTAAACCAAATGATAGATGTTTATGGTAATAGTTTCTTCTTCAATTTTATTATTGACAGAACTATCTGCTATTAAACAATTTTGGTTTTGTAAAGCACATTACTACACTCTGATAGGTTATAACTTCGGAGGAGTTAAAAGTAGAAGGATTTATAGGAAACAAATTAATTTGTGTAACAACAAACAAGTGAGTTACCTATTCATTTAATTTGCATATAGAGATGTTTATTGCATTAGTTTAATTTTTATGATATATAGAGATGAAATAATTTTATTCGTTGAGAAAACGACAATAAGTTTTTAATATGTTTAAAAAAATTATAGTAAATTCCTAGTGTACGGTGCCCCGTTGTCGCCAATTCCAAAAATTGGCGCCAAGGTAAAAATGACGTTTTTTTTCTTGGCGCCAAATCAAAATGGCGGTTTGGTTTGGTTAATTAACGTCTCACTAGAGCTGAACAGTGGGCTATTGGCGACGGTTCGGTAGCTATCTCGAAGGAAATCAATATCGGGAACGAATGCCTCGTATTTTTGAACCATGGACAGTTGACGCAAAATGGCGGACATTACGTTGATCTGGGAAGTCGATCATGGTGCTTACAGGCGATCCTTCGAACAGTTGTTTGGGACATTTCGATGGCACTTTTAAGTGCTCACGCGTTCCGCGCGCTTAAAAGATGCGCGGCAAGCGGGCTTCCCCGGACATGATTGGAGGGCGTTTTTGGTAACTCGAATGACAAGTGTTCCTGCTCATTCCTCCAAAGATTAGCTATGTAGGTTAACGGGTATTTTTCTAAAAGTTATGCGACAGCAATGGAAATACATCGAATTCTTATTTATACTCGTCGACTCGCGACTTAGACAATTGAAGAAATGTGATCATGTGTTCGGAGGCCTTAATATTTTAGTATTTGGAGATTTGATGCAGCTTCCACCAGTAAGAGGACATCGTATTCTATCAGCCCCAACATATGATACCATCAACTCACTTGTGGCGCCTATTTACCTTAATAGAATTAAATGAAAATATGAGACAACAAGGTGATATGACCTTCGTTAATATCTTGAATGCATTAAGAGTCGGCGAACTAAAACCAGAACACTTTGCCGTGCTCCTGCAGAAAGTCGGCGGAAAAGCGACTGGAGAATTTGCAATTGAAAAGGCACTTCGAATATATCCAACTAATCAGCAAGTTCGCGATCATAACCAGTTAGTACTGCAGCATTTCCAAAAACATAATCATAAAATATATAAAATCAAGGATCAAGATCGTTTGATAGATGCGCCACACAAAACTGAGGACGTTAGTATGGATAATGTCATCCCAAATGATGTCAACAAAACTGGCGGGCTTCCAAAAGAACTGGACATATTCGTAGGAGCTAAGGTAATGCTGCGATCCAATATAAATGTATCCAAAGGATTGGTCAATGGTAATATTGGTTTCATTACCGAAATAACATGGCCGCACTTTCGTCGTACACAAATGTATGAAACTGACTTGCCAACAGTCCATGTGAATTTCGGTAGAGACGGAATACATAAAATTGAACCGATATCCATTCAGTTTCCTGCCAAATACTCCTATGGTACGGCTGAAAGGAGAATGTTACCGTTGATTTTGAGCAGGGCCTCTACAGTGCACAAAATGCAGGGTAGTACTGTAGGCTATGCGGTAGTTAATCTAGGACCTGCACTCTTTGCTGATGGACAGGCATATGTTGCTTTGAGTCGTGTAAGATCATTAGACGGCTTGCAAATTGAAGAAATAGACAACGTAAAGTTAACAGGAAAGAAACCTTGTAACACTGAGGCAGTAATAGAAATGGAGAGAATGAGAAATTACCACTCTAATCAAGCCAACTAGCCTTAACTCTTTTTTTGTCAAGGTTGATACATCCATCAAGATTGGCATATTACGTCATTTATCAAGTTTGGTAACTCTTTCTGATCTATCAAAAGAATTAAAAAGGTATTAAAATAGTAATATTGTTATTAATTATCTCGTTTAAAAAAATGACTACGTTCTATTTTTGTAATTTAACGTTATGATCAAATAAAGGTAAACTATTAAATAATTTATGTAGCATGTTAGTAAGTGGAATTAATTTTTGAATAAATATATGCTACAGCCTTGAAATAATTTAAAGAGGTTTAATTATACAAATCAATGGTAATATACATGTTTATATAACTAAAAAGCAGAAAATAAAATATATATATAAAAAAAAAACTTTTTAAAGCACATGCTTTTATCAAATGTACTAAAATGCAAAAAATAACCATTCTATACTTCTTGAAAACTGACTTTTGTAACATTACCTTTTCCTCCACTTGCCCCTTGAATTCTTTTCTCTTCAACTACTTTGAAATATGTTGAATATACTTTTGTTGGAACTGACTAAAAATAAAAGCGTGGGGCGCTCACACATGATATCTAAAACCTTAATGTCTTCTTTTATCATCTTGAAATGTTAAATAATTCTTAGTAAATCTTAAATATAATATCAATAATAAGCGCCCCACGCTTTTATTTTTAGTCAGTTCCAACAAAAGTATATTCAACATATTTCAAAGTAGTTGAAGAGAAAAGAATTCAAGGGGCAAGTGGAGGAAAAGGTAATGTTACAAAAGTCAGTTTTCAAGAAGTATAGAATGGTTATTTTTTGCATTTTAGTACATTTGATAAAAGCATGTGCTTTAAAAAAGTTTTTTTTATATATATTTTTTATTTTATTTAGAGTCAAAGGCGGACTGCCACTTAAAAATGGCCCGGGAAAATTTTGAATTTCGGCCACTAAAAATTTTTTTGAAACTAATGTTTGTTATTAAAATAATGAGCCCATAATTTGAAAACAAAATAATATTATATAAAGTTTATTAATATATTTTAAAATTTATTAAAATATTTTGAAAATTATTAAAATATTAAAACAATTATTAATTTTTTTTAGAATTTATTAAAAGATTTTAGAATTTATTAAACGCTTTTAAAATTTATTCAACGCTTTTAAATTTATTAAACGCTTTTAAAATTTATTAAACGCTTTTAAATTTATTAAAAGATTTTAGAATTTATTAAACGCTTTTAAAATTTATTAAACGCTTTTAAATTTATTAAAAGATTTTAGAATTTATTAAACGCTTTTAAAATTTATTAAACGCTTTTAAAATGTATTAAACGATTTTAAAATTTATTAATATTTTAGTTGATAATTAATATTTTAGTTGATAATTAATATTTTAGTTGATAATTAGTATTTTAGTTGATAATTAATATTTTAGTTGATAATTAATATTTTAGTTGATAATTAATATTTTTAATTAGAATATTGGCATTTTTAATACGTTTGAAAGATTTTTAAGCGGAAGCCACCAACGGTCCTGTTCAACCAAAATTCTTTCTGCTTTTACCCGATAAGCAATGGTCAAAAGAAGAAAGTTGGGGCTGGGCCATGCCGCCTCTCCTTTACACTCTCACGTTTCGACACCTTTGAAACTGAGTTCACGTTGGCCGCAGTTCCATAGGCCACCGCCGGAACGCAGTTTCAAATTAGGAAATAATTTCGACTTCTTAGAGATACCATGGCTTCCGGTTTTCAAATTTGAAACATTATTGAAAACCTGTGTTGGCTTTTAATAAAATATTTTTAAAAATAATTTTTTACTTTTCAAGAAATCACCGGCCACATTTTAAAAATATTAACCGACCACGCCGGAAAATTCCAGATCAATTCTATGGCCAGTCCGCCACTGTTTAAAGTGTGAAACTACCTAAAAGTAAAAATAATCTTTTAGGTTGTTTTATAAAAGGGAGAAACACACTGCACATTTTGGTAATTTCATGTCTGAGGTTAAGATAACTAGAACAGTATACGCGTAAAGTTTTCGAAATTGTTTGGTGGCTTTTTTTTTAAATTTAATTTTTAATAAATGGCATACGCCAGGGTTCCAAATCGGCCGGTGCACTGCGCACCTAATTTTTTTTGTTGCAGTGCACCTGACTATTTTGAAAAGCGCCGATTTTATGTCATTCCAAAATACTCTATTTAAAACTCTGGTTTCCCAGGATGCGCGCGATTTCAAATAACGAACGCGGAATTCGCTTGCTAATTATTTGACGAATAAAAACCTAAGAATCTGGTTTTCACCTTGCGCGCGCACTTGGCGATGAGATCGTAGTCAAGTTTTACCAGTAATCCCGCGTTAGCATGCGATCCAACTTCAACTATGAATTCTTCATGCTTAAAACATGCTTTATCTCATCGCTTATTGGTTGAATATATCTTTAATGTATATGTACATCGGCGTTTTAATTAAAAGATAAGCGATGCTTTAGCGAAAAATAAAAAGTTTCATTGTCAGCTTATTTGTTCAAAAGTAACTTGGAAATTTTACTTTCTGCTCCGTGAATTTTTTTTGTCGGGCCAATGCAAGTTTATGCCTATGTAGAACGCGATTAATTAAATCCGAAAAAGTACAAAAGAAAAAATAGTAATGTTTCCTTAAGAACAATTGAGCCGATTTTGAGATTTTTCTTCTCTCATGTCTATTCATAACAAATATACTGTTTTGATATATTTTGGTCAAGTGAGGTATAGTCTGGATCCGGTTAATTGGCGGTTGGGTAACACCCCTCTAAACTGGTTTTAGCGAAACAACAAACGAGTTTCTACGAGTTGACCAATCGGTTTATTAAAAAACATGTAAACAAAGGGACGTAAAACAGGCAATGGAATGTTACTGGTTATATATTTGTGCAAAGGTGGATCCAGAAAAAATTTAGACGGTTCGACAAACTTTAAAATTTTATGGAATTTCTTAAATAAATGTGTCTATATATTTTTTGTGTTGGTCTCTTAGTGGGATTTCTTTTCTTTGAATGTGAAAGAAGAGGCTAAGTTGTGAACGTAACCTACATGATTTTTTGACGTTACCCATCTTTCCTTTTTGTATGGGTACAGCTACACGGAGTCGCATAGTAATAAACGACAATGTAAAATCTTTATAATTCCACGTGGAATCATCCTATAGGGATAAATGACATACTATCGTGTAGAAGAAAGTAGGCCGCGTCAATCAGGCTGATTATTAACCAATCCCGACCTCCTACCTTTGTCCGCGTGGGAGGAATATCGTTTTTTAACGGAGGTATACCCTTCCGGCCACATAACTAATCGCGGAATCAGCTATTGGGGGATTGACATACCATCGTATAGAGTAAAGTGAGAAGCGTCAACTAGGTCGATTGTTAATCCATTAGCCCTTCCGTTCTGACCTTTGTACCGTGTGCTGTCTTAGCTGCAGTATGCGATTTTGCCCTATAACTCCACGAGGAATCAGCCTTTGAGGATAAACGACCTACCATTTTGTAGAGGAAAGGGTCCGAGGCTTAATTATAATTGCTTCTGTAGAGGAAGGCGAGCTGCGTCAACCAGGTTGGCCATTTATCCTCTGCCCCCCCCCTCCCCCCTCACCCCTCACCAAGCTCCCTTTGTACTGTGTTGGGCGTAAAAATATTTACGGACCAAACTTTGATGTTCAGTACGGCTTGTAAGGTATCTATCCGAATTTATTTTAACACATTTTTTATAATGTCAAGTTTATTGTTAGTTAATATACAAAATTTTACAATAAATTATACGACCTACTACGTGGTTCGTTTTTTAAAGATATGTAACTTTCTTGAAACGTCATGGAACCTTCACACGCAATGTAAAAATTATTTTTTTAATTAAGCCGTTTTAGCTATGTGTACACAAAGCAAGTTTAAAAGTTATATTTTGTTAAAAACGACCAAGTTAATTTTTTACAAATAAAATATGCTTTATACCTAATTTTGAGCATTTTGCGGTGAGCAGTTTGTACATGTCAAGCATCATATAGACAGACACATTGCGTGACTTGGTGTTAATATTAATTTCAGAATTAAAAAAAAATCTTGATTGCATTGGTGAAAAGAAAATTCCAAATTTAAATAGCAAACGATGTGGAATGAATAAAAGACACCTGTTTCTGTTTATCAGCCTGATGACGCTAGATAGTGTGCGTAAAGAAAAGTCATATGCACCCTTTTGAAAGTTCTTGAGTGTTATCTAAAAAGATCTTATATATAAAGCTGAAATCTCCAAAATCTGTCCGGATGTGTGTTTGTCAGTACTTTATAGGCTCCGTAACTACAAAATGTAGAGCTTTGAAATTCGCAGAATAGTTAGTTCAAAAAATAAGAATTTTAACGTGACTACTTTCAAGTCTTTACGATGTTCCATTCGAATGTTATGACATTTTTTAGCGCATTCCAGCAGAGTTTCATGAAGTGGCAACGGTAATATCTGTTAAAATCAACGGAGAAAAGCAAAAATGTAATATAAAAAATATATGAATCAATTGGAATGCCGATATTTACACGAAATACTCCATAACTACAAAACGTAGCTTTATGAAATTTACAGAGAAATTTACTTGAAAAATTTGGCATATTTTGTGATAATTTTTAAGTTTCAACGATGTTCCATTCGTATATTATAACTATTTTAATGTATTCCATTGACTTAACTAGGATGAAAATATCGTTTGCAATTTAAAATAAAATATTTCGTTATTGACTCTATAAAAATGACGTCATGCGTTTTGTTTGATTTAATAATTATTGAAAAACGACCGCACATTGGGCATTTTGCTACAATACGGAACCATTCAAAAATTTAATCAACCAGAATTTTATCTTAGGGAAATGGTTTAGAATTGTATTAAAATTTTATAATTGTTTTATCTCTATTGTTTTGTTTTTTGTATACAGGTTCATTGTAACTATATTTAATTATCTTAGATCGAACTTTTAAAACTATTAATCCAAAATGCGAGTAATTTGTGTATGAACGTCCATTTTATTTATTTAAAAAATATTTTATGCAAGTATTTTTTTTAATTGTACGAAGCTTAGTTTCACTGTGAATTTTCAACTCTATATGACTTTTTAATGTTATTAAAGAATAAAATTCCACAGATACCAAATGATAATTGAGAAAATAAATATTTTATTTAATGTGCCAAAGAATATTTCCTTTTAAAACATTAAATGGCGATCATTAAGAATTAAATGTTCTGAATTGTTGTTCTGAATGATTGAAAGTACATGGTGAGTTTATAATATACTGCACCGTTGGCTAAACTATCGCCAAGTTATAACAGTTTATTCTTTGGATAAAGTGCGTATTGGAGTGCGTATTCATACGGAAATAAAAAAAAATATTCTTAAAATTAAAATAGGTGGTTATTTTTCTGTAATAATAGCATTCATGGCAAATCTTTAAAATATGGGCATTTGGACATAGTAAAAGAGGAGAGGGGGGAAGGGGGTTAAAAATCGGCACGTAAAAAACGTCTGACTTTCGTCTACACGATAGTATATTATTTATATCCATCGGCTGATTTCACTTGGAGTTAAGGATTTTACCAATGTCGTTTTTTATTATGGGATTTCATGCAACTATGTACCGAAACTACCCATACCGAAAGGAAATTCCTATTAATTTCTAAAAGTATTTTTGTGCAGGAATGTTTAATTTTTAAAACTCCATACCTTTTGAGAGATAAACTAAAAATTATAGGATTTTTATCGGTGTATTAGCAACCAAGTAGCATACATATATTTTTACTTTTTTAACTTCTAATTTATTAAAAATAAAAATATTTAAAATTATAAAAAAACAGCTTTAACTTTTTTAAGGGGGAATTCTAAAATGGTATATGCGATTATCCCAGGGAGGAGAGGAAATGTATATATTTTCAGTTAATTGTCGTTATTTTATTTACCTCCGTGCGAAGAACGGGTACTTTTGCTAGTAACTATATAAATTGTAAAATATAGCCTAGTCTTTCCCGGAATTGTGTGGTAGAGAATGAAAGTTGAATGAACTCCAGTGGGTGTGACTCCAGACGCTGCACTAGCTACTATACTAATAACATACATAATACATCGTTTGAATAAGAGGATAAATAATACCATGAATACAGTGTTTAATAAAGTTTTGAACTCCGTGTCAACTAAACCTAACAAAACATTTTTTTTAAATACCCAAACTATTTTTGGACTCCCTTTATTATTAATGAGTCCCTGATTTACCCATACGGACAGATTGTAAAAACAGTCCACTGTTCAGGGGTTCTCAAACTTCAGAACGCTTAAAGGTTGGAGATGCGCAAAAATAACATTAGCAATAGCGGTAAACACCTAAAATAAAAAAATAATGTAATAAGTAAAATCAAGAATAAGGGTCGGTAAGTGTCATCCATTTGAGTCATTTGACTAATTTGCCAGATAACCTAAGAACAATACTGCTTTAACAAAAAAACTTTTTTTGCGTAGATGGATGAATGAGAAGGGTTATTAGAGAAGGGGGTACACTTATAAATAAAATTATCAAAGGGTACGCGAGAGAAAAATGTTTAAGAACCACTTTGCTACACGAATTTTTTTTCTTCGTATTTTTTTCTGTTAGCTAGGTTTGCTTTGGAGACCAATCCATATTTTTATAATCAGCTGACATAACGATTACTTAAAACCCATATGGTCGTGCTTACAGCCACGCACGATATTTTTCAATATTGCAAATGTCGTGTCAAATCAAGTATCTCAACGTCCGTATACATCATGATCTTTTTATTTAGTTATTTTATTGAAGACTTAAAAGAAATATTCGTGCATAAATATTCGTGTAAATAAAGATATCTAATACATAGTACAGTCGTGAATAGAAGTAAATCATTTAGTTAAAAAGTAAACAAAAAAAAAACTATTATATTTCAAAATAGTAATCAATAAAATTATAAAACATATTGAAAATACACTTTGTCGACAAAAGTTGGTGACAATTAGAAGGCCAATTGAGTTTCTGTTTCCTTTTAAGAACTTTTCTCTCTTTCCGAAGATTGGGCATTGGAATAGAATATGTTGAGCATTTTGAACTCCTCACAAATGTAATTACATGTATTTGATGGAGTCAAGTGAAATTTATATCAATAAAATTTAAAGTTACCATGACCTGTTCGAAATTGAGTAATTTTATAATTTGTAGAAAAGTGAATACAGCGGTAATTCTACGATAAATTGAAAGGTATTAATTTTTTAGTTGCCATTGCATTAGGAGATTGAATATAGACTGAACTTGATAGCATCCAAATTCATTGATGACCGAATGCTTCGTCACTGATCGTCAGTAGAGACGTATATTATGTGCCACAGCTCAAAGACCCATTTTAAAAATAATTCATGATGTTGTCGTGTTTCAGGCGGCCTGTTCGAGTCCGGCGACGAGATGCTGGAGCAGGCGTTCAAGTACTCTGTGGACCGGGTGAACGCCGACCCGAGACTCCTGCCCAACTCCAGGCTCACGCCCCAGCTCGAGAGGGTGGAGAGGCACGACAGCTTCCAGGCGGCCAGGAAAGGTAGAAGTTTTTAAAACTAAATTCTCCATATAAAGTAAAATCAACGTATGTTATCTTTGTTTCTGATTTCCCTCCCTTTCAAGTGTGCGACCTGCTGAGCGAGGGCATGGCCGCCATGTTCGGCCCGCAGTCGAGCGAGGGCAGCGCGGCGGTGCAGTCGACGTGCGACGTCCTGGAGGTGCCCCACATCGAGTCGCGCTGGGACTACAGGACGAAGCGGGACAACCACTCCATCAACCTCTTCCCCCACCCCACCGCACTCGGGAGGGCTTACCTGGATTTCGTCAAGGCGAAAGAATGGAAAAAGTTCGCCATCGTCTACGAGGAGAGCGACGGTACGAAGTCCTTACATTTAAACTTTAACCTTGCATTTTAAACTTTACAATTAAATTATTTTGCAATGGCCATTGCTCTGAACTTGATAGCATCCAAATTCATTGATGACCGAACGCTTCGTCACTGATCGTCAGTAGCTTGTAGAAATAATTCAGAAATGCATTCCGTTGTAGCTCTGATTCGGCTGCAGGAGCTCCTAAAGGACCCTTTCATTCGCCAGCGACAAGTAGTGGTGCGTCAGTTCTTGCCCCACCAGGAGTACAGGAAGCTGCTCAAAGAGTTAGGAAGAGCTGGCATCAAGAACATAGTCATCGACGTCCCCACTAAGAGCGTGCATACTGTCCTAAAACACGTGAGTCTCTTCTTGCTCAGCACAATTATCCATTAGGCCCGGAACTAGGTATAGGCAATGTCGACAATTTCGCATCACAGTGCGTCTCCATGTCGACAATTTCGCATCACAGTGCGTCTTAAGTCAAACGTCATGCTTTCCCTATATATAGCGGTGGTAAATTTATATAAGTGTTTAAAAATCTGTAATATTCATAAATAAAATTTTCACGCAAATTTTAATTTCCATGATATATAATTCCACAAGTTGATACATAAAAAATAATCGATGCATCCGTCTTTTGCGATATACCGTCAACTTAATGAAATCGATATATCGTTGCCATATCCGTATTTTGCGATACATCGCTGAGATCCACCCGGAACAACTGTTTTCCTAGATTAGTTTGCCTCAAGTTTTCATCTTAAGAAAGTAAAATAACGTAATGCTGGGAATAATCATTGTTTCTCATTTATATTAAATTTGAGTTCGTAGTTGGTTACGTTTGCTTTAAATCGTCGGCTTATTTAACAAACCACTTAACTCCAAACTAACAAATCAGCAGTCGAAGCGAAAGCTGCTTGGTGACGAAACTCAAGCGATTCACTTCTAAATGTGGAATTGTTTACAAATAATAAGTAATCGGAATACCTGATCTTATAATTCGTTGCCAAGAAGATTTTGCTGCGGCTGCTGATTTCGTAGTTTGGAGTTACGTATTAAGAGAATTAAGCCGACAACATGCAAAAAATATGGAAGGTATATTTTATGTAAAATTTATTAAAAATTCTATTTTAAAATTTCAATTCATATTAGAAAAAAATCTTCAAGTGGAGAAAACAGCAGTTGCTCTGACTCCTAAGACAAGTCTATCCGAAAGATTTTACACAATAATGTATTCTAGATGTAATAACAAGAAAAACGTTAAAAAATAATGATGTCCCAAAATACATTTTAAAGTTTACATTTAATTGAAATATAATTTTATCTTCTTGTAACTAAACATTGCTTACTAATAAAAATTAGCAATTTTTGGATTACACTCTAGACTATTACTTAATTTAGTTTTAAAAATGTATTACGTTTAATACTAATTCGTCATTTAACACAAGCAACAAACATGTATTCGAGACCAGTTACGTTACAAAAAAAAATATTTTTGGGTTGAAACAAGAAATTTCCCACCTTAACGATTCGAAATTCCTAACTTAACAGTGCTGAAAATTCCCAGTTCCAACTTATCGACATTTTTCCTCTTTTTTTATAATATATTACGTAATATTAAACAGTTCTCACAAGCATTGATTTGTTACACACATATTCCAATGCAGTGCCTATTTAAATGTAATCTTACAAGTTGGGCAATTTCTAATCTTCCCTAGCTTTCATTTGCTAATAATATTAATTTTCTTTAGGCATAAATTTTCCCAACTCGGGGTTTTTAGAAGTTGAAATTCTCAACTTTCAGGATTTCCAGATTATTAAGGGGGTAGGGGGGGGGGGGGGGCGGAGTGACGGGCCTGTTCGAGACCCCCATGCTGAGGAAATTCATTCAATATCGGGTTATTTCTGATGACATCCCTTTCATTACTTAAATAAAATGTACTAGATTAATGATTTTGTTTGTCAAAATTTCGATGTATGTTGTTTTGATGTTTCTATACAATTGGGACTCATTTGAATTTGCATGTGGGTGTCTCTAAACACAATATCTCAAAAATAGTTAAAGCAGCGATGATCAGATTAATTTATAAATAACTTAAGCACACGTATTCGAATTAATCATTCCTTTCGATATCATATAAATGGTAGGAATACAGACGAACTCTAAAATTCCTACTCACATCAGTAGTACTATCTTCTTTATATATATTTCTCTTACGCGGTGATTGAAAAACGCTGTTTTTCTGTACGCTGAGTGGCAACAGTTAGTTTGTTTACGAAATTCTGTTGTGCCCGTATTTTTATTTTGCCATTATGTAAGCCATTTTGACGATTAGCCCCTTCAATTCATTAGTAAATAATTATTTTGTTGATGTCAGCTTAAATTAGGAAGAATATAAACCCTATTACATTAAAAATAGAAGTTTTGAAAAACCCTTTTCTAATCTTTAACATGAGCGGAACATTGACGTGGCGCCATCTGTTGACAATTTTGAAAACTAGATTTCTATGACCTTCATTTTTATGACGTATTAACTTAGTTACGTACACACTTCTGGTAGGCAAGAGTATGGTAAGCTTAACGTCAATTATGCCAAAACAAACAACCAATAATGTTACAAATTAAACTAAAACGCAGGAAAGGTGTGAAAATAACGTGGAAATGCCAGTGGCTCCATTGTTTTCATTTGTAGTTTAAAAGAAATTAAATTAAATGATTTTATATTGATTTACATGGCGAAAAAAAGTATTGATGCCAAGATGAATTATAATTTAAATTTAGTTTCAACGTTTAAAGTTTTTGGTAATATAATTAAAAAAAGTATTGTTACTAGGAAGCATTGTTATTGTGTCCTACCTTTTGGCGAGCGAAGCGAGAAGTGGTTTGCGGAGCCAACCTATGAGGATTGCGTAGCAATCCTCCGGGGGTTGGCGGAGTCTCCTAGTTATTACATATTTACTAAATATGAAACTTTTTGTTAAAATGCATTGAAATGAACTTTGTTTTTTATAGGCTCAGCAAGTGGATATGATGTCTGAGTACCATAACTACTTCATCACCTCCCTGGTAAAGTATTTTTAAAATCCTAACTCAAAAATCTCTCAACTTTTGGTCACAATTCTGTTATATACTGTCTAACGTGACATGTGTATTTTATCTCATCATATTCAAGTTGTATTAGGTGCAAAAATTAAATTGCAATTTTTTAAATTTATTCTGTTATGTCATTCTGTAATTTTTAATTTATTGAAATTTTAATTTATTCACCTATTGTTAATTTATTTAAATTTTAATTTATTCAGTTATTTTTAATTTATTTAAATTTTAATTTATTTAAATTTTAATTTATTTAAATTTTAATTTATTTAAATTTTAATTTATTTAAATTTTAATTTATTTAAATTTTAATTAATTTAAATTTTAATTTATTTAAATTTTAATTTATTTAAATTTTAATTTATTTAAATTTTAATTTATTCAGTTATTTTTAATTTATTTAAATTTTAATTTATTCAGTTATTTTTAATTTATTGATAAGCAAATTATTAAATTGATCATTTTAAATCGTGATTAAAATAATTTTTTTATGTGGGCTCTTGTCAGTTTCTAACACCATAATTTAAAGAAAATAAATTAAAATTCATCATCAGACATATAATATTTAATAAACATTTTAAGCAAGTATAAACTAAAAAAAAATTCCATACATTTTTATAAATCTAAATTTAGACACTTTGATGTCAATTTAAAAATATATAATATTCTATATTTTTCCAAAGACAATTTCAACTTTAAAAAAATTAAATTAACTGTTTTTAATAGCTGTTGTATAAAAAACAAATTGCGTCGGCCGGGAGTCGAACCCGGGTCAACTGCTTGGAAGGCAGCTATGCTAACCGTTATACCACCGACGCTTCACTAAGATTTTTCTCCCAACTTTCTTAAACTATTGAAACTGGGTCAGTGACCGCAGGTGCGATACCTGTTTGAAGATGAACACTGCAGTAATCGAAAAGAATGGTGCGTGACCTGATGGTGGCGGACGCACGCAAGTGATGTTCTCCGTTCGACTACGGCAACAGCTGTTGATCCTCTTCTAATTTAGAATTCACTTACTAATGAGAAAAAAAATGTTTCACGATTTTTTTAGGTAGAACCGAAATAATGTTATAGCAAGAGTGAATAGAGGGGAGGGTTCGTTTTAACCATTAGGCACAACAGAGATGATATGGCTACATTTATTTAAAATTTTTTTCGAAGATAAAAAAGAAACGTATCGCAAAATAAGTTTACTAGTAAGCTAAAATAATAAGGTGGCTTAAATAACAATTATTGTATGTTAATTTTTTTTTCAAAAATGATTTATTGGTATTCATAAAAAGGTGAAGTACTCTCCTCCTGTACAAACATTGTATGTTCCCTCCAAATAATATTTTTGTGGTGCAGTTTTAAAGTTCGGCCCAAGTTCGAAATATTTTTGTCTTTCTCTAGAGTTTACAAAAGTCGACATATAATATGCGATTTAGCCATCGATATAACATCTTAAAAACAACGTTGACTAAGTAGATCTGGAAACAGTAGACCTCGCGATAACATAAATAAACATATACGTTGATTTGAATGACTTCAAGCAATATTCATGACAAATTTGAATAAAATCGAGCAACACGAGTTTGGTTATAAATGCCTTAACAAACAAAATTTCAGACAAACAAACAAAATCCTGGAAGGTCGTGTTATAAAACAAGAACCTCGTTACACGAAATCTCGGTCAAAAAGGGATTACTATAGAAGTTGGGTATGTAAAAATTGAATAACAATATGATTTTTTTTCCAGAGATGCCAGTTAAAGTTGAGGTTCAAAAAAAGAAAAGAGAATACCTTTATTTCTAGGCCTAATATACCTTGTGGAAAATCAAGTTCTATGTGGAGAGTTAGGGTGGGATGCTTTCACCTTTTAAAATAATAGAAAATTATGTATCCATTGTTTTATTTACATTTACTGAAAAATATCAAAATGTTGTGCCTGCGTTGAACCTTTGCGTTGTTCCAACGGCAATTCTTTCATGGAAAAACGCGCACTGTTGAAGCTCGCATCCCGGGCATGTAGTTACCGGATCTTTCCAGCGGGAAGTTGCCAATAACCGATTTCGTAGCTCTAGTGCGACTGTAATTTAAACCGATCCAAATATGTGTAGTGGGTGAATGGTCTGATTGTGATGCAGGATCTGCACACCGTGGACCTCGAAGACTTCCAATATGGCGGCACCAACATCACGGGGTATAAGCTGGTGGACGAGGACAATCCAGCTTACGCCGACGTGCTCGAGACGTGGAGGAATCCAGCTCTCAGGGCTGCCGGGAAGGATCCGGCGCTCACGGTAAGAAATACCATCGAAAATTATGAACTCTACGCTGTTAAAAATTTAAGTTCAACGTTGCACCATATCTTGGTGCTCTGCAGCAACTTTCATCTATGGTGCAACCGAGGTTGAACCAAAAATCCTTGATCGAGAATAGCGCAGCTTTCACCAAAAAATGGTGCACTCTCCTAATCTGCAATCGAAACCTTCGCTGAATCTACAAACCGGGGAATCCCCTCAATCCTCTTGCATTAGGGGCCCGGTTGCTTAGTGGATAAAGGCGTGGTAATCAGAGGACAGCTAGTTCGAGCCCGTGTGGTGGATCTTGACAAAAAAAAGTAAAAATGTAGTGATCTTGCGATCGAAGGGTTGCCAGCTTCACTACAAAAATACTAGAAAATCGTCCACAACATCCAGCAAATTATACAAGGCGTTTCACCATAATATGGGGTAGCGAAAATACGAATTTTGGTTCAATGTTTTACCATAAAATGGTGAAGCGAAAATACGAGTTTTGACGCAACCTTTCACCAATAAATGGTATGCGTGGTAAACTAAACATCAAAAAATGGTTGTAATTAAATGGGTACCAAATTTTGGTGCAAGGTCGTACTAAATTTTAACAGTGTATCTAGACACACTCTCATTTTTAAGCGTTCTGCGACCGTTTCGTCATTTCCACTTGATTATCACTGGACTTTTAAAGAAACAAGAATCTTCAAATTTTTTAAAGAATGCAATTTACTCAGATTAATTTCCGGTGTTTTTGGTTCTTATATGTGTATTACCACGATTCGAACGAGTTGTAACAGTTGATAACGTACGTGTCTTCAGACCAAGGTTCTAGTCCAGCCGTCGATTTTTATTTGAAATTAAATTTCGGGAGAAAAAGGATTTTTTTTTTTCAGTTTGACAAAATATTTAATCGGAGCATTTAGCAAGCGTTATTTATTATTCTATGGACCAATTTATCAAGGCCTGCAATCAATAAAGGGTCTTTTACAAAAAGGAGTTTTTCAAAGCAAACCACATAAAAAAAGTTATTTAAAATTTAGGACTAGAAATGAACAAAATTAGATTTCCATGATGGTAAAGTCGCTCCTTTTGTAATATCAAATTCTTGTACTTTTACAGACCGAGGCCGCCCTGTTGTACGACGCCACTCGTCTCTTCTCCAGGGCCCTGACGGATCTGGACAGGGGTCAGAAGATCCACATCAAGTCCCTGTCCTGCGACACCGAGGAGCCCTGGCCGCACGGGATATCCCTCATCAACTACATGAGGATGGTCAGTTTTCGTTTTTGCATCATCGATCTCTTGCTACTGCGCCATTTACCCAACATGATCAGTTTCGACATCGAAAAGGCTTTTATAAAACGTTTTTAGTGTATCTAATTTAAATTGACGTCGAAACCGGTATAGCAGGCACCTACTTTTCACCCAAAAAATGTGTATTTTGAAAAATATTTTTTAAAATACCTAGTAAAATACCAAACATAATTTTTCTGCCTGCCATACCTATTTAAAATAAGTTCCGATGCCATTGCTAAGTCATGAGTCGAACACATTTTTAACTCTTTGCACACCAACTAACAACTTATTTTTTTATCTTCTGTCTTCACAGTTAACTTCTACTGTCACCTCTTAGGTGATAAAATAACGACTTGTACTTTTTTTCTCTGAACAATCGGAGTGAGTTTAATAGACGGTTCTTGAGTTTATAAAATGTAGTTCTTTCGTTCTCTTGTTCCCGCACTAACTACAGAACAGATTGAATTTTTTGCTTATCGTTTAGGAGTACTACAGGACTTGGGAAAAGAAACAGAATCACTGATAACTGGACCACGAAAAGTAGGGAACGTAAATTTTAAAAACGCTTTTTCAGAATGCAAAAGGTTCAAATGGGGACTGAGCAACATATGGCAGGCTGTCTGCTAAGTGCTATAAGTCACAAAAAAATCTTAAAATGTACTAACGTTATTTTCCGTTAATACGCAGATGGATTTATATCACAACCATTTAAACTGTGAAATGGCAAATTTTTTAAAATATATTTTCCTTATAACTTAATTACTTTTTAATAAATATTAGTTGAATGTACAAAAAGCACAATTAAAATGAAATTGGTACTTCAAATAGACGTCAGCGTATAGGCGGGCTGGGCTGTCTGCCAAGTCACAAAAATCCAAATATGAATGGCGTGGATCCTAATTCAATGGGTTGCCCAATAATGGGTAGGATTTCAGTCCATTTGTAGTCAAAGCGAGTTGCAAACTTTAAAAAGCTCTTATCTCGAAACTCTTTTTATTAGACTTGCACTACTTGACTGTCAATCCGCCCGTATGGACATACGCGTAGTCCAGTCACTCGAAAATTTAAGAGCGCTCTTCATGATGAACAATATTTTGCTTTTCATTAGTTTACATACAGTTAAGAGACATGTCTTACATGAAGAACTTACAAATATTTAGTTTGTCTAAAATTACAGTGTTATATGCTATTAAAATTGTGTTTAAGTGTAGTTTGAGTCAGCAAATTTACCGTAAAAACTGAACATGTTTAATTTTGTCTTCAAAGCGTACATTTATTAGGTTCTTTTTGTTTTTCAGATCAACGTCAAGGGACTGACCGGAGACATTAAATTTGACCACCATGGATTTCGGTCCGATTTCAAACTCAAAATCCTTGAACTCACGTATGAAGGATTACGAGAGGTAACGAATAAGAATTACAGTAGAACTCCAATTATCCGGTACTCTGCCCCCCCCCTAATTTTTTTCTGGATCCGCCTATGAACCACATCCCATCCGGATAATTGCATAATTCACGAAAAAAAGAATATTTCATAGTAAAGAAAACGAATTTTATCTTAGTATGTAATATAATTTAATGACTATTAAAGACAATATCATTCAAATTTTATTTTTTCAAAGCAATCCGGTCCGGATAATTGGCGATCCCCTTTGTTTGGTCCGGAAAAACGGAATTTTACTGCTCATTTATTCGCTTCATGACGCTTCAAACGAAAAAGTATAGAATAAGTCAAGGATAGTGAAGACCACATATATATATATATATATATATATATATATATATATATATATATATATATATATATATATATATATATATATATATAAGGTGTGCTCGTACTCGCGCTGCCTGACGGAAGATTTGACGTCATAGTGACGCCTTCCTTCGCAAACTGTGGGCGAGTCTAATGCTCTCGTTTGAACCAATGGCAATGCTGAACTAGATGCACGCGCGTTGGTTGATGGTGCTGCCATCTATTCGTTTTTTTGTGAACTATTAAAACGTGATAAGCTAACTTTATTTAGTTACATTTACTGCATTTTATGAGTTTAAATTATATTTTAAGAATTGCATTTAGTATGGAAAAATTGCAAAAGAGTTGCTTAATAAATTAAGCGTATTAAAATAATATTAGCTGCCACGAGAGCATGCCCATGAATATTGAAAGAGTAAAATAGTGGTCAGAACTATCCGGTCAATGCATTTGTATTAGACATATTAAATGAGTTACAATTTCAATCAAGTAAAATACGGGTACATAACAAAACAAGGACGGATTAGTAGTGAAGCTACCTGAACACAATTATTTACAGATATTTACATTATTTTGCTAATTAAAAATTAAATCACCAGTTGTTACCCAACCGGGATCGAACCTAAGTAGCAATGCTTGAAACACACAGCCAATGAGAATGATCAAAAACCGATAGTAAGGCGGAGCTAAAATGATGTCAAAAGTAAGGCGGAGCTAAAATGACGTCAAATAGTTGCCTTTCCTTGCCCACTTTCAAAAAGCGAAAAACGAGCGCACCTTCTATATATAGTCTTCACTATCCTTGAGAAGAAGTAGTTTTATTTATAGATTAGATTACTTTAATACAGTTTTTAATTAAAAAAAAAAATTAAATAAATGAACAGAAAAATAATTGTAATGTAAAGTTTGCAATTGAATCTTATTTATATAACGTGCTTATTTTGTTGAGCGAAACAAAGAATAGTGCAGAATGTTTCTATAAAGTTCAAACAAAATATGAGTTAATTTAGTACCATATTTCAAAAATAAAAAAGTTGAAAAGCTCTGGCTCAACATTTTTCTGGCCATATGCATATAGCAACGATCGTTCTCATAGTAAAAACTTTAAGAATATGAGTTAATAAATGATGCATGCGAGTTTTACATTAATTTCTCCGAAAATGAATTTGACGTCAAATAAAGAATGCATATATACTCGTCCTTGACAATTAGGATCAAAAGCGTGCAGAGACCCGTTTTTCAAAGCATTAAGCGATGGAAATTCGAAGAAAAAAAAACTAAGCAAAATCTCACCATATTGTTTATACATCAAAGTTGCATTTTCGTAATTTTTGATAAATTAAGGAAATGAAATAAAATGTAATTGTAATTGGGCTTTGCGAATATATTTTTTTAGAGTACTAAGTTAATGTATCATTTCATGGGTTGTTTCAATCATTATATGCTTATAACTCATTTCTTTTTCCTTAGTCGGGAGAATGGAATATTCACACGGGTCTCAACATGACCACCAACTTCACGAGGGCAGCCGAAGAAATCATACAGTCTCTCAAGAACAAAACACTCACTGTTACGACCTTGTTGGTGAGTATCCCAATCATCTCTACGGTCCTACCGCCACCAGAAAACCCCTAGCCAATTAAGCGGCTGCCTCAAAAAGCCTAAAAAAGACGCAAATGCGAATTTAGATTTCCTACAAACCCATTCCTTTCACATTCCACCCCCAGAATGGACAGCCGATAGAATTATGGCGCGAGGTTTTCTTCTGGAGGTAGGACAGTACAACTGGCTTTGAATTGTTCACAGCCAAAAACCTCTGAAGCACAGTACAATAAGCGATAAGTTGAAGCGATGGAATTGGCAAAAGGGCGATATTTAGTTGCGTATTTGGATCTCCACGAAATATATCTTATTTTACGCTGAAGGAAAAAACTCGCGGATATTACCAGAAAAGTCGAAAAAAATGCGGGATTTATGTAATCAACACGTTTCAAGAACGATGAAGTTTGTTGGATGTTTTACATTGTTTTCATCTGCATAATTTTTTATGACGTGTCATTTTTGTGACACAGAGGTAATTTATGAAAGTGATTAATGACCAGCTCCGTTCTGCATTCACGTCGGGTAAATCTGAAGAAACTTAGTAAGAAGGTTTAACAACAGCAATATGGCCACTACGAGCATTCAAAGTTCGTTATTTAGCATGTTTAATACATTTCCTAAAGTTTTGACATGTTGCGATTGCTATATAGTTTGCTTCCATGGATCGCAATATGGCCTCGTTGTTTGAAATGGCAAGCAATCTGTGAAAGCTATGCTAAGCTGTTTTCTCACTAGATATTATGTATCGCCAACAGTGTGCCTAAGCGTTTGGTTTTACATTGTAGTTTAATGTCATGTTGCAGAAATTGAGCCACTCTATACTTTTTAGTGGGACTATAACGTTTCTATATAGTATGGGGACTCTCTGCTCAGCTCAAAATCTTTAGGTCGTCATCTGACCATGTTTCATAAATACTAGGCACTGTTCCCGGATCTTTCCTTAGAGATATACCTCGAACTGTAGCCAAAATCACACTGCGCAACTCTAGTGGAGAACGTTAATTTTACCAACCAATCATAGTCTTTAGGTCATGTGTTCTACCAGCTTTGCTATGCACCCTATAGAAAAAGTGTTGACTGGACCTTGCTATCGCTCGTAAAAGAAGTATTCTCGAATCATAACTTACGGTACAGTAGGACCTGTGGCTGCCGATTTTTTTTATCAAATGAATGACCTTTTCCCATTTTTTTTTAGAAAGTTGTCTATAGTTCTGATGTTCTTTAATCGTGGCCGTGTTACTAATTTTACTTCTCTCTCTCAGAACGCCCCGTACACGATGCTGAAGGAGAACCACGACCAACTGTTGGGCAATGACAAGTACGAGGGCTACTGCATCGACCTGCTCAAGGAGATCGCCCAGGTGCTCGGCTTCCGGTTCAACATCAAGCAGGTGGACGACCACAAGTACGGCGAGAAGAACGAACAGGGCGAATGGAACGGGATGATCAAGGAGCTCATAGACGGGGTAGGACTCTGCCTCCTGTCTCACCACCCCTTTAAATATGATGAGATGATTATTTGCGTTCAGAGTCCCTTAATTAATTAATGCGTTCAGAGTCCCTTTGAGAGGATCTTTGATTAAAATCTGCTATAATTTGCTGCACTGTTGTCTTCGGTTGTCCTTTACAAACCTGGACACACTTCTTTCCGTTCAGCGGTTCTCAATCTGTGGTACACGTACCCCTAGGGGTACGAGGCTGTCCGGTCGGGGGTAAGCAAAAATATTAGTTGTGATGGCAGAAAATCCCTAAAATAATAATTGTAATAAGTAAAATAAAAAATATACGCCTGTAAGTCTCATGATTTTGAATCGTTTGATTAATTTCTTAGCTAACCTACGAACATTACCGCTTAACAAAAACAAACTTTTTTTTTGTGTATAGGTAGATGAATGAGAATGGTTATAAGAGAAGGGGGTATTCATAAATGAAACGTCACTTTTCCATTTTTTACGCCTTTCTCGTCTTCAGGTGGAAATTAGTAGAATAATATGTTGGCCACTCAGAGATGTAGTTCTACCACGACAAGTTTAGCAGTAACAGTGAGAATCCTTAGGAAACTAGAGGCTGCAATTAGACCAATCTTGCACCAAACGAATTGGATGATTTAAAACACTATGTTCCAACTGCGAAGGTACGGAACATGTGTCACTATAATTTAAGTGTGGTGACTAAATTGTTGTTACCTACAACTTATTTTCAATAAGGTATAAATGTATTTAACTATACTAACACATCTTGAGTTTGACGTTAATGAAATTAAATCAAGCATACCTTTACGGCTTTTAGCTTTACTCGCAGTTGGCAAAATTCTGATCTCAAAATGGCGGGGCAACATTTTCTATATTTTAACAGCACCTCGGCCACTACGTTTAGATATAAATTTCTTTGGCTCCCAATGTTAGGCTAGCCGCTCACGAGCAACCATTGCTCTAACTTTAAATTCACTGAACAACTAAAAAATCACACTGCAACTGCTTTTGATTATTTAATTGCATCGAACTCAGGTTTCATAATCGTCAAAGCGAAGGTGAAAACTCATCAAATCCGTATGATCTCACCAATACAAAAATACCGAACTGTTGATTACTTGAAATAGCTTTCAGCGCGGCAAATTTTCCCCAACTCAAAAGTTGCCGAGTGATCGGATACAATTTGAGTTTTCAAATTTCCATGCTACTAAACAGTTTATCAGCGCACTATCAGACATGCAACTAAACTTACTAGACTGTTTCACCTTGAGTATTCATAGGTCTTACGACTTTTCTCATATCGCTGTCTTCTCTCCTTTCTCAACAGCGTGCTGACTTGGCCATCGGCGACCTGACAATCACCTTTGGTCGCGAGCAGGCCGTGGACTTCACCATGCCCTTCATGAACCTTGGCATCAGTATCCTCTTCCGCAAACCCACCAAGAAGGTACCGAAGCTCTTCTCGTTCCTGTCGCCCCTCTCTCTCGAGGTGTGGGTGTACATGGCCACGGCTTTCCTCGGGGTCTCCCTCTTCCTGTTCATCGTGGCCCGGTTCTCCCCTTACGAGTGGACCAACCCCCACCCGTGCGACCCCTCGCCCGACCAACTCCAGAACCAGTTCACGCTGCTCAACACGCTCTGGTTCACTGTGGGATGCCTCATGCAGCAGGGATGCGAACTCACGCCCAAGTACGTATGGGAACACCTTATGTTATTTGTCTTATCAATCTTAATAACTTTGACACGGAAATCAAACAGGAAACGATGGAGTGCTCGGTAAATTTCCATCAATATACAATGGAACCTATATACCATCTACGACCACGACAATACCTTTAACCTCATACAAGTTTTATTAGATTTCATCAATTAGTTAATGAATTATTGACCTGTAAAGTGTTTAACATTGTGCCTGTACCACGGAGTAAATAAACAGGTGGAGATGATTTGGCGAGATTTCATGAGACGTAAGTTAGCAACCCCAAACTAGGCACAAACAAACCTAGTTTGCCGTAGTTTTTCTACGAGGGATGCATTATTTTCAAATTAAGAAAACGCATGCTAAAACTTAAAAAAATGACTATTTGTGCAGTTGTGGGATGCACTACAAATTCCAAATCGATAAAGGATAAAATTATTTCCACTTCATAGATAAATTATATTATAAAATAAATTATCGCCAAGTACTGGTACAAAGTAGTGCTTTGTGATAACGCCAAATACCTCGCCAGTTCCTACTTTTAAAGCGATTGCTTACTTCACATTGCAAACCGGTTTTTGACTTGATCGCACCTCCACCTTCTTTACTCCGTGGCCTGTACTATTCCGAAAAAGAAGCACGGAAGAGAGCCTTTGATTGGACGGCACATGTCACGTGATCTGGGCTCGGTCTATTTCTTCTTCGATTGAAAAAGCGATGTATTGAAAACAGCTGTTATCGAATTGGAATCCAGACCCAATGTGACTGAAATGGAAGCAACGCGTTCTAAACAAACGGTTGCTTAAACTCAACATCCATAGATCCGCAAACATCAACTGATTTTTTTTTAAAGCACGACGTGACGCCATCATTAATGCAAGCGTTTAAACTAATCAGGTGGCTGGTATATTTATAATTATGTGAGGCTATGTATGTAAAAATCCATGTCGATATAACATATGGAATCGAAAATTTTCATTCAGGATTTTCTTTAAACACAATTTTTAAACAATGGGATTTGATACCAAATTAAAAAATTTTAATAGTACTATTATATGTTTTAGAGATTATTGAAAAAGGTTTATATATTTTGTCCTAGGGCCCTTTCCACACGGGTAGTGGCTTGCATCTGGTGGTTTTTTACGCTGATAATGGTGTCTTCGTATACAGCTAATTTGGCGGCTTTTTTGACTGTGGAAAGACTTGTCTCACCAATTGAAGGAGCTGAAGATCTTGCCAAACAATCCCACATCCAATATGGATGCGTGGATTCAGGTTCGACCCAGACTTTCTTCAAAGTAAGTATCAGTTAAAGTAACTATCAGTTATAAAATAAAAGATGTTCTTCGATTTGGTAGAAGGAGGGTGCTGCTAATGTTCATTTTTATATCGGTGTATTTTTAACTTTTTATTCAGATAACTAACAAAGTTACAAGGCTCTTCTTTTGTTTAAGTACACTTTTCATTAGCTATTAAGAATATTACGAAGTTTTCTTCATTTTTACCTCTTATTACTGTGATAAAATGTGTGTGCAAAATTCATATTAACGAACACGGCCAGTGACTTTTTATCAATACTTTTATATGCTATCTAATATTAGATATGCATACGTAGTAATTGAGTAAAGCAGTAGTATATTTTTTTTTCACGCAGTTTTATGGTTCTTAAAATGCGACTGTTTTGTAAGGCTTATCCAGTAGTCGGCGTCGAAAAGCTTATATAATTGCTAACTTTGATCATGTAGTAGATCAAGCAAATTTTACTTTTAATATTCCTAGCAGTAAGCATAAGTTAGTTTGTAGCCCCAACCCCTTAAGCTAAAAGAATATAGTTAAATTGTTGTCGGAGTTACTGGTGTTAGAGCTGACAAAAGTAGCTGACTTAAAAGTTTAAGACGAATCGAGAATCTTCAAATTCCAAAGCCTCAAAGCTGTCTCTTCTGTAAAAAGAAAAATGGCCGGTGAAGAGCACATAACACATTTGACCGCAGGGCCCGATTAAGACATTGAAACAAGGGAAGCCCGACTTTAAATAGGGGCCCCATTGCTCTCAAATAGACTCTAGAACATCAAATTGAACAGTTATATGCACTAGAATTCTTGCCCCTGAATGACATTAAATAGAAACATTAAAATATAACAAAATGTATTGATAAGTAAGGATTATTCCGAATGTTTTTTTTCTTCCAATATTCGAACAAATTTAACACAAGTAGCAATGTTTTTTACTAAAGTTTGTAATGCAAGTTTTTAAGGTAAATTTAGTAGCAAACTATGTTAGGGTGTTAAATATTTATATAAAATGTGTGATTTGGGGGCCCATCAAAACTGTAACGTGTAAGCCTGGGGGCTTCATGGGCCTATTCGGTAATCAGGCCCTGTTTGACCGTTTCTGCTTTTGGTAGGACTCGACGATCCCTACCTTCAAGCGCATGTGGGCTTTCATGCAGAGTGCTCGCCCGAGCGTCTTCACCGAATCGAACAGCAAAGGCGTGGAGCGAGTGAAGAAGGAGAACTACGCCTTCCTGATGGAGTCCACCTCCATAGAGTACATCGTCGAGAGGGAGTGCGAACTCACGCAGATAGGAGGACTGCTCGATAACAAAGGCTACGGTGTGGCAACACCCTCCGGTACGCAACACCATCTATCTTCTTTTATTACCATATGCTATACTGTCTAGGCCTAGAGAGGGCTAGGAGAAGCCCTAAAAGAGCCAGAATATGAAGTATTGTCGACCGGTTCAATTTGTTCAGCAATCTGTTTCCCAAGATGCATGAGTTATTTTCTGCGCTCCGACCGGTTTTCAAGTTCTACGCATAACGAAACTGTTGGCAGTATCCCAAGATGTATGGGAGAGTTTCACGTGACGTATTAACATGGTAACTTACTAGTAGTTTCGATTTCTTCTCTACAGCAGACAACTTTGCTTTTGTTTGTTTAGTCGCTACGCTTGCAATTATGGAAAAGTTTGTGTATAATATTTGTTTTTTCCAAATAAGTAATATTTTTATTCCATGTATGAATAAATTTAAGTACAGAAATACTTATATTACAAATTGTATATAATTAGAATTACAACAAAATACTTTTATTTCAACACAAAAATACTTGATAAACGATGAGTACAATCTATCTCAGTGTATATAGTAAATATTTCTATATTGAGGTATTATTTAAAGACTAAAATTTAAAATTATTGTACAGGAGCTAAAGCTCCATGCTAACCCTACGGAACTTCTTCGACGTCGCGGAACTTACCCCATGTTCCGTTGGAACAGCGGTCTTCTTCTTTTCGGCGTGAAACTCCCCCATTAATTACGCTGATGGCTTTTTTTGTGTGCTACTGCGTATGTACTACGGCCTATCTTTCCTCTTCATTGTATTTGGTCTTACTACCATGAGAAAAACAACCCTTGATGAATACACTCAAAAAGTCATGATGTCACTGTTCTTAGCGTTCAAGGGGCGTGGGTTGACTAAATTTTCCTTCTCCAGCAACGAATTCAGCCGTGTTCTAAACAACTATTGCTGCTCTCAGCCCCGTAGTACTTAACATATGATTTATAACGTGGGACCTGTTTTGGGAGAGATTTAATTATGCAGATGTTCGCTAAAAGCGTTTCGCTTCTCTTTACAATTTCAGTTAATACGAAACATTTTTTCTAAAAGTTATAGTTATCCATGTAAAATCCAGACTTCGGGATCTAAACAAAGTCACCCTTAATACTCTTATACATACAAATCTTTTGGTGTTTAGTCACAGCAACCGTTTGTTTAGAACTCCTTACTATAATCCAGAAGGTTTCCTTTTGAACTTCATAGATGGCACCATGGGAAAACGGTGACGTCAGACTTAAAGAGTGTATTCCAGTCCAAAATGTGACACACCTTATTGCGTCAGAAGTAGCCCCAAAACAAATTGTCGGCGAAGTATTTAATGCTATTCCAGTAAAAATTTGTATCTATTAATGAACTTAATTTAGTATATTTATTTTATGCCAGTTTTTGTTAGTTTAATTTGAATCATGACAAAGGCAGATTAAATTAATTTTTTTAGTAACAGTTTATTTTTATTGTTAAATGTAATTTAAACGAGAAATAATATCCTCATTGCCTTGACAGATGCTTAATAAAAACTTGCCAAGTTTTAAGTCGCTATAACGTTTGAAAAGAAATTTTAAATTTACAAGTGGCAAGATTTAAGGTCACACCAAATCCGACAGAGTGAGTAACATCGGATTTTTTTTTTAAAGTATGAAATTATGAGGGAAATATTGCTTTTTATTTATATTTTTCTGTGATTATTGCCGAATGTATAGATGACCGAACCCTTCGCCACTGAAGAACGGTTATGGAGATTAAAATAAGTTGTTGTTTCAGGGTCCCCGTACCGGACTCCGCTGTCGAGCGCGATCCTCAAGTTGCAGGAGAGCGGCACCCTGCATGTGCTGAAGGAGCGCTGGTGGAAGCGGCGTCTCGGCGGAGGCAAGTGCGGCAAGGACGAAGCGAACACCGCGGGATCGGCCAGCGCCTTAAGCCTCGCCAACGTGGGCGGAGTGTTCGTGGTGCTGGGCGCGGGACTGGCCGCTGCCTGTCTCGTCGCCGTGGTAGAGTTCGTCTGGAAGGCCAGGAAGGTGGACAGCGAGGAGAGGGTGAGTGCGCTATGTAGCAGACAAAATTTCTGCTCTCTGCATTCCACACACCCTGTTATTTTGGTGGTTGAATGATGATGAGAGTATTGTTTTTATTTACATTTTTCTGTGGTAATCGCCGAATCTGTAGATGGCTAAACCCTTCGCCACTGAAAACGGTTATAGTGATTTAAAGAATGTGTTGTTTAAAGGTCTTCGTACCGGACTTCTCTGGTGCTATATGTGAATTTGATTATTTACAGATGTTTGATTTGGATCATATTTCCTGTCTGGTGTTGTGATGGTCACTTTAAATAGCCGATACGATGCTTCAACCTTGGCAATCGTTTTGATTTAGTGGCAAAGTAACTGTCTATGTAACGGAAGTTCCCGGTTTCAACCTCAGCTCAACGCACATAGCTACAAATTGGGAACCGGGACGTTGGATAAAGAAACCTTAAATTAAGACTTGTGACGCCACCTCCATTGAGCTTCACTTGCAAAACAGAAGCATTTCAAACAATGACCACGTGATGACGTGTGTTTCAATCATTTGTCCCTTGTTTGACACGCTACTGCGATTAGAAGGCGGGTGAAGGGTAATTTGAAATAGCCGATTCGGTTTTAAGATAACCTAAGTCGTAATTTTTTTTAATTAGTCGTGTGAGTAAACAATATTAAAACCAAAACACCACAAAATATCAAATTTCAGTTAGCAAAGGTTTCAGAGAAAAGCCCATAGAAATGAATTGGCAGGTTGTTGTCTTGGAACTGATATATGTCCTTGTCATTCGGACCGAGATGTGAGCGATAGAAAGTTGGGTTATGTTGAATAATATATTTATGTAGTCTTTTAAGTTTCGTATTTTCTCTTCTCCTAAATCCATCAGAATAGGACGGGAAATGTCACATCGAAAACAAAAACACATATTCTTGAGAAACAGACTATATATACTATCCTCACATACTATAGCATTGCGTTGATGTTTTTGCAGGAACCTCTCTGCGTGATGTTCTGTCGTGAGCTGAGATTCGCCATCATGTGCGGGGGCTCCACGAAGCCCATTATCCCGAAAGGAGGGGGCAGGAGCCCCGACGACGGGGGCAGAGGCCCCCCCGAGAACGGGGGTCTGCCCTTCATGCCACTCACGGGATTCAGCAGCGTCACCACCAAGGATAACTACTCTTGACAGGAAGAGGGAGGGGGCGCGATACCCCTGGAGCCGCCCCCTACCAACGACGAACAGGTAAAGGTAAACATAGCACCTGCTTTTGGTATAATTAGTGGAATTAGTGTAGTTGGTAGTGATTCTCAATTGCATATTGTTCATAATAACAGTTTTGCAAGCAGGTAACTTCATATCATACTACAATTGTTATCTAGTACTAAAGACAATGGAGCTAAATTATTTTTTGGTAATTGAAATATGGAGTTAATACTAGTAAGTGAGCATACGTAAAATTAGGTATAAAAGGAGTTACTTATATACTAAAGAAAAGAAACATCTTCAATCGAGATATATAAACGTTAATATTGATCCGATATTGACTTATTTTACATGTAAACCAGGGGTTTCCAGAAGATGGTTCGCTAACCGCTGAGGATCGATGTTAGAAGGTTCACGAGGACACAAAGAAAAAAATGGTTATAATTCATTGTGTTAAATTCACAAGTAAGAGAGACTTAAAGTAATTAAACTTATGAGTGTAGTGTTATCTTTTCTAAGTATTTGTTGGGAAAATATATATTCATATTCTTAATAAAAGCTGTGCAAAATTAAAGAAACTCTAAAATTAATTTCAAAATTTTTCCCTCCCTTCATTTTTATGATCAAACAAAAATTGAAACGTATCCATATACAGAAAGCGGGAGGAATGAACATATATCAGAAAAGGGGTTCCCGGTCCTATTTTAGTTTTAACTACGGGCTTAATTCCAAAGGCGAACCGCTGATCCAAAGAATGAGAGAATATGCTGCAATACGCGGCGGCCATATTGCAAATATAAAAGTGTCGCATATTAACTACAATTGTTATGCACTACAACTTCGACTCCCTTGTGATTGTTCTGCATTGTTCCACGTTCGTAGTTATGCTGGTTGTGTCAGGATTAAAAAAATCCATGTTTGTGTTTCGATACAGTGTGCTCATATAATGTTATGCAGTAACAGACATAACAAAAAGGTACCAAACAGTTACTTTTATTTTATTTATTGAAAGAGTCACTTGTATAAGTTGAACTTCCATGGTAACTGATTTAATTCAGTGGTATCCAATCTAAGGAATGCCTGTGAAATAATATCAAATTCAATTTCCGTTTAACAAGGCACTTTTAATGAACCAGAACAGCAAATTTCTATTGTGCAAAGCATCAATTACGGTGTGCTGAAGAAACGAGACAAGAATCAAGTTGGTGCTGCTCTCTGGTGTGTCAGGTTCCAACATATGTTGGTGCTGCCCTCTGATGGGTGTGTTAGATCTCAAGAGTAACTATATAATATCGACTGTACACCCCACTCAGTTCTTTGCTTTGCAGTATTCCAATTGGGCACTTTTTGCATTAAAAAACACATTGTTATTACTAGACTGAAAGTTAAACGCATATAACGTGACGCATTAATACTTCTCTAAAGTAAAACATTTCGAAGTATACTCAAATGCGCTTTCTTCTCCGGTTTTCATTTTGAGCTCGTGCAAAGAATAATGTACGACCTTAGAAAAATGAGTAATTAGATTTCGATAAGCAAATATACTTAAGAGTAACCAAATTTTATAGTTTTTTGTAGTGTTGGTTAAAAAATTATTCGAGCTATTGCACTTGAGATATCGTCAAAAGTTAAATTGATTTCCCTTTACATATATAACGTTTCCGCATTTGATGAGTTCGTCTCTGTAGTTTCAACATTCTAAGATTGTTGGCCAAAAATTGTTCTTATGAATTTGCAACGTCACGTCACAATGTAATGGATTTTTATTCTCTGTTTTCAGGTTAGTTACTATCGTTACGCTCAGTACGACGTTTCGGATATTTAAAGAAAACAAAAAGATTACAGAAAGCACATATGACTCACAACTTTGCACAGAAGCACCACAGCCAGTGTTGGGAAAACTCTCCACAATACAATGACACTTTTACCGGTTGACCAAAAGAAGACTTGGGCTTTGAGAATGGTGACTTTTGTTTTGGATTCGAATAAGAATCGCCCTTGGAACTTCCTGAAATACAAGTGACAGACATATGAAAGCAATGCTGACAAGAAAGGCTCATAATTTTACATTGATATTCGAATGTCAAGTTGAAGGATTGAAATTATGCATTAGGCTTACTGTAATGTTCATTTAAAGAAACATGGAAATGGTATATCTTAAGAAAAAAATGTATTATAAATTACTAAATGTTAAATTACATCAAAAATTTCATCACAAATTATCGTGGATAGATTTTTAATAAATCGAAGGTTTGAATATAATTTATATCGAATGTTAAATTATGAGCCTTTTTTATAATCTCTAATTAATGTATCATGATCGATTTACTAGCAATCGCCATATACTCTCGTTTTCAGAAATAGATCAATTTTTTAAAATCCGCGGTCTTTTTAAGACATAAGTGTTCTTTAGATGTTCTAAAATATATTCTGGAATTTTGTGTCGCTATTTCTTTGATCAATTCTTTAATTCCTTGAATTTTATCTATGTATGGAATGTCTCTTTGCGACTTATGCTTATTAATTTTTTATTAACTTAAATGTGTATGCATTTATAGTGGCAATAATATAATTGTATCTGCATATGCATAATTAATTCATATTTGTATTTAAAAGAGATTGATAAAATTGAAATCTATCTCAGGAATTTGAAACGAATCAGAAATATAAATCAATTTATTAATAGAATCACCCACATTAATGGAAATAACAAGCAAAAACAACTTAACAATATCAAAAATTAGCAAATATGATTCGATACAAAATGTGAAACATAGATGAAAATATATACGATCGATAACAATCGTTTTCTTTAATAAGCTTTATACTGAAACTGAGAAAATGTACCCTTTTTAAGTCATCCGTCTGTATCAAGTAATAAGAAACAATGGATAACTAAAGAACCATCCAAGAATTTAAAAAATAAATAAATTATTTTTTAATTATTAATGATAGCAAATTTATTCGATTCCTGAATTATTATTTATTAGGAAAAAGGTATATATTGGAGACCATAGATAGTATATTTTTGACCATGAGATCCAATTATTAAATCGGATTAAATCTATATTTAAAAAATATGGATAACGAATAAAAATGAAATTTGCGTATGACAAAATTAGATTGTAACCTAACACTGGATTAAATCGAAATGCACCAACACCTTAAACACTTTCACAGAAGCGAGCACTGTTAATCTGGCACACTATTAGATTTAATTATTAAAACATGTTCCGATTATTAAGACTAATATGGATTTGCGACAGAATACATACGCGATTTTAAGAGGAACGAAATGTATGCAAGACGCGGGAGAAATACGCGTGCAACTATTATTATATTCCTTTCAGTAATATAGTTCGCTTTTCTAATATCACGAACAAAAATCGCACTAATTTAGAACGTTATTTATATATATATTTTTTTTTTTTCAAATAATTTCCGAGTGATAATTTTTTTTTATAGTTTGTCAAATTGGTTCGACATAGTATTTTTAAAACAACTAGAATGCGTAATTTTTTTATATATTTGTTTTGACAAACGATTATTTAATTAGGATATTTAGAACAAGGATAACCATTCTAAAAACCAAACTATTTTTTATTTTCAAATTTTAAAAATACTTTTAGAATTTTTTTTTAATTATTCAATTTTAATACCAGTTTTGTTCTTCAAAATATCGGCCGATTGATTTTTGTAATAGTCTGTTATGTTTTACGTTAGTCTTGCACATTGTATCTAGAGTATGGCAACACACACATGTTTAGAGGGAGTTTATAATGAACCTCGCGGATGCCTGTCGCTGAATTCCTGTCAAAAATCGGGAAATCTGTTCCGTGTAAGATACACGTGTAATATTTTATAGATAAATTTAAAGATAAAATATTACATGTAATGGAATATTTAATATAATTTTACTTTCACTTTGGATATTTAATACACATCTGTTAAAAACATGAAAACAAACGCAAAGTTTTGTGAAAAAGTAATTTTATAGAATAAAATTACATCGTTATTATGAATATGTCATTCTAACGGGCATAAGAATTAAAATGAGTAATCGTCCATTTTGTAAAAAATTATACCGAATTATTGAACTAATTTTAATAAAATTAACATCATTTTACGTAACTAAATGGATATTAAATACTATGATTTTTTTTTTAAATTAAACTTATTTATATTTCTTTGGTTTTAAAAGCAAACAAAAACACAAAAAAAATCTTATATTTAAATAATTAATTGAAATTCTAAATTTTTAATGAAAATACCTTATTGTTTTAGGCCGACATTTTTTCCTGGTGCTAGAATAAAAGTTTGCTCAAATGTAAATTTCCGAAAAATTTATGAAATTAAATATTTATATTTAGCTCAATGGAAGACAAATTACGCATTTGAATTCAGCTCAACAGAAAGGAAACTTATTTTTATACAGATGCATGCTGAAGTAAATTTTAAAATATATAAGATAGACAATATAAATGCACTCTGACATAGTTTTTGCATATTAAATTTAAATTTTGGATCAAATGTGGTTAATTTAAATAACAAACTGAAAATACAATTTAGAAAAATAATGACAATAAATGCTATAGAACCAGTCAAACTATAACAAAGCCATGACAATTTTTATAAACATTTAAAAATTACGCCATATAAAAAAAACTATTAGAAAATTGCTATCTAAGTATTTAAATGTTATTCAATCTTTTCAAATACAATTAAAAGATATTAATTAAAGCAGTTTGCGATTTTCAAGGTAAAACTTTTATATCCTTGAGGCTTTTTATAGCGGAACACGTGTAGATGATAATCGTTTGCAAATATCACCGATTGACTGTGTCACCTATCCTTTGCATCGAAAACATATTTTTCAATGTCACACTATAAAGACAACTTGACAATAATGATGAATCACAGGGGGAAAAAAAAAGAAGTAGTAAATCGTGATTCCTTTACGTTTTGGAAAGTCGTCCTTAACATAATCTGTAGTCGTTTGCAATAATTGAAGAATTCAGTGTTAGAACTTCGTCAGACTTATTACGGATGAATTGAGTTAAATTGCTTCACAGATGAAGAAACACATTTATACGAAACAACATGCAATTTTCTACATAAAAACGAGTAACTCTTAAACCTTCTACTTGAAAACCTCGCTTGCGCAGTTCTGACACTGAGCTCTTCGATCGAATATTTAAACGTTCTATATATGCAATTAAAATAAATACCAATTACATAATTTCGAATAAACTAAATTAGTAGAGTAAATATTTTTTTTCTTCAAATGAATGATTTAAATCGAATCTTTTATGCCATTCAAGAACCATCTGTGTTGAGGACATGCATCATTTTGAACACATTCCTTCCAGCTTTACCACAAAAATGTATTTTGTTAATATTCAATGTCCGTCGAGATTTGTAATAGGACAATAAGGCTTGTTCTTTGCTGATGACGCTTCGTCGTTGAAAATATCCCCAAGCCCATATCTGGTTTGTATGCTAAGGTGGAACTTCTCTGTAACTGCTTTGCTGTATTAAAAATCTGTTTTCATGTAGACATTTGTGTACTACTTGCACTACAGAACAATAAAAATATATAAAGAAAATGTGTTGTGTACTTTTATTATAATCAATACAATTTTTACAATCAAATAAAAAAAACTCCAGGTAACAGTGGCGGCTCGCCCACTACAGCAAGTACAGCCGGGCTGCACCTAAATTCATTAGTGTATTTTAAAACTAAAATCAGATATTTTAGTAATTTTCTTAAATGAAGATTAGAATTGAAAATAAATTTCTACGGTAGTAAACAAAATCTCCGATAAATAGCAAGCATGTTACCGTAGTGCACAATTCAGGAGGGGAAAAAACTCCATTCAATCAAAATTGCAGCGAAATTCGAAATCGGCTACATCGTTGCCATGGCAACCTCTACGTAGTATGGAGATTCCCCCCCCCCCCCCCCATGCTAATGCACTGCGTTTGTGAGAAGGTACAGCCAAAATGGATTTTCTTGTTTTAGCTGCAATTGAGGTTCGATATGCTGATTGGCTCGTGGATGAAACGAGAAATTACAAGAATATCTCCAAACGGAAATGGTTTTCGTGATACATTTACTGTGTGCTGTTGTTTCAGGACATGGTCCTGCTGTTGTTTCGTTATGTAAGTTAATATTAAAAAGTAAAATTAACCGATTTGCAGGTTTGAAAGAAAGCAGGATTGCTTTAATTTTCAAAAAATAAGGAAGTGTTTTCAATTTTTTTTCGCATGTTATCATTTGGTAAAAATTTAAAGGAAACTTTGATTTGAGTAGTGAATAATAAAGAATTTCCGTTCCTGTATGGTTTTCGGAAAATAGGGGGGAGGGGGGGGGGGGGGGGGATTCACATGATTTCGGCTGCACTAACCTTTTCGACCACGGGCCGCCTCTGCCAGGTATACCCATCCAATCATGCATGAAAGGCAGAATAGTATACGAGTTTATTGTAATTTTGAGAAACATGGTATTCAATTTCTACGTTTGGTATTATCAGATTTTATTTTCAATTACATATCCACTAGCAAATCCACAAAAAAATCCGATGTTCCACCCTAGAAGACAGAAGTCCACTATTACATTTAATGATATGCCGAAAGTAGGGGTTACTTTACTTTTTGCATGGTAACTTTACTCCACCTGTCACACGAAAAAAGTTTCACATTTGAAAAAAGGCGGAACATTTAGTGAAATAAAGAAAAAAATTCTGTTAGGGTTGGCAACCCTGATTTCCAGCGTTATGTTTGTTTTTTTCCTTGCTTTCTGTTATGGAAAGTTACAGCTAAAAATGTGTGTTGTGTAGAAATAACACGTGTTTCTTATATTAGTGGAAAAGTTGTATATATTACGTTAACCACGTGTACCCTGAAAAAGGTAAGTGCACAGTTGTATTTGAAAGTAAACTAATAGACCTTCTGATCTTTTGAACCTTTCCCCCTCATTCTTGACACAAACAAAAAGCGGATTTGGTTTCCATCTGCTTTAACCCTAATTGAGGAGCTTGTTTTCAAAATGAAACGTTTTTCTGTCTGGGATTGAACAGCCGCATCCGAATGCTGCTTGAAGACGAAATTTAAGGATTCACTTCTAAACGTGGAATTGGATCAATTGAAGTGGATCGCTTGAATTTCATCGCCAAGCAGCGTACGCTACGGTTGCTCAATCCCAGGCAGGAAAATGTTCCTTTTTGAAAATAAGCTTTTCAATTATACCAAGAACGGTGTGGACCGCATTTTCAGGAACGTCTTCAAGCCCACAAGCTTGCCTTTAAAATACAGGTCATTTCAGTGGTGCAGCAATTCAAAAATTATGGAGGGGGGGGGGCTCAACTAATTCCATTCTCAGAATATTTAAAAAATAAACGCCAATCAGCGGTTATGCTAATTAGTAATTAATCAATAATTATCAATTAGCTGTTAATTATAGATAATTCGTTCACATATTGAATATTAATAGAATTATTGTTATTTTCCTTTGGACCTAATACGATGTGTAGTTGCTCTTATTAGAGTTGGACAGTCTTTTGATTGAGTGTTGTGTTTGACATCGTACTTCAAATTCAATCTTTTGTTTGAAAGGCAATTTACGAAATCTCAGAACTTGAGCATTGCAACCGTTAGATGCGTTTCTAACTAGTTTGATTTGAATAAACTTTATTGTAATTACAACGTTTCACAATACAGCCAAACCGGTTGCAGTTAAAGCAACGTGTTTCCTTGACGTATTCTTTTATATTAAGAACACTGCACTCTAATTTTTTGTCCTTGGAAACCCAGCGAACAAGCACCCAAATGAATAAATTTAGGGTTTTTACTCTTCTTCAAGATCATTGGGTTAATTTTCACTTGTTCAAATTGACTGGTCTGCTTGTGAATAACTTCCTTGTTTTAACTTTTCAAATTTCTTTATCTATCTATCTACAGTGGCTCCCAAAAGTTTTCGTACACTTACGAATTTCAATAAAATACTGCCCAATCCATTAATAAAAATTAATATTTCAGAATAAGATTTTTTTAATAAGATATAAAAACTGTTCTAACAAAACTACGCAAAATATTTTAAATATATAGTAAAACTTTTTTTTTTTTGAAAGATCAATATAATTATTGATCTTTCAAAAAAAAAAGTAAACAAAAAATTTATCTCAACAAAAGTCTTCGCACACTTAAATAAAATCTCTAGATATTAATGAACATTGTAATATTTCGATAAATAATTACTTAGTAGGATATTCTGTAGCATCCACAATAGCTTTGAAATGTCTGGGCATAGATTTCATTAGTAGTTTTTTTTGTAATCTTTGCATCAATGTTCTTCCATTCTTGGATCGCTACTGTTTTTAGTTAGCCTTTCGTTTCAATGCCGAGTCATCGTACTCTAATTTCCAGTTCTTTTCCCAATGTCTTTTATTGGGATTAAATTGAGCGACTGAGGTGTTTTTTTCAGAACTTGTGGACAATTCTAGAGACAACAGAGGCGAATGTTGAGAGCTGTGTGCTAAGAATCGTATATTGATAAGAAACAACGTTGATTTCAATACCCAAATTTTGAGCTAATAATTTTAAATTGTATGTTAAAATATTTAAATAAACATACTGATCCATTATGCTATCATTAAATACCGAATTACATAATCCAGAAGCTGATATGCGCCACCACACAAAGACATCTTCAAGACATTCCTTTCGCGTTGGGATTTGCGAAGGAAAACCTAAGCTTTCTATTTTTTGCACTCACAAAAAAAAAATATTCTTCGGACAGAACGCCCATGTAGTTCAGATGATTTGAGCACTCTTCGAACAGTTTCAGATGAAATTGAAGTAGAACATTTTTCAGTATATTCCGTAGATGATTTTGCAGAACCCCAACGTGCATTTTTAACGAATTTTCTAACTATAAATCTAAAATCATGTTGAGTTAACTTTGCCGGACGACCTTTTTTTACCTTGTTCTTGATTCGAAATTCTTCTTTTAAGTGTTTTATCACATATAGCACGTAGAATATGGTAAATGTACTAATTTAGCGATACTCCGAACTGATTTAACCATTATTATGATGAAAAATAATCAATATGCGAATATGTTTTTTGTTTCCTTACGACTACAATCCATTATTAAATAATAAAATTATAAATAGAACATTACGAAGTAAACAAGCAAAAATGAAAGCCAAACGAATTTTAAATGTCACCACAATGAAAAAATTAAAAAAGTGACAGATGATAATTTTATTTATGAATTTATCCGAACATGTTTCTATGTTAGTTGTTGTTCTTTTATGGTCACTTAGTGGCGTTTTTTTCTCAACTACCTGGAATTTTCATTTTTTTAAAAAGAAAAATAACTCAAAATTTAAAAAATATATAAGTTTTTATATTTGGAATTACATGGCGATGATATAAAATAAAATTGGACATTATAGTCGAATTCATTTCTACACCACAGCGCTTTTTCTACAAATTTTTAAAGTGTACGAACACTTTTGGGAGTCACTGTACCTAGCTAGCTATCTAATCTACCTATCTATCTAATACTATTAAACGAGCAATGTTTCAGACTGTTTGTTTGTATGATTCCGATATCCGCTCTAACAACTTTAACGAAAAATGCTGCATTTATACTTTTTGGGGAAATATTTGATTGGGATTGGTTTCATCTTCGAAAAATGTCATTTAGAGGGTGTAATAAGTTTGATATTATTCTTTCCATTGCAAATTATTCATCGCATATGAGGTAATAGGTAATACTGTAATAACAGTTCAACGTTATTTAATTCATCATATATTATTTTAATCCAAAACGTGTAAAATATTTTTTTGAGATATTTTTATTATAATTTTTATTCTTAAAATAAAATGTTATTTTTTGTCATAAATAACCGAAGAATACATTAGTAAATTAAAATTAAAAAAATCGTTTGTGTTTTCAAATAAAGAAAAAACATATTCTGATCACTTTTTCGTCTAATAAATAAATAATTTTCTAATAAACATTTAATTAAAACAGACAACCTTCAGTCCCTATTTGTCTGTTTGAAAGATGAGTTTTAATGTATATGTATCTTTTATTTTTCAGGCTGAATAATTTAAATATTCGGCTACTTCCAATTATCCGGCCTATTGCCGGACGCAGTATGTTGCCCGGATATATTTTGTATCCATATTTGCAAGGATTGTATAATTTCAGTTTAATATATGATTTCTTTAGGCAGCTGTACAAGACGGTGCTATAACTGCAGAAGAAGTTCTCATGAGGCACACAACTGTCCCGACAGCAGCTGCCACACATGTCACAAAAAGGGACATTTTGCAAGAGATTGTGGAAAAATCTGCTGGTATTGTGATAAAACTGGACACTCGGCAAAAGATTGCTCTGCACGGGGAAGTAGGGTCTGTAGGTCAGATGGCGGTATGTATGTTTATTGTTTATTTATATTATGCAAGTTTGGTGGAATATAAATCTAGCAACTTGTTTATATATTTTATCTTTTACTTTTATTACAGTTAAATGATTTTGAGCTATCTGATTATCAAATTTAAATTATTTGTTTTCTCTGTACAACTTTTGCCTGCCTATACTCGGGGACAAACAAAGTTGAGCCTAAGGCAATTGAATATTTATACATATCATAGCTTCTACTTCAGATTCAACTTAGGTTGTCCCAGAGTATAGTGGTATTTCATTGTACTAGAAATGGACATGTAGTTTTTATTTTTTTCTACATGGTACACAAATTCTCTTATCCCATATTTAATATATTAGATAATGTAATTTTAAATGAATAGATGTTTTTTTTTAAATTTAATAATTTACATGGTTCATCTATATATATTCTTTTTTTCATTTAAAGGAAATAATTTTGAGCTACATGGTTATCAAGTTGGAAATGTTGTTGTTATTTTGTGATTAAATGTTTGCTACAGGGTTTACTCGGGAAACTAGGAATTGTCAGGGAAAATGAAAAGAGGTTTAAAAATTGAAGAATTTGGACAATTTCTTGCGAAGTCTGTGAATTTCTTTTCACTTTGCTTACTCGTAACACCAAAATCGTCTCCTTCATTCAATATGTTCCGTGGTGATGGCATCATACCTCACTTTTCCCATTCATTTTAACAATAGGGAAAATGTGCATGCACAAGCATCTAGTTTTGCTGGGTGCTTTCTATATTTGCATTATATTAGCTAATGCCCCAACTCTTTTCTAGACGATATATAAAATAGCAATTGCTTTTTATTTTCTTCATATCCACTTGTCTTATACTCCATACTACAAAATTGTTTATGTAAAGAATCTTTTTTGAATTGAGGAATTTTGCATGGAGGTAGGTAGCAGGAGAGAGCATTGTATGAATGTTTTGAAGCTTTTACTGTAAATACGGCGCTATCTTTGTTACATTAGGTTAACGTACTGAGTTTTATTTTATTTTGCTGATATTTTTGTAGCATGGGGTCTTGTGTAGCATGGACGGGGGAGGGGGAGGGGGGGGTGGGTCAACTATTTCATGCCCGAAATAATTAGCAATGTAAAAATAAACTGAATATTTATGTTAGAAAATTTTTATTGAAAAACATGTGTTCCTGAAAGTTTTAGGGATCTTAACATTTTCTGCACCTTTGTGTTACAAAACGTTACCTTTTTTTTTTAACTGGATGTGACAAATGTATTAAATTCAACTTTATATTGAGTTGTTGGAATGAATTAAATTTATATATATATATATACTAGTTTGTAAAGAGATTTATGAAAATTTAAAAAAATTTAGTGGAATGTTATAGTAGATAATTTAATATCTGATTTCTTTAGGCAGCGAAGGAGGCATTAGAATCCGAAAAATTAAATGTTTTCGATGTGGAGGACAAGGGCATATGTCCAGCGATTGTCCTACTCCTGATAATCGGATTTGCTATATTTGTCGGGCAATTGGACATGTGGCAAATAATTGCCCGAACATTTCGTAACTCATGTTATTCACTTGAGTTATTGTAATCTTGAGTTGTATTTTTTTTTTATTAATTTGTTCAACTAACTTATAATTTGAAACCTCTTCGACCTGTTTACATATTAAATTTCGCCTGTAATAAAGAATCTGTAATTCAACGTAGCAAGTATTTTTTTATTGACTTTCACTTATCCTTCTTCTAGTCAATTGAATTTTTTAATTTTATTATTATTGTGCTATTGCATGATTTTGCTTTCAGGTTTGTTGCATGTTTAGAAACAGTGTCAAACAGGGTTTAAAAATCCTCTGTTTTATTAAAAAAAAAATCCAGGGGAACTTTATTTTTTTTAAAAAAGTTTTTACTCATAATAATACTGTTGGATTAAAATTAAATTTCAAAAGAAAACAATTTTAGTCTGAAATAAAACTTTTATTGCAAAATAATAATAATTAAAATAAAAAATAAGTTGTTTTCCATTATATTTTTAATTTATAAAAATTAAGTATCTGAATGCATATTTATTAAAAGGATACAAGACAAAGTTATCCCTGCATGCACTCTACAGTCTACACTTTCATGTTCAATATACTATATATGTGTGTTCAATATATTATTTCTGGTGGTTTGTATAGGGTGCTCATACAAACCACCAGATGGCGTTACCCTGCAATGTACTACAGCGCCACCTGTGTGTCCCTGGCAATGTATCGGTTGAAAGAAGGCAGAGATAGAGTATTGCCGGTGAAGGAAGATGAATTGCGATCCACGGAGGCGTGAAATAAAAGCGTAATGACGTAATTATTCTTGGACTGCTTATTTAACTCACTGTCACTCGCCTCTAACTCCACATATATTATGCTATGTTTAATATTGATAGTTCTTTTATACTTACCTTTGTTTTTATTAAACCTTTCAGTGTTCAATTAAAAACAAATGTGGCTGATAGAATTAGGAAGGCTTAAGTTATTAGTTGAAAAGAAAGTGATTTGAAGTTAGAAAAATAATTATATACTAATATCAAACCGGTATATGTTTGTCTAATATGAATTAGTAACACTTAAAAAATCAAGTAAGAAATAACAAATGATTTTATAAAAGTGAAATTTTTTTATTAGGTTTAATAAAAAGCTAAAAACTGATATCAAATTAGTGACGAGCTTAGTAGTTATTATTAAATAACGACAATTATTACGATATTATAATGAAATAACTAGTATATTTAACTGTTATTTGATATCATAAGCGAGATTAAATGTCATCAACCTAGGAATTAGGAGCCACAAAACATCAAATGCTAAATTTTCATGAATTTTTTTATTAGTTTATGGTAGGAATTATTTTCATTAAAATACTGTTACTGATCCAACACTTAATAATATTTAAAAAAAATTATTTATATTATATAAACATATTAACTTCTCCTAATCATTTTTACATCATTAAATGCATAGTGGCGATCTCAATATACACATTAAAAAAATCATTGCTATTTAATTTTTGTCAACAAACACTTTAAACTTCCACCCAAATTTTGTTTTTATTTAATATAGCGCATTATACCAGACCGTGATAAATAAGAAAATTAATAACATTTGAAATTTATGCTATTTACCTTTTACAATGCGACCAGAGAATTACCGATTTCAGTTCAAATCATCAATAAATGCGAAACGCAAGCAAAATATCTTTCTCCGAACCTCCAAAAAATTAAACAAAATACACTCGAAAACTGATTCACACATTCATGCCAACCCCCAAATGAATTGGACTCATCCACTCCGGAAGCAATAAACTTTCGCGGATTCGAACACTCAAAAAAATATCTTGATACATCGATCGTATGATAAAACAAAATTTTACGATAAAAAAAATATTTTTTTTATCATAATAATTCTTGATATGTCTTGAAATGCTTTGTTCCAGTGGCGGCCCGTGGTCAAAAATGTTAGTGCAGCCGAAATTATGTAAATCCCCCCCCCCCCCTCGCCCCCTATTTTCCACAAACTGTACATGAATGGAAATTCTTTATTATTTATTACTCAAATTAAAGTTTCCTTTCAATTTTTACGAAATGATAACATGCGAAAAAAAATAGAAAACTTACTTATTTTTTGAAAATTAATGCAATTGTCCTGTCTTTTAAATAGGGATGAAACGGATATCCGGTAACTATCCGGCTGATTTTTAACTATCCGATATCCGGAAGTGCCGGATATCCGGATGAATAAAACATCTAAGATTTTTTTGTGGCAGTCAATTATCTTTGCTTTAAGTATTTTCCTGAAAATTCTACCAATGTATTAACAGTGTGCAGATTATCCCTTGAATTTTTCTCGTTTTTACCTTTAAAATTATATTAATTTTTTTTAACGAATCGTTATGGTGGAGGGTCATAACATCTCACAACTAATATAAAGTTGAAATAAAAATAAATTTCTCAAAAGTTTAAGCAGACTTGAGTTTTCATGTTTGTAATGAAAGGGCATATGGTAAAAATACAATTATTCAGAAATTAAGTGAAAGTGTACAAAACATACGCCCATTGCTAGCAGCACCCTGGAGTAACCCTTTGTAAATAAAAAAAGTTTTTTGAATGTTTAATCAATCTTGGTATTACCTTAAAGGTAAGGATATATAGAATAAATATATATAGAATAAAAAAAAAATTTGTAATTTTTGACCGATTTCCGTTTTTTCTAGTGTGTATGAGAAGATATTTTCATAAAAAAGAAACTGCCGGATATCCGGAAAAATCCAGTTCGGATATCCGGTTTGTAATGTGCGCCGGATATCCGGTATCTGGCAAAACCACTATCCGGTTCATCCCTACTTTTAAACATGCGAGTCGATCAATTTTAATATTAACTTAAATAACGAAACAACAGCAGTACCATAATGGTCCTTAAACAACAGAAAAAAATAAATTTATCACAAAAAACATTTCCGTTTGGAGCAGGCACGTAGGTAAGGGGGTGGTTCGGGGGTTCAAACCCCTCCCATTGAAAGTCAAGAAGAGAATTAAAAAAAATCGAATCACTGTAAAAATCATAAAACCCCGGAAGATAGTTTTCAAAAGACTTCAAAAACTTGTTTTGAAATCATTTTTATCTCAAAGCAACACGATGACGTCATGTTAGGCTTAGTTTGAATCTAAGCCTAACATCATCGTGTTGCATTATCTAGCATTTGAATTTCGGCGACAAAGGGAAAAGATCGTCACACTGGATCTACATATTATTTTAAAATTTAAATGTGTTCTCTAAATTTATTTCGTAAATAGTGGTGATATTTACTAATTTTTAAAAATAGTTAATGACTGATATTGGTAACAATTTCAAGAAAAATAAATTATAACTGTTGTTGTTTCGATACTTATATGTCAACATATTCATGTTTATTTGAATAAAAATTAATACAATTTTCAAAAAAATGGGGGGGGGGGGGGGGCGGGTGAGGGAAATCAGTTAGTCAGTCACTGAACCACCCCATGAAAAATTTATACCTACGTGACAGGTTTGGAGATATTCACGTAAGTTATTGTTTCACCCACCCATCCTCGCGTTTCACGCACGAGCCACCAATCAGCATATCGAATATCAAGTGCAGCTAAAACAAGAAAATTCATTTCGGCTGTACCTTCTCATAAATTCAGTGCATTAGCTTGGGGAGAAATTTCCATACTACGTAGCTGTTGCCATGGCAACGATGCAGCCGATTTAGAATTTCGCTTTTTGGCTGCAGTTTTTCTTGAATGGAGTTTTTTGCCCTCCCGAATTGTGCATTATGGTAACAGGCTTGCTATTTATCGGAGATTTTGTTTACTACCGTAGAAATTTCATTTTCAATTATAATCTTCATTTAAGAAAATTAGTAAAATATCTGATTTTAGTTTTAAAATACACTAATGAATTTAGTTGCAGCATTTGAATTTAGTGGACGAGCCGCCACTGCTTGGTTCCCAATTTTGACACGGGCCAATAACGCACAGTGTATGCTAATTTAATCGTGATATTATTGCAATGTGCGATCTTTCTGCCCTTGACGGATTCGATTTATCACGGAATAAATGAGGTGTGTAAACAAATCGTACTTCCTTTTAATTTTTTTTCTTCTCATTTTTTTTTAACTTACGCTCTTGTTTGGCGGTTTAGGTGTTTCTGGATAAAATTAAACAGCGCATCTATTAATTGTTTGAAAAACATATTTGTTCAATTTTTTTAAATTTGATTTCTAAATACTGCTTTTTTTTATCAAATAAAACTGATATTTCTTATAAATAATATTTTTAATTATCGAGTATTGAAATAATGATATTTTATAACTGTTATTCAAATATTCTCTCATCACTATCTGAAATCCACTACATAATATCTATACCTCCTACCATTTAAATCCTTTTAGTAATATAAAAGCGATTATTTAAACATAACGTATAATTTAAATATTTATTTTTTTATAATTAACATCACAATGTGAAGTTTAACAAGTTAGTGGTAATAAAAAAAATAAAAAAAAAAATTAAGAATTGGTTCGAGAACTTTGAATCTGTTATTTTATTAATAAGGTGTGACATTTGTTTAGTTTTCTATGCATGAAATGCAGAAGAATCCAGCATGCTGAGAACTTTTTAATTTTTAACGGCGATAAAATGGTTATATAGAAAGGACCAGTAACCTATCACGTACCAGTTACCGACCACGTGGAAAGAAATATTTAAAACTAAAATGTTTAAGCCCAAATCATTATGCTTTTAAAAAGTTTTTTCAATCAATGTTTCGTTAAAGCCTTATAAAATTTAGGGAAATTTGATTTTATTGTCTAATGGTAGTTCAATAGTCAAAATGAATTTTTATGTTTGGCCCAACTGATAAAATAGTGCTTGAACGAGTGTCACAGCTGTATGTGTCTAAAGCAAGTAGCTATTATACAACCACTTAATGTTTCATTGTGTTAGTGTTTATGAGTGGTTTTCTATACTAAAAAACTATTGAAAAATGATTGGCTTTTTGCTCCACCTACTACTAACCATCCATTCCCGACCTGTATAAAGAAAAGCCTGTTGAAATTCAATTAATTAATTTTAATCAAAACAAAATAAAACAGCATGGCTGGTTATTGGGTCATTATTTTTACTTTTACTCCAGTGTCCGACCAACTGGTCGTTTACTTGTTTAAAAAACAAATTATTAAGTTTGGCAAGTGTTTACGCTCTGATTCTAACGTAATTCACAAGCCATGCCCATTTAAAACTCAACAGTTATTGTTCTCTATGATCTATGATATCCTTTTCATGCATTCAAGAGTTCCTCAGCAGAGATGAACAATGGTGTAGAGATGAATCTAAAAAAGAGCTTTATTATGGATGGGAAAAAGTTTAAACTACATTTTGTCACAGAATCAGTCAGTTGAACTTCCTAGGTCAACCAACTACTAACCATCCATTCCCCGACCTACCTAAGGAAAAGCCTATTGAAATTAAATTAATCTCGATATATCTACTCCATGAATTATTAACCATTCTTATTTAGCACAAGCAAACTTCTGCTGAACTTCCTACATAACTTGTACGCATTTATCTCGTCTGTGTAGAAGGGGCTAGATATACCAACTAAGATATTCCAATCACTGAATATTTGTAAACAATTGCCCCATTTCCACATTTAGCAGTGAATCACCTGCATTTTTTCGGCAAGCAGAGGCCGGTATAGCTTGTAAATCCCAGCCTTTGAATCACTAAATAAAGCCAGAAAATTAATCATTACTTGTTGATTATTTATATTTATTAGATATTTTAAATACTTAATCAATTTTAAAGTTAGTGGTTTTAAATGATTTTGCAGTCATATAATATTTTTTACTAAAAAAAATATATTACTTTTTCAAAATGATTTGTTTAGAATACACTAAAATATGAAGCCTAACTATATTTAAAGAAGTGGCATGGCTTCATATTGATTCATTCAACAATGCTATTAAAGAAGGTTTAAAAAAGGCCTATTTGGTAAGTAAATATTTATTTTTTATACTATTATTATAATGTTCCGCTTTTTGATTAACTATGTTAATCCAAAAACTTACACAATTTTATTTTCAAGTTTATAAAGTACTTTAGCTGTATGTAATTAATACAAGTTTATTTACTTTAACTGGCAATTTTACAACTGTTTTTAAATTCAAAAAAATTTAATGTATTGTGCATTGTCGATGAAAAATTTAAGTTCAGCAATAGATTGCTGTATGTTTAGAGAGTTGAATATATTCTGAATATTTTTTGGGGTATGGTCATGTCATTCATATGGCCATGTAACTGTATTTCTTCAATTGTTTAACAATGTTTAGTTTCTCTTACAGGACATATAAAATCTTATACATCTTGAATAATTTAAATATAGCTAAACTAAATTAAAATAATAATTAAATATAATAATAGCAGAAGTGAAAACTTCACGCTAACATGTGGCTGGAAAAAGGAACATTGTGTGAATTAATAAAATAACGTCAGAAAAAGTTTTTTTTAAAATTGATTATAAAGAAAGTTAAGAAAATTTTATAGTGGCCAGTGGCCTCTAGACTTGAAGAATGTAGGGACTTTATGTCTAAGTTCATGCAGTACTACAAAAATTAATTTGTTAAATGTATTAATTCACACCATATTAAAAAGCTGATGATTGTATGAATTTATGAATAATAATCAAATTACATTATATAATAATTAATAATATTAATTAAAAAAAATTATCGAAAATTATTTTTAAAAAATTACAAAATATTATGTTACATTCAAAAGCAAAGTTATACATCTTTTTGATGAAGATGAATAGATGAATACTGTGTATAAAATTCACACTAAGATACATATTTGCATTGAGAAATGTTCTTAATTTTATGTTTTCAACAGTTAAGTTATAACAATAATTATTGGCTAAGCAGGACTGTACATACAGCTTAATATAAATTGGAAATTATAAAAAACGATCTAAATAGTTTGAGAATTAGAATTAAACCTCTTCAATCATAAGTTGGGTGATAAGTTTTTAGAAAATGTACTCCACCCCCACACACACTATGTCATTGAATAGTTTTGTTAGTAGTATTTTTTTGCTAATGTTTAATTTATAATCTTTGTAGAAGAACAGAAAAAATAGAGCCTTTACCTAAAATAAATGGCTTGAAATTAAGTGCAAATTCAACAAACGTTACAAAAAAATAATATATTATTATTGTGGGGCACTTGGAAAAATTTCTAACTTGGGAAAATTAATGATCCCATATACTATAAAAATATATAACTTCTCTTACGTGGCGTGCCACAAAATTTACTTAAAAAACTTACATAAAACCTTTGATAAAATCACGGCTTATGCCTCGTTTAATCTGTTCTAAAGTTAGGGTATGAATAGGTTTTTTTTAAAGTCTAAATTATGCTTCTTTTAAAAAACACAACTACTTCAATTTTTTATATTTAAATAGGAAGAGATTTTTGCAAATTTGTGTTTTAGTTAAGTTTTCTAAAAAATATTTTATGTTCATAACCTTAAAAACATTTACATTTTTCTGTTCTTTAATTCACAACCAAATAATTTATAACTTCCTTTTAAAAAGCTCTGTTTTTGTTTATAAAATAAATATTAAAGTTTCAAAAACTATTAACAGTACATTTTTTACAAAGTCTTAGCAATTTTAACATGACTAACATTCCAAATACTTTTTGGAGTAAATGACGAATGTTGCAGACAAAAAGTAGGTGGGCAGATGATAAAAGCCATATAAATATGTAAAAAAGAGCGTATGTTTTCTTCTACTGCTTTGAAATCCAAGCAAAGTTTCACGAAATGGCAACAGTAATATCAGTTAAAATCAATGGCGAAAAATGAAAATTTAACATATAAACATTTAATTGAACTCGTTGCCGGACAAACCGTAGTTTTATAAAATTTACAGGGTATTTCGCATAAAAAATTAGGAAATTAATGTCAGAAATTTTAAGTTTGCACGATGTTTCATTCAAATGATATAACTATTTTAATGTACGTCATTCACTCAACATGGATGAAAATATCGCTTAAAATTTAAAAGAATTTTCTTTCCGTTATAGACACTATGGATATGATGACGTCATGGATATGTGTAATTTGATAATTATTGAAAAACATCTGCACATTGGGCTTTTTGCTTCTATACGGATTCTTTCAAAAAATTAAATTATCTATGATGTTGCCTGAAACACATTGTTACAATAATGTTTTTGACTTTGACAACAATGCTTTGAAATGTATAATAAATTAAATAATAAACTATTAATCATATTTAAAATCTCCAAATTATTATTGCGGTGTTTTGTTTTGTAACAATGTTTCTTTCTGAGCTTAAAATTATCGTTGTAAATTTTTTCATTTCGATGACCTTTATTCAAACTGATCACTTTTGCAGAATCGTTCATCCAGATTTGAACTTGCTTTAGATAATTTAACCTAGTGACAGATTTACACCATACTTGATGAAAGCAATGAGTTTTAGCGAAGAAGTGCTCCGTTGACTACCATTTCTTCTATTTAGAACGAACTCGACGAATATCCTGGTCTTGAATAGAATTGGAACGTGGGTTTGCAAGAGAAAAAATTGCGAATGCTCAACTTTACTTCCCAATAAGCCGCTGGTAAGTTGCAATTGTTCTATTTGTTCCTCATAATTCACAGTCCCCATAATATTTAAATCATCCGCATAAATGCTGACCTTTCCCTTAATCTCCCAACTAATATCATCAATAAAAATAATGACTGAAAGTGGACCCAAGACAGAACACTGTGCTACTGAACTTTTAATTTCGGCTGAGATGTCGCAGATGGGGTGAATTTCTCGCCAAGGCGCTAAACTTCTAAATGTGGTTACTTGTTTACTTTCTTCCTGCGCGAGTTCATTTGGATTGTGTGCATTGGATGCGTGCGCATCATCCGTAAACAGAGCGCATAGGGTTGCTTTACTAAACGCCGTCGCCATCGTTTCCCGATTTTCAAAAATGCGCCAATTCACCCCATATTCGACATCTTTACCTTAATTTCTTCAAACGGACAATAATTAACTTTAATTTGTACCCGCGGACTTCTACCAATTCTTTATCCATTGTAAATTCCCCCCTAATATTTCTAATTTGAACAACAATGCCTCGTGGAGAACTTTATCAAACGCCTTCTGTAAATCAATAAAGACTACATCTACACTGTTCCTTCTAATTCTTTGGTAAACCAATCGTAGAATTTTAAAAGATTTTTTGTGAAATATCTTCCTTTCGTAAATCCATACATGTTACCTAACAGCAAGCTCTGCGACATCAATAACGATAGGATGCGATTTTTTTTATTAATATTTCAAAAATCTTGTATAAGACAAATGTTAGAATAACCGGTCTATAATTACCAGATTCACAGTTTGCTCCTTTTTAAAAAGCGGAGTGACATTTCCTAATTTCCAGTCTGTTGGTATATAACCCGAATGATACATCGGATACGTTTAATTAATTAGAAAATGACTATTTTCATCTCGGAAGCAGATTTTTTTTGAAATTTTGTTGCTTAATGTTATCTTACATCCCATAGAGAATGCTGTAACGTCACAAACAAATAGCCGAGTGGATTTTAAAGATTTAATAACAATAGAAATTCTTACAGCTAATGAGGCGTGATACAAAAACATAAAAACATAAAACACCGGCAGAGTTACAAAATCGACGTGCTCGCGTCTACATTTTAATTTCGTCTCTCCCTTTCCCCCGCACCTACGCTTCCGGAGAAGACAGGCGTTCTCTTCTCTGATTGGTTGTTCAGGTCGCGGCTGACGGTACAACACTCCTCCCCTCTTACCAGAACTTTTCAAATTTTTGAAAAGTTTTCTTGAGAAACGGATTTTCTCCAGTCATGTATTTGATCCGTCAGACGTCGTTGACATTGTTCATCACATACAGTTCTTCAGTTTACTGATACCTGAAATTTGCACTTAAAATCTAATAGCATTAGTACCTTAACTTTACCCTGAGGTTGTGACTTAAAATATTCAAAAACGTTTACAATTCAGTTAAATCTTACTTAAAGTTTTTAATTAAGAATCTTATTAACTTAGACACTTGTGTGGGAAAGCACATACAAAACAATTAAGCAGGTACTTTATGAATTAAACAAATTTATCAACATTAAATATTGATTTATATTACATCAAAAACACAAATCACAAACTTTCAAAGTTATTTCAAACGGTGTGATTATGACAATACATACAGTAAAATTAACAATCTTTTTTATCAAAATAAAATACACATTTATGAACAATTGAGGACACAAATACACTATTAAGAATTCACATTTTCTTTTTACAATGGAAAATTTCCTAAATACACAACAAGATGTTTCTCTTTTCCATCATTTGGTTGAGAGAGAACCACTCCCACACCTATACAAGTAGAGTCTTTCTGAACAATAAATTCCTGTTGAAAGTTAGGGGCACACAAAACAGGCTTGTTAGGTAATTTTAACTTTAATTCCAGAAAAGCCTTCTCATTTTGCGTACAAGAAATCCAATTTGGCTCACACAACATTCGCTCATCACCAAAACAAATTAGACCGAGATCATTTGAGAAACTTTTTGAATTTTGATTAATTAACTCTTCAAGTTGAATTAAAACCCGAAATTCAACAACAGTAGGATCGTTATCCAAATAAGGAATTTTTAAATCGTGAATTACAGAAACATTTTCTTTTTCACCAACCAAAAAAGTTACATTTTCTGGCTTTGTGTGATATCGGTCCAACATGTTCACGTGATACATCCGAGACCCGTGACTTTCCCGGGGAAATCCCCTACGTCTAAACCTATCTATTAATGCATATCCAGCAGAAATAGAACATGTGTCAGCTACAGGAATAGCTTCAGTATATTTTGTTGATATACACATTTGGGTTGTCCCATGACCTTCTTCATTAGAAAATGGTTTACTATCGTGAACTAAGTTTAGTTTCGAAAACCCCTCCTGACATATTGGGACCAAATTAAGGGAAGATTCCCTTTTAACAGCCATCTCAAAGAGATCCTTCAATTCCGAACAATCTGATTGTCCTTTCCTGAAATCAGCGCAATTAATATCAATAGAAGACGATTCAAAATCGTTATTTTCCACTTTAGGATTTTCAATTAAATCCACTTCCCCCTTTTTTACCTCCATTTCAAATACTGCCTGATTTTTTTCCATTTCCACCTTCCCCTTATTTTCTTCAATTAACACCGCAGTTCTATTTCCTAAAATATATCTACCTTCATCTAAATAATCTGCGCAAACAGCGGCTGTTGTTTTAATCGTACCAAATTCCCCGTTTAATTCTACGATTGCGAGAGGTAGAGATATTCTATTTCTATTTAAGGGTTGTTTCACCCACACAGTTTCTCCTGTGTAAGTATCCGGGCTAACGTATTTACGACACACTACATCTAAAGTAGATCCTGTGTCCCTTAGAAATGTTATTTCAATGTCATTTACGTAGCCACTACTCAAATACGAGGCTAAGAACTCGTTGCTGGTACCCTCTTTTATAAAACTGACATGTTCTGTCGAAGCAAATTCACTTTTTTGTTGGAGAACAGGGCAATTATACCTCAAATGATTCGGGCTGTTACATTCATAACACCTGGGTGCCTTTCTTTTATCGAAACCCTCATAATTTCTTTTATTTTTTTCTTCTTCGTTATGCGAAGATTTGGTAGTTTCGAAATCGGTTTCTTTTTTACTGATAACCTGACCTTTCTCTACTTTTTGATATTTATCGTTAGGTCTTTTTTTTGTTTTACGAACATCATCGTACGTATCCAAAAGGTCAGCTAAAACAGAAGATGTTTTAATATTTACCCAATCATCTATGAAGTGTTCTTTAACTTCTACCCCTACACGTTTTTTTACCTGATCGGCAATCATTAAGTCCTTTAAAGAAGCAAAATCCCTAATTTCCAACCCATCTAACCATTCCTCTAAATAGTTTCTGATTTCAAAAACGAAATCTCTCCATGTACCTTCTGACTTTTTTTGGTGCTGCACAAATTTTTGCCTAAAAGTTTCTGCACTCATTTTAAACCTTTTGAGGAGAAGCTTCTTAATGTGTTCATAATCATCGGCTTCTTCTTCGGGTTCGCGTGCAATTAACTGAACTATCTCTATGGGCAAAAGTCTTAACAACGAAGATACCCAATCAGAACATGGAATATTTGCACGTTTTGCCTGTCTCTCAAATATTACCAAATACAAACTAATGTCTGATTGATCAGGGTCAAATTTGGGAATTAATTTCTGTATGTCAGGTTGTGATCTGTTAGAAACACCTGACGAATCATTAGTTTGCGACGCCTCTCGATTAGACGCTTCTAATCTAAGTTTTTCTAAAACAAAAACCCTTTCCCTCTCCCTTTCTTCGCGCTCGGCATTTTGCAAACGAATGGTTTCTTCGCGCTCGGCATTTTGCAAACGAATGGTTTCTTCGCGCTCGGCATTTTGCAAACGAATGGTTTCTTCGCGCTCCTCATTTTTCAACCTATCTTGAACCAGAGATTCCAAGAGAGCCCTAGAAAATTCCTCGTCATAATTACTACTTTTCATTATAAGGTTTTTTAGATCGAGAATTTTAGAACCAGGTGCTACTGTCAGACCTAACTCCTCCGCAAGAGATTGCAGGTCTTGTTTTTTAAATTTAGCAAAATATGACATTTTGGCCCAAAACAAACAAAAAAGTAAATCAAAATTTTCCCACACAAGGAGTGCGCCAAAAATAATAAAGAACCAAAATTAGAACAAGTCACACCTCTGAGATAAAGCGAAGGCACTTACCCCTTTGTTGACACTGTTCAACCGCCATACATCAAGAACCACACCTCTCTCAGCTCCAAAAATCGTCACCCGAGACGACACTGCTGGATGAATGTTTCACCCTTTCCAATTTCAAAAAAGGCACGCGGGAAACTGGTGTCCGCTGTCCTCCTGAAAAACTTTCGGTTTCGATTCGGAATCCACTTTTGGCGATGCCGTTACCACTGGCTCGTCATGGCAAGACTCCACATCTGTATATTCCGGTCCTCCGGAACTTCCTATTAGCGATGTCCGCTAAAACAACTGCTCGGATGAGCTTCCTATACTCCGGTATCCTGGAACTTCCAAGCCGGCTGGCTTCCTTGTGCTGGCGCACAGTTCCACAGCAGGGACACCTCAGACTCCAGGCGAGTCTCCCAAGACTTGGACAAGTCTCACCTCCAGTATTACGTTGGAGAATTCTTTTTTGGTGCAGGGTGCACCCCTCTCTGCTGAGCGCTTTCGGTTTCGAAAACTGGCTGTCCCGCCTCCGCTCGCAGACCGTTGCTGACTCACGTCGAGTCCCGTTCGGCGCCCGCTTCTCTTCTTCCGAGAAAGCAACCCTTTCCGAACTAATCCGAGTTTCGGATCCTTAACACTAACTCTGCCGGTATATACCACAAGCTGGCACCAATTTTATATAAGCTGTAACGTCACAAACAAATAGCCGAGTGGATTTTAAAGATTTAATAACAATAGAAATTCTTACAGCTAATGAGGCGTGATACAAAAACATAAAAACATAAAACACCGGCAGAGTTACAAAATCGACGTGCTCGCGTCTACATTTTAATTTCGTCTCTCCCTTTCCCCCGCACCTACGCTTCCGGAGAAGACAGGCGTTCTCTTCTCTGATTGGTTGTTCAGGTCGCGGCTGACGGTACAATGCCCATAGCTGAACTTTCGTTCGTGCCACCTAGTGACTGTTAGCTAATTAAAAAATTATAATTAAGCATTAGTTAACGTTATAATTAAATTTCTAATAATGATTAAGTAGTGTATCATGTACGTAAAACAAGTTTAATTTAAAAGATGTTTTTTTTTTTAAATTTGGTTTGTAAAACATATTTAATCTTTAAAAGAACATTTCATTTTCCCCTTTTTCTTCACAAAGGTCAAAGCATCAGGCTTTAAAAAAAATGAATTTTAAGTTAAACAATATAATCTTTTTAAAAAAAGGAAAACCGACTTAAAGAAAATGCGCTAAAAAGTAAAAAATAATTTTTAATTTTATGACCAGGTTGAAAAAGTTGAATTATTTAATATCAATTTTATACGTATTACAACTTTTCTAAATAGGCGCCAAAATTTATGTATGATTTTTGTAAATTGGCACCAACTTTAAAAGTTGTAATAAGTATAAAATTGATATTAAATAATTAAATTTTTTCCAACTTGGTCGTAAAATTAAAAATTATTTTTTACTTTTTAGCGCATTTTCTTTAAGTTGCTTTTCCTTTTTTTTAATAAAATATTATTTTATTTTTCCGTTTTTAATTTAGCAGTAGGAATCTCCCCCTATGATTCACCAAGAAATTCAAGTAGCAACTTGTGCTCAACAATGTATATTGTAAAACAATCCCTATCAATGCTAATATCCCTATAATTTTTTTTCTCACATTGCTCCCAAATGAAACATCCCCCATCCAACAAAAAATATGCAAATATCTGAATTAGAACCGAAATCCTGCGCGAACATACATAAAAAAAACATAACTGTCGAAATAATAACCTCTCGACTTGGCGGTTTTAATTTAAAATTTCTGGCGGCTTTATTTTGGATTCTTGGTTGGCGCACTGTTCAGTCGGTTAAAAAAATATATTTGTATGTAATATATGTTTAATACAATATTCTACGAAACGAAACAGCGTGATTTTTTTTTAAATAACTAGTCTTGTTTTATTTTTGAAAAAATAAATATTTTTATTCATATGAAAATGCTTAATTTTGTGCAAATTTTTTTTAATTTCAAACATATTTTTTTTTTCAGAAAGTTCTAACTTTTTTAAAAATCCTTACACTATTTTTTGCCAATAAATACACTTATTAAATAAACATTTTCAAAGCTGTAACTTCAAATGTTAAAAAAAGTACGATTTTTAAAATATTTAATTATTTTTTTGTACAAAATTTAATTAAAAAAAATAATTACTAGTACAACAATTTTGTGTCTAGAATATTGCTAATATTATAGTAGGGGAGACTGGGGATGGTTGGCAACAGTTAGAGTTTTTATTTTTGAAGGCATGTGTGGCTTAGTTAAGACAATTGTTATAATGTCCACGGAAACTACATCCATGAGGCTACGTTCTGATATTGTTTTTAATTCCTGAATACATGACACTCAGTCGCACCTCGTACGCTAACACTCGTAATGCTTGAAAGTCGTCAAGTCAAGTTTGACCAAACATCCCCACTTGCAAGCACTGGAGTAAGTTGGCTCACCACTTCTGTGATAGGAGAGAGACAATAAATCCATGCCAAAACAGCATATTTTTCAATGTTTTATTTAAAAAATATTTTTAAACGTAGTAGAACAAATTGTCTTTTAAAGCAGTCTCAGTTGTTGTAAATTTGGTATTTAAATTAGTCTTGATTTTTTTCCTCTTTAAGCTAAATTGTTTGTGCTCTTTTTTATTTTTTTGTTTTACAACTCTTCTTATATAAGGTTGCAAACGTAGGTAAATCAAACTTAAATCTCTATTTTAAAAAAAAAGTAAGCCCTAGGGGGAAAAAGTAAGTCCTAGGGGGAATTTTCAGTTCTTTCAATGTTATTCAGATCGTATCTCAAAATGTAAAAGTCCTAAAATTACGAAATTAAGTGAATTTGTTAAGAAATGTTTGATAAATAAGAAGAATATATTTTTGTTTCAATACTGTTATTAGTTTATAAGTTATTTAATATTAAAGTCGTCGTTGATAAAATTTCGCTTACAAGTAATTTTGTATGTCGAGTTTCTGAAACACTATTAAGTGGAGAGATCCAATTTTTTTAGGGAGTACACAAATAGGTTTGAACTGGAAATCCAAGTAAGCATTTTTTTAAATTCGAATTAATTTTGGATTTATAAGTTTTTTAAACATTTAAACACGCTCCACTTTTTGAAGTTTTTTCACCCTCATTTTTGAAACGTGATTTCTAAATTGCTATAAGTCATTTAAAAATACATATTCTCTTATTCAAAAAAATATATTAATGTTCATTAAAACTTCCTCTTTCCGATGTTATAAAGATTATATTTCTATCTTTACAATTAAATTAGATATGGTCAATTAAGATAGGTATAAAAAATAGAGAAGAAGGATAAAAATGTCGGATATTTCGAGCAAATTTTAGTTTGCGACTTTTTGTCTCATTGTTCCGCGCATCTCAAAAAGTAAATGTCCTAAAATTATGAAATTATTGGCGAAGCGTTAGCGGAGCAGGGGGCGGAGCCCCCTAGTAAATAAAAAAAAATCTTAGCTGGAAATAGTCATTAGTAGGTTATGAACAAATTGCATTTAGTGAGTTAGAAGAGCAATTACCTACCTACTGTTAATTATAGTATTTCAAACTGGCTACGTTGATATCATAAGTAGGTAACACAGTTAAAGACATTACATGTCTACTCAGCATTCGTTCTCACCGTCAGACAAGACTACAAGAATTTAGGCGCAGGAATTTTATTGACTATATTTGATAATATTTACCAAACTTCATTTTTCTTTAATGGTCAAGTTCAGAGTTTCCCCCTTTTCTCCATCGTGGTAACCAGGACACCCTGTTCATAAACACAGTAAATTTTCTAGGGTAACTTTTTCCTAAGTATAAGACGACAACGTATTCGCCTGGTGACAACCCAGATAGCTTTGCTTGCATAGAATTTCCTCCATTAAAATGTAATGTAGGTGGTGGGTCAGGTTCCTGAGTTTCCTCCAACTCGGCAGAAATTTTGTCTGCTGAACTCGTCCCATCCGTGATGTGATGGCATGTTGGTTTGAAATGTTGAAACCTGCCCAACCTGCCTCGTCTTAAAGTTAGCCAACCAACCTCAAACAGGATTTTTAAACAACTCTGGTGGCAGTGGTGACCATTTTTCTCCAATTGTAGAACCTAATACATGAAAATCAAGCGCTTGGTTACGAGTTATAGCTGTACAAACGGAAGTAACAATATATTCCCATACGTTTACCACAGAAAAAAATTGTTGAAATTTAAATAATTTACTTTCTAAATCGTAAAATAGAAGTTCTGGTACTGTTTCACCATCACAGCTGGAATCGAACCAAAAACGCCTGTGGAGGCTTTGACTGGTATTAAATTTCACGTGAGTCGACACTAAAGGCCCAAGAGAGGATTCAGGGTGAGAACCAGAAGCTGGTGGCTAACCCTACCCTTTAAGCCAACCAACCCCGGTCTCACCTCCTTTAATTGTATAATAAGATTTTACTTTACCACACGATTTTCCTAAGATGTGGAAGAGGAATTCGAAAAAGATAAACTAATAGACAAATTAGTAACAGTCAACGACGAGATAAATGAGAAAGATATCGAGTACCTCAGAAAGATGAAGAATAGAAACAACAACTTCAATTATATCATCAAAATAAACACACAACCATTTCAACTAATAATGGCTAAAAAGAAAATCAGGATTCGTTGGAACATCTTTGCTTGTAAAGAGTATATCAAACCGCTAATTTTCTGCAAGTGTGGTATGTATGGACACATAACCAAGTACTGTAGAGGTGATGTCGTTAGGTGCCGGAGGTGCAGGAAAAAGGAACATGCGAACAAAGAAGTAAAATGTAATGAAAAACCTAATTGCTTTAACTGTGAAGCAGAAAATAACAGAAATAAATCGAAAAACCCAACAGACCATTCATGTTTTGATCAAAAATAAAAACAATATGAAAAAGAAGTTGTCAAATTTAAAAGAAGAATACAATATAAATAATATAAAGGTTCAATTAATAATTGTATTACAAATAGCAAACTCAGTCCCTGAGCACTCAGTTTTGTGTTGCCCATTATGTATTATTTTAGTCTGCCGAGAGGGCAGATATGTTACCACTCTACATGCAAGTGAAGTTTTGCTTTGTAGTTGTTTTTAAATAAAGAAAGTAAACTAATAAATATTTCATTGAGAGACAAAATTTTGTTAAGTTAAAAACATGTTGTCGCCCGTGGGTGGCGGTTTGCACCGCGGGTCACTCGGGTTCATGGGCCGGGTGTCCGCCGACGTCCTATCGGTTTGGCGGGCCTGCCTTCGCGTCGGCCGAATCGTCATTTTTTTGACACCATCTCCTCTTAGGGCGGACCGAGTGAATAATAAACTGGATTCCAACACGATAAATAAAAAAAACGTAAACTTTGCACTAAATGTATATATTAACATTACATTTTTAAACTGCAAAAATTTATCGTTTTTTTTAATTTGTACAAGTTTGAAAGTTAGCATACGTTTTCTTTAATATGTAAGGTATAGTTCTACGAAATAATAAAAAAAATTGCAAAATTAGTAAATTTCGGAGTACGTTTAATGTTCGGATACGGGCTTAATGAAAGTACCGGGCCCCTTTAATATATGATGTTTCTTAAAACACATTGTTACAATAATGCTTTTGATTTTGACAACAATACGTTGAAAAGTATAATACACTAAATAATAAACTATTATTCATATTTAAAACCTCCAAATTATTATTGTTGCAGTGCTTTCTTTAGTAACAATGTATCTTTCTTAGATTAAAATTCTTGTTGTATATTTTCTCATTTCGACGCCATTTATTCAAACTGATCGCTTTTACAGAATCGTTCATCCAGATTTGAACTCGCTTTAGATCATTCAACCAAATGACAGATTTAGTCGATACTTCATGGAATGAATCAGTTTTGGTGATGAAGTGCTTCATAATAGGCCCACCATCTCTTCTATTTAGAACGATACACGACGAATATCCTGGTTTTGAATGGAATTGGAACATGGATTTGCAAGAGAAAAAGTTGCGAATGCTCAACTTTACTTCCTAATAAGCCGCTGGTAAGTAAACATTTAAGAATGCATTACTAGTTGCAGTGAAAAAGTAGTTTAAGAATGCAGTACTATTGAATTCAAGTTAGATAATTCATTAAACAAATTTTTAGGTATGTTGACTTTCTTCTTGGTTGTAAAATATGAATTATCAATGTAAAAATGACTCTAGACTGGTGAAAATGTAGATACCATGTCAAAAATCCGCTTTTAAATTAGTAGATCAATATACAAATTAAATATAGTTGTTCAGAAGATGGTTTTCCACTTTATTTGATGTCAATCGCTTGAATGGAAACTGAGTTATTACAATTTAATTATCTTACTTCCTATTATTTTGACACACCTTTTTAACAAGTGTTCTGTTTATAACTTCTTCATGTCGCTCTGGTAGTTTAACGGATAAGGCTCTGGACTGCGGTGCCTGAGCATCTGGGTTCGATCCCCGGTAAATCTCGGTTGTAAATGTTGATATTATTTGGAAGTCATTTATGTAGGCTACAATCTGCTCTTTTTATTCATTTTTCTCATTGTACTCATTTTTGAGTACATGTCTTTTTCAAAATTGAAACTTATGTATTCGGAGCCATGATAAGTATCGAACGAACTCAAAAATGAATACATTTGACTTAATTTTGAGTACCTATTTTTAACAGTGTATTAATCAGGTTCTGTATATATTGCGTATTACGTAATATTCAAATCAAATAGTTCAGGATGTTTGTATTTTAACTCTTATTAGAGTGGTCTAAAAGTTTGGATGTGGCTGTTTCGAAGAATATCCACAAGGGTAGTACGCAAAACGTCGTGTCAGCATATTATAAAAGTAGGAACTATAAAAAATAAATCTAGCTAAATAAAACGTTCATTTAAATAGGCCAACAAAAATTCAATGGAATTTGTAAACATATTTCTATAAAGTAATCGCCCTGTAAAAGATGCTTATTTCATTCTATGGGCGCTAAAAATGGATAAATATTTCCTTACTATTAGAAACTTAAAAACGTGTCCTTGTAAAAATAAACAGCCCGATTAGGCTATGATGACGAATCTTTAAAAGAGTTTTTTTTACGTAAAACATCTTTATGTAAATTAGACTTGGCATAGATTAGGATCGGGTTTGCTTAAACATAGTGTGAACCAGAGAGTTGTAATATTAAATAGAGAGCGCCTTCAATGCCAGACTCTCGTAAGGCCGCGGTGTCAACATTGAAAAAGAAAACCAACATCACGTGGTTTTAGCGCTGCCACATTTGGCGTTCAGACATCTGCAGGAGTTCCAAATTTGGCGCACTTTCTTCTTTTTGGTGATAAGGCGTTCTGTCCGTATTCAACTTCTTAACATATATGTAGGTATTTACTTATTTTCAAACAATTTGCGCTAAATATTTCCGCTTCATTAACGAAACGAAAATACAATTTTCTTTGTGTTCAATACTCGAAAAAACGAAACTCTTTATATTTCCCCGGTTTTATTGTATATATTTTCTTATTGAACAATAAAAAATAACAATTGAAAGAACTTCGCTTATGGTAAATTTTTTACATAAAAACGTAAAGCAATTATTTCAAAAGTACAAAGAAAGAAAAATATCTTTAATATATCTGTTAAACTCCTTTAAATTGTGCCACTCGTTAAAAAAAAACGATATTTAAATACAAAATTAAACACAAAACCATATTGCAATGCTTCGATCTCGCTTACTTCTGAAAGTCGCCAAGGCCTGCCAAGCAATATTGGCGCATGAATGAATTGGCATTTCCACATATCACGTGGTTTCAATGATGGACACACGGAAATCAGCATTTTTATTCCTCTATTTGTATCATTACTCTATGGTGTGAACCCGGGAAGTCCTGGAAATAAACTGGTCACCTGGGGGGGAGCGAAGTTTTTTTTTTTTTGAAATTCATATGGCCTGAGTCATTACGGTGCCAAACTCACAAGAATAAATTGTCTCCAAATTTCAGCCCAAAATATTGCTATCTTGCGGTTCCACATATCAAAAGAATATTTATATATAGCCTTTTTTTAATAAATTATGTTTTTATTTATAAATAATTTTTATTAATTAATGTGTTAATTAATATGAATTAATTATGATTTTTTCCATAAATTACTTTATTAAAACTTTATTGTCAGAAAACACATTTGAAAGAAAAATGGCAATAGGCTTAATGGACATTTCTATATGCCAAAAATTGAAGCGTATAAAGATAGCTCACTTCAGGCAACAGAATCCTTTGCCTTTACGTATCAACCGCCAAACCAACAGAAGACTTTAAGCTAATAGTAAAACATTTTATTTAAATGTTTATATATTTTATTTAATTAATTATTTTTATTGGAATCTTTCCTTTCCCACAACCATCCCACTTAAAAACAAACCATATAACATGACTTTTATTTGGCTTTTTAAAAGTTTTTTTTATTTTCTTATTAAACTAATTTTTAAGGGAATAAGTTAGTGTAATTTTTAATGATTTAGATTCGCATGCTTAAACTAAGTAACAAGGTATGTTTTCTATGATTTTATTACTATATAATAAATATAATGTATGTGGAAAAGTTAAGGGATTTTATATCCATTAGACATTGGCAACCTTCTTAATTGACATCTTGATGCACAAAGTATGCAAAATTTCAATACTTTTTTTTTTGGTTTATTTTATAAACCGCATTTTTTACTAAAAAATTCAACATATGAAAGTTAAGTATATATATTGTAAAATATTGTGTAGGTTAATTCTTAAATAAAAACTCTTATTGGTTGAATATTATTAACTGCCTTTAAATGATATCATTTAAAGCTTAGCGTTTTCGATTTATTTTATAAAAAAGATGTAAACAGCAAATTACACTTTCAGGGTTTTTACTCCTTAGGCAGCACCACGCCTGAGTCTACCGACCTAACAAAATTGCATTACATTTTTCGAAAGTATTATTTATTTACGAAACTGAAATTTGGGTCTTGTCTTTTTATATAATAACAATGTACAATTTAAAAAAAGGTTTGTTTGGGACTTGCAATTCGTTTCGGCATTAATGTTTGATTTAAATGGTTATATATTATTATATACATTATTTCTTTTTGTATTTGCTTAAAATTAGTTCTGCGTAGGTTTTCCATTAAATTATTACTCCTTAATAAATGTTGTTAAGTTTGTGCGGAAAAAAAGTAAGGAATTTCATTTCCCTTAAACAGTAGCAACATCCTTAATTGACTTCATACAACATATGTAAAACTGCCACACAGTTTTGTTCATTGTATAAACCACATTTTACTGGAGTAAAAATCAACATATGAAAATTAAGTATATATTGTAAAATATATAAATTTAATAATTCTTAATTAAAATCTCATTTTCATTGAATATTTTCAACTGTCTTTAAATTATCTTATTTAACCCCTTAAATGGTGTCGATTTATTGTATAAAAAATTGCATAAATAGCAAAAGATACTTTCAGGGTTTTTACACCATGGGTAGTACCACCCCTGATTTAAAATCACATGTTAAAAAAATTAATTGTTACAATTATTGTTTAATATGCTAAAATTTACTTCTAACGTTTTATTACATTTCTGTTACAAATTTTCATTTTCTCTGCTACAATTTATTGCATTTAAATCTTCGGTTTCGCTTCTACAATTTGTCGTGTTTCTAATCCAAAACTTAAATTTTTCAACTCCAAAAATTGCTCAAAACTTGTCCTTAGCATTTCTTGTCCCTGTATCATACGTTTACCGCAGAATTTTTTTTTAATGCAAACAATTTACTTTCTAAATCGAAAAATAGAAATACTGGTACAGTTTCACCATCACAGCTGGAATCGAATCAAAAGTCACGTGAGTCGACACTAAAGGCCCAAGAGAGGATTCAGGGTGAGAACCAGAAGCTGGTGGCTAACCCTACCCTTTAAGCCAACCAACCCCGGTCTCACCTCCTTTAATTGTATAATAAGATTTTACTTTACCACACGATAAATAAAAAAAACGTAAACTTTGCCCTAAATGGTATACATTAACATTAAGTTTTTTAAACCGCAAAAATGAATCGTTTTTTAAACACGTACAACTTTGAAAGTTAGCATGCGCTTTCTTTAATATGTAAGGTACGGTTTTACGAAATAAAAAAAAAATCGCATAGTAAGTAAATTTCGGGGTACTCCCCGGATCAACCTTAATGTAGGTACCGGACCCCTTTAATATGATAGTGCCCGAAACCCATTGTTACAACAATGCTTTTTACCTTGACAACAATACGTTGAAAAGTATAATAAATTAAATAATAAACTATTATTCATATTTAAAATCTCCAAATTATCATTGTTGCAGTGCTTTCTTTAGTAACAATGTATCTTTCTTAGATTAAAATTCCTGTTGTAAATTTTCTCATTTCGACGCCATTTATTTAAACTGTTCGCTTTAACAGAATCATTCTTCCAAATTTGAACTCGCTTTAGTTGATTCAACCAAATGACAGATTTACTCCATACTTGATGAAAGCAATGAGTTTTTGCGATGAAGTGCTTCATAATAAGACCACCATCTCTTCTATTTAGACCGAAAACGGCGAATAATCTCGTCTTCGATGGAATTGGAACATGGGTTTGCAAGAGAAGAAATCGCGAATGCTCAACTTTACTTCCCAATAAGCAGCTGGTAAGTAAATATTTAAGAATTTAAAAATCCATGACTAATTGCAGTGAATTAGTTTAAGAATGTATTACTATTGAATTCAAGTTAGATAATTCATTAAAATAAACTTTTAAGCATATGAACTTCCTTCTTGATTGTAAAAAATGAATTATCCATGTAAAAATGACTCTAGACTGATGAAACTGTAGGTACCTGGTCAAAAATCCGCTTTTAAATATGTAGTTCCTACAATATTCGAATCCAATTCAATACGCAGTTTTGAGTTTAAATTTTAATGTAAATCTATAGAAACCTTTGTAACATATTTCGTTTGAAATAATTTTCAGTGCTGCCAAAGGCAACTAAATAGGCTACTAAAGCGACTGTTTTTTAGATTCAGCGACTACGGCAACTATTGTTATTAAAATAGTGCCAAAAGCGGCTATTTTACTCAAAATCCTCTACTTTTTTTCAGCTTTTGGCGAAATTTTTTTGACAACTTTTTTTAACACCACTGTTCTTCAACCAATATTTCCTAGAATCACACACCGTTTACTCGTTTTGAAGCGTTGTCACGTAATTTAATTGGGTGTTGCACACGGCGCCAATGTACTGCTATTTGGCAATTCTAAAGGACAAACAGTCGAAGAAATATTCGCCAAGTATGAGTGATCGTCAAATGACATCGCTTTCTGTACCTTTTAGATCAATTTGCGTTTAGGTTCCTCGGTTTTCCGTTTTCTTATTACTATCAATTTAATAAATTACATTTTTTTTTAATTTTTCTATTAAAAAATATACATTTTGGTTAATTATTCATTTGTTTTTAGTATTTACGAAAAAAATATATTACTTTAGATAATGTTGTTTGGAAGTTTACGGACATCGTTTTGTAACGAATGACACCACTTTGAAATCAACATTTATCTTAATTAATTGAAATAATTAAACAAAATTTATTTCCCTCAAATAAAAATTTTGTTTGTTGATATTATAATGTAAATATGTTTATGAAAGTTTTAATATAATTATAGATTTAATGACTTCGTGAAGTCGACAAAACCGGAACGTTGATACTTCGTAAATTTGTGTCGTTACTTTCAATGCATTTTTACGTTTTTTAAAACTAAAATAAGATTTAAAATAAAATGTATTTATTCAGAATATTTTTTTAAAAATTGATTTTTTTTATTTTTGAGATGGATCAACCGAATTAACGATGTTAGCCAAAAATGTAAATGAAGTGATATTTCGTTCTAAAAATCGCTCACTAACTAAACTATATTAAAGACACAAATATGCAATATACGAGTAATTGTAATAAAAGGTTTTTAAAAATCGGTGAATGGTTGAAAAGATCAGGGTGGGGTTTGAGGCAACTTTTAAATACGGCAAATCGTTACAAATTTGGAAAAATTCCTTTCGTTCTACTATATTTTTATTATTATAATTATTATTTATTTCTTGGTTTCAGCCTGCAATAATGATTTTTGATTTTTATATTGAATTTTTTTTTAATTTGAGTCGCTGACTTTCTAATCGGATATTCTATGTTCAAAATCGATTTCCCGTACTCGTTGATTTCTACTGCTTCGAAGGTTTAAAATAGTATCAGTTTATCACCGTAATTACGCGTAAGGCCGGTATTTATGCCTTCTACTAAATCTTTTCAATTTATTTAGTCAGCTAATAATCTTATTCACAGCGAATCAATTCTTAATTGAGCCGAATATTGACATTTTAGTGCCACAGTTTTAATTCCTGTTTTAAGTAGGCCTTTCAGCATTTCGTCTGTTTGTAAATTTGTGTGTAACGCATTTACGACCAAATGTGTTGTTTGATTTCCTTCAAATGTTGTTTGATTTCCTCCTGTTTCTGAAGTCATTAAGATCAACATACATGTTTTTTTTTTGTCGAGATGTCTATTGCTGCCAGAACTACTTGTATAAACTTTGATAGCATGAAGTAGATATCTTTATAAAATCTAATAAAATATTCAGAGTTTAAGGAAATATTTGTACTTTTAGCTTCGTGATTACATAGACAAACGTTTTGAGGGTATTTTTTTGTTGAAAATTTTACACCCATTTTTAATAAGGATGCATTTTAGCGGCAATTGGCAAGTTTCGGGATATAAACAACTCGTCATTACAACAAAATTTGGCACTGAAATTAAGGAAATGATTTGTTTCGATTTTGATGGGATTAGATGCAAGGGATAGCTCACTATTGGTCAGGTTTTCCATGCTCAGGCAACAAGGAATGCTTACTCTTCTAGTTTGTAGGATTGTGTAGGAAAGTATAGTATTTTATACTATAGGGTAGGGAGTTTATAGGCCAGCTTTGGGTGGACGAGGTGAGAGATTCAGACCTCACGGTGTGTGGAAGCTGACCTATAGGCAAATGTTTTATGCAGGGCAAAGCATTAGATGCAGGGGATAGCTCACTATTGGTCAGGTTTTTCATGCTCAGGCAACAAGGAATGGTTACTCTTGTAGTTTGTAGGATTGTGTAGGAAAGTAATGTCTTGTAAGCTATAGGGTAGGGAGCTTATAGGCCAGCTTAGGGTGGGCGAGGTGAGAGATTGAGATCTCACGGTGTGTGGTAGCTGACCTATATGCAAATATTATATGCGGAGCTTTGAATCCAAATTTTCCCTCCGTCGGCCATAGGGAGTGTTTGTCCTCGTAGTCTGTAGAATTGTGTAGGAAAATATTGTCGTTTATGCTATAGGGTAGGGAGCTTATAGACCAGCTTAGGGTGGGCGAGGTGAGAGATTGAGACCTCACGGTGTGTGGTAGCTGCCCTATATGCAAAAATTATATGCAGATGTTGGAGCTTGGAATCCAAATTTTCCCTCGGTCGGCCATAGGAAGTGTTTGTCCTCGTAGTCTGTAGAATTGTGTAGGAAAGTATTGTCTTTTATGCTATAGGATAGGGAGCTTATAGGCCAGCTTAGGGAGGGCGAGGTGAGAGATTGAGACCTCACGGTATGTGGTAGCTGACCTATATGCAAAAATTATATGCAGATGTTGGAGCTTGGAATCCAAATTTTCCCTCGGTCGGCCATAGGAAGTGTTTGTCCTCGTAGTCTGTAGAATTGTGTAGGAAAGTATTGTCTTTTATGCTATAGGATAGGGAGCTTATAGGCCAGCTTAGGGAGGGCGAGGTGAGAGATTGAGACCTCACGGTGTGTGGTAGCTGCCCTATATGCAAAAATTATATGCAGATGTTGGAGCTTGGAATCCAAATTTTCCCTCGGTCGGCCATAGGAAGTGTTTGTCCTCGTAGTCTGTAGAATTGTGTAGGAAAGTATTGTCTTTTATGCTATAGGATAGGGAGCTTATAGGCCAGCTTAGGGAGGGCGAGGTGAGCGATTGAGACCTCACGGTATGTGGTAGCTGACCTATATGCAAAAATTATATGCAGATGTTGGAGCTTGGAATCCAAATTTTCCCTCGGTCGGCCATAGGAAGTGTTTGTCCTCGTAGTCGGTAGAATTGTGTAGGAAAGTATTGTCTTTTATGCTATAGGATAGGGAGCTTATAGGCCAGCTTAGGGTGGGCGAGGTGAGAGATTGAGACCTCACGGTATGTGGTAGCTGACCTATATGCAAAAATTATATGCAGATGTTGGAGCTTTGAATCCAAATTTTCCCTCTGTCGGCCATAGGAAGTGTTTGTCCTCGTAGTCTGTAGAATTGTGTAGGAAAGTATTGTCTTTTATGCTATAGGATAGGGAGCTTATAGGCCAGCTTAGGGTGGGCGAGGTGAGCGATTGAGACCTCACGGTATGTGGTAGCTGACCTATATGCAAAGATTATATGCAGGTGCCGGAGCTTTGAATCCAAATTTTCCCTCCGTCGGCCATAGGGAGTGTTTGTCCTCGTAGTCTGTAAAATTGTGTAGGAAAGTATTGTCGTTTATGCTATAATGTTAGGAGTTTATAGGCCAGCTTAGGGTGGGCGAGGTGAGAGAGTGAGACCTCACGGTGTGTGGTAGCTGACCTATATGCAAAAATTATATGCAGATGTTTTAGTTTTGAATTTAAATTTTCGCTCCGTCGGCCATAGGGAGTGTTTGTCTTCGTAGTCTGTAGAATTGTGTAGGGAAGTATTGTCTTTTATGCAGTAGGGTAGGGAGTTTATAGGCCAGCTTTGGGTGGGCGAGGTGAGGGATTGAGACCTCACGGTGAGTGGAAGCTGACCTATAGGCAAATGTTTTATGCAGGGCAAAGCATTAGATGCAAGGGATAGCTCACTATTGGTCAGAGTTTCATGCTCAGGCAACAAGGAATGTTTACTCTTGTAGTTTGTAGGATTGTGTAGGAAAGTAATGTCTTGTAAGCTATAGGGTAGGGAGCTTATAGGCCAGCTTAGGGTGGGCGAGGTGAGAGATTGAGATCTCACGGTGTGTGGTAGCTGACCTATATGCAAATATTATATGCGGAGCTTTGAATCCAAATTTCCCCTCCGTCGGCCATAGGGAGTGTTTGTCCTTTTAGTCTGTAGAATTGTGTAGGAAAATATTGTCGTTTATGCTATAGGGTAGGGAGCTTATAGACCAGCTTAGGGTGGGCGAGGTGAGAGATTGAGACCTCACGGTGTGTGGTAGCTGCCCTATATGCAAAAATTATATGCAGATGTTGGAGCTTGGAATCCAAATTTTCCCTCGGTCGGCCATAGGAAGTGTTTGTCCTCGTAGTCTGTAGAATTGTGTAGGAAAGTATTGTCTTTTATGCTATAGGATAGGGAGCTTATAGGCCAGCTTAGGGAGGGCGAGGTGAGAGATTGAGACCTCACGGTATGTGGTAGCTGACCTATATGCAAAAATTATATGCAGATGTTGGAGCTTGGAATCCAAATTTTCCCTCGGTCGGCCATAGGAAGTGTTTGTCCTCGTAGTCTGTAGAATTGTGTAGGAAAGTATTGTCTTTTATGCTATAGGATAGGGAGCTTATAGGCCAGCTTAGGGAGGGCGAGGTGAGAGATTGAGACCTCACGGTGTGTGGTAGCTGCCCTATATGCAAAAATTATATGCAGATGTTGGAGCTTGGAATCCAAATTTTCCCTCGGTCGGCCATAGGAAGTGTTTGTCCTCGTAGTCTGTAGAATTGTGTAGGAAAGTATTGTCTTTTATGCTATAGGATAGGGAGCTTATAGGCCAGCTTAGGGAGGGCGAGGTGAGAGATTGAGACCTCACGGTATGTGGTAGCTGACCTATATGCAAAAATTATATGCAGATGTTGGAGCTTGGAATCCAAATTTTCCCTCGGTCGGCCATAGGAAGTGTTTGTCCTCGTAGTCGGTAGAATTGTGTAGGAAAGTATTGTCTTTTATGCTATAGGATAGGGAGCTTATAGGCCAGCTTAGGGTGGGCGAGGTGAGAGATTGAGACCTCACGGTATGTGGTAGCTGACCTATATGCAAAAATTATATGCAGATGTTGGAGCTTTGAATCCAAATTTTCCCTCTGTCGGCCATAGGAAGTGTTTGTCCTCGTAGTCTGTAGAATTGTGTAGGAAAGTATTGTCTTTTATGCTATAGGATAGGGAGCTTATAGGCCAGCTTAGGGTGGGCGAGGTGAGCGATTGAGACCTCACGGTATGTGGTAGCTGACCTATATGCAAAGATTATATGCAGGTGCCGGAGCTTTGAATCCAAATTTTCCCTCCGTCGGCCATAGGGAGTGTTTGTCCTCGTAGTCTGTAAAATTGTGTAGGAAAGTATTGTCGTTTATGCTATAATGTTAGGAGTTTATAGGCCAGCTTAGGGTGGGCGAGGTGAGAGAGTGAGACCTCACGGTGTGTGGTAGCTGACCTATATGCAAAAATTATATGCAGATGTTGGAGTTTTGAATTTAAATTTTCGCTCCGTCGGCCATAGGGAGTGTTTGTCTTCGTAGTCTGTAGAATTGTGTAGGGAAGTATTGTCTTTTATGCAGTAGGGTAGGGAGTTTATAGGCCAGCTTTGGGTGGGCGAGGTGAGAGATTGAGACCTCACGGTGAGTGGAAGCTGACCTATAGGCAAATGTTTTATGCAGGGCAAAGCATTAGATGCAAGGGATAGCTCACTATTGGTCAGAGTTTCATGCTCAGGCAACAAGGAATGTTTACTCTTGTAGTTTGTAGGATTGTGTAGGAAAGTAATGTCTTGTAAGCTATAGGGTAGGGAGCTTATAGGCCAGCTTAGGGTGGGCGAGGTGAGAGATTGAGATCTCACGGTGTGTGGTAGCTGACCTATATGCAAATATTATATGCGGAGCTTTGAATCCAAATTTCCCCTCCGTCGGCCATAGGGAGTGTTTGTCCTTTTAGTCTGTAGAATTGTGTAGGAAAGTATTGTCGTTTATGCTATAGGGTAGGGAGCTTATAGGCCAGCTTAGGGTGGGCGAGGTGAGAGATTGAGATCTCATGGTGTGTGGTAGCTGACCTATATGCAAATATTATATGCAGATGTTGGAGCTTTGAATCCAAATTTTCCCTCCGTCGGCCATAGGGAGTGTTTGTCCTCGTAGTCTGTACAATTGTGTAGGAAAATATTGTCGTTTATGCTATAGGGTAGGGAGCTTATAGACCAGCTTAGGGTGGGCGAGGTGAGAGATTGAGACCTCACGGTGTGTGGTAGCTGCCCTATATGCAAAAATTATATGCAGATGTTGGAGCTTTTAATCCAAATTTTCCCTCGGTCGGCCATAGGAAGTGTTTGTCCTCGTAGTCTGTAGAATTGTGTAGGAAAGTATTGTCTTTTATGCTATAGGATAGGGAGCTTATAGGCCAGCTTAGGGTGGGCGAGGTGAGAGATTGAGACCTCACGGTATGTGGTAGCTGACCCATATGCAAAGATTATATGCAGGTGCCGGAGCTTTGAATCCAAATTTTCCCTCCGTCGGCCATAGGGAGTGTTTGTCCTCGTAGTCTGTAAAATTGTGTAGGAAAGTATTGTCGTTTATGCTATAATGTAGGGAGTTTATAGGCCAGCTTAGGGTGGGCGAGGTGAGAGAGTGAGACCTCACGGTGTGTGGTAGCTGACCTATATGCAAAAATTATATGCAGATGTTGGAGCTTTGAATTTAATATTTCGCTCCGGCGGCCATAGGGGGTGTTTTTCTTCGTAGTCTGTAGAATTGTGTAGGAAAGTTTTGTCTTTTATGCAGTAGGGTAGGGAGTTTATAGGCCAGCTTTGGGTGGGCGAGGTGAGAGATTGAGACCTCACGGTATGTGGTAGCTGACCTATATGCAAATATTATATGCAGATGTTGGAGCTTTGAATCCAAATTTTCCCTCCGTCGGCCATAGGGAGTGTTTGTCCTCGTAGTCTGTACAATTGTGTAGGAAAATATTGTCGTTTATGCTATAGGGTAGGGAGCTTATAGGCCAGCTTAGGGTGGGCGAGGTGAGAGATTGAGATCTCACGGTGTGTGGTAGCTGACCTATATGCAAATATTATATGCGGAGCTTTGAATTGAAATTTCCCCTCCGTCGGCCATAGGGAGTGTTTGTCCTTTTAGTCTGTAGAATTGTGTAGGAAAGTATTGTCGTTTATGCTATAGGGTAGGGAGTTTATAGGCCAGCTTAGGGTGGGCGAGGTGAGAGATTGAGACCTCACGGTATGTGGTAGCTGACCTATATGCAAAGATTATATGCAGGTGCCGGAGCTTTGAATCCAAATTTTCCCTCCGTCGGCCATAGGGAGTGTTTGTCCTCGTAGTCTGTAGAATTGTGTAGGAAAATATTGTCGTTTATGCTATAGGGTAGGGAGCTTACAGACCAGCTTAGGGTGGGCGAGGTGAGAGATTGAGACCTCACGGTGTGTGGTAGCTGACCTATATGCAAAAATTATATGCAGATGTCGGAGCTTTGAATCCAAATTTTCCTTCTGTCGGCCATAGGAAGTGTTTGTCCTCGTAGTCTGTAGAATTGTGTAGGAAAGTATTGTCTTTTATGCTATAGGATAGGGAGCTTATAGGCCAGCTTAGGGTGGGCGAGGTGAGAGAGTGAGACCTCACGGTATGTGGTAGCTGACCTATATGCAAAGATTATATGCAGGTGCCGGAGCTTTGAATCCAAATTTTCCCTTCGTCGGCCATAGGGAGTGTTTGTCCTTTTAGTCTGTAGAATTGTGTAGGAAAGTATTGTCGTTTATGCTATAGGGGTAGGGAGATTATAGGCCAGCTTAGGGTGGACGAGGTGAGAGATTGAGACCTCTTGGTGTGTGGTAGCTGACCTATATGCAAAAATTATATGCAGATGTTGGAGCTTGGAATCCAAATTTTCCCTCTGTCGGCCATAGGAAGTGTTTGTCCTCGTATTCGGTAGAATTGCGTAGGAAAGTATTGTCTTTTATGCTATAGGGTAGGGAGTTTATAGGCCAGATTAGGGTGGACGAGGTGAGAGATTGAGACCTCTTGGTGTGTGGTAGCTTGAACAAAAATCGTTTGCATTTAAAATAATCTAAGCTTGAATAAATTTAATCCTGTGAATTTTACTGTGTTTATGCATTAAACGTCATAAGTCGGAAACACAAAAGCAAGGGTTTACAATTCTGTATAAGAAATAAATAAAAGAAAATATCGTTTGGAATACCAAGGAAGTTTTTTTATTCCACGTAAAATGGATTATTTATTCCCCTACAGTAAATTTTAACATCGAATCATGGTGGACATTGGTATGTATTTTCACTAACAGAACATAGAATTTTCAAAACAAAATGTGTCTGATTAGAAGGAATTTCGTTTGTTTTGTTAAGCATTTATATATAATTGAATGAAGTTTTATTAAGTTAATGTTACGTGTTATTTATAATATATATCTGAATGTTTATAATTACACCTATTTCTAATAGAATTAAAAAAGAAACAGGGAAAATTGTTGATTTTCTAGTTTTGAAGATATGTTTTAGAAATTGTGAAAAAAGGAAGTGTTTCCAAAAATTCGCATTTGTTTACCACAGGCATCTTCGCACTGCTTTGTGCTGTTGTTATTTTTATTAAAATTTATCAATATTGACTAATTTTTTGCTAATAAAGAAAATATTTTTAGCCTTAATGAAACCTGATGGTTCAAAATGAAAATTACATGCAAGGAAGATAATATGATGCTCCGTTGATGCTTTTCATTATCTAAATGAGTGATAAAAAATTAGGTGTCATATTTAGATGACTATAAAACACAATTAAAAATAATTTTTTTTTACTACCATCAAAAAGTTGAGAGTTAAAGGGTAAAATATGAACAGGAGTTCTATTGCACAATTTATAGGTTTTCCATTGAAGTAATTTTTTTCTTTATATCACAATCTCTATCATTCTGATATAAAAAAACACCCAAAAAAATATTAATTTTTTGATTTTTTTCCCCTGGATATTAACTATTGAGCTCAATTTTTTCTGTGTAGTTGAAAATGCAGATAAAGCTAATTTTTTATTATTAATTGATAAAAGGCTGCATAATTAAACGGCAAAGGTTTAATGGATTATCATACATAGACTGCAAAACAAAGCACTTAATTTAGAAAAACTTATATTTGGCTTTCAAGTTCGAGTAGCGGAACTAAGAATTGTTTAAATGAAGGCTTATTTTTTCATTGATAATAATTTAGTTAAAGGTACCGTTTTACCACTTTAATTACTAATTTAAAATTAGTTCACTAAAAACAGCTGATTAAATCACATTAAAAAAAAAACTTAGTAATTTTCCTATTTTAATATAGTAGTTCAGTCCTAAAACCAAACATATTTTTTTAATTACTGCTTACGAATTTTTTTTTTTAAATTACGTATAATTTTTTTATTTAGTTACCTAGTTAAGTTTTTTTGAAAATTAGCTTTGCAGCATTTCCTCTATGGAGTTTTGTTTTACACGATTACAAAAGTCGATATAATCCTTCCCTTTTTCTTTTTCCCGAGTATTTATAAATTAAGAAGTATAATTTTACAAAAGGAAAAAAATATATATAATAATGTATTTAAAATATTGGAAAGTCTATGGCAATTTTATCTGTTATAAAGGTATACTCAAATAGAGCTACTAAATAGAGCTGCTAACCGCCTATGTAAATCCTTTCCCTAACTGTTTCAATTTTGTAAATATAATACCACAATTTTTTTAGGGCTAAATAAGCTTGGATGTGAATAAAATTCCCTTGTACAGTACAGACAACTAACGTCCTATAATCCTTCTAGGACGCGGTATCATATAAACTTTTTATTTTTGACCTTTTGAATAAAAGTTTTAATGTATATTATTTAAATTTATATAAAAGAACAATATTTAACACAAAAATTCCATAATTGATTGTATGTGTTTACTTTCAAAATTTAAACTTTTTCAAATTTTTAAAGCTTTTTTTTTAAAACGCCAAGACTGATTTTAAATATTTATATTTATTCCTCAATTTTTTTTCTCATATCGTTTGAAATATAATACATAATAATTGGTATTAAAAGTTTGTATACTACATGTATTTGATTTTTATATAAATAGTTATCCATAAAAACACAAAATGTTTCTTTAAAACTCATTTTTTTTACTTTAGTAATTAAAAAAAATACTTGTTTTAGAGTTAATCACTGAACTGTAACTGTAACTGCTGGAAGGCTCAAACCTTGTTTCCTCTACGGGCGCGTTGAAACCTATTGAAAGCTGCCATACTGTGCCCCAACATTTTTTTAAAAATGATTTAGTGGTGTTTTTTATTACCAAAGTATTGTAGAAGTATTAAATGTATATAAATATTATATTTTCTTCTTATAGAATTAATTTTTATATTGCCAAACAGATAGTTTTTGCTCTTGCTTTTTAACTACTTCTACTTTGACTTGCAAATGACTTCCTATTTTAATAGCAGATTTCATTTAAAATGGGTTTAAAAAGAAAATAAAAAAAACTTACCCAGAAGTAATATATGTCGGCGTATTTTAACATGAAAAATATACGAAATATTGCGGTATCAAGAAAAGTGGGACACATCATGGCGGCCTCCATATCGGCTTCAAGTCACCAGAATGTCTTGCCCTATCCAGAAGTTACAGTTAGAGATCAGTGGAGTTAATTCGCATGCCAATTTATAATATACACATATTTTACAATATGCCTAAAAATATACATTTCTTCATTGATAATAAAAAATAAGCCCCTTAGCGTTTCGAAAAACTTAATATCAAGGAAAACCAAGCACTGAGAAAAAACGATTTAAAATTTTCGTTTCTTGAAAATCATAACCCATTTATCCAGTATAAAACCTCAAATAACTCATTGAAAAACATAGAACATCTAGAATATTACAAGCATATTTAGAAGAATCCAAAGTAAAATTTTAGCAAATTAAAACAAACAAAAAAAATCGAGAATTTTACTATTTATTGCGTCCTCTTAATTCGATACATTTTTTTTAAGAGAGTGAATGAACTTCCCAGACAACAGTAGAAAGTAAACGTTTTCGAAAAAAAAAAACTTTTTTATATATTTTTTGTTTTTAAATTACCGCTCTGACCTTAAAGAATCGACTCTGCGCCCGTCACCTTGTGAACTCTTTCAGTGAAATTTGTTCCCTAAGGCGGATTCGAAGTTGTTCAACTCTTCACTTCCTGATTTCAAAACTAATCTTTCGTAATAAGCAGTCACGATTTCAATGCAATCAGCCACCGAGTGTTAATCAGGAATTTCAAAATTATGGTTAAGGTTTTATGAGACATATTATCATCAAAAATATTTTATTGCTTTAAAATATAATTAATTTTATTTTTAATCGAACGACAACAAAATTATATTTCTACGTTAAGTACAACTAATTCTTTTTTTTTAAATCAATATTAAGCTTTGGTACAAAATTGCCTGAATACGTAAATTTGAACTCATATTTCTCGGTGTTGGGTTTAAATTGATATAAGCTCAGATCTATTTGAAGAAATTGCTCCAAATTTGCTACAGTATATTTTCAAACATATATTAGTTTAATTTGTCTTAAGGGATCAGATTATATATTTTTTATAATTTTAAAAAAAAATAGTTTGACCAGTGAAATAAGTGATTTTTTTTCCAAATTTTTTTTTTTTTTTTTTTTTTTTTTTTTTTTTTGCAAATAACAAACATTTGTACTGACAGTTTGTTAAACATATTCTTTTGTTTATAAAAAGACAAAAATATAGTCTTTCAGAATTTTTTTTTTTACTTATATCAAAAATAAATAAGGTAATTTTTGTAATTTTTTATTTTTAAATAGAAAAATTACATATATTTTATATAATTGGCCATGTGATTATGTAATATGCTTAAGTGAAACACACATTGGTAAAAACAAAGCAAGAAAAACGCAGTGCTAAAACTTTAATGAGATATGTAGTAACCTCTTGCAAAGTAAAAAAAATTGTGTTTTTGCACATGCCCTCCCTGAAAATTATTTTGCTCCCCCCCTGGAAAGATTTTCTAACTACAGACCTGTATACAAGGTGGCTATAAAATAAGTTCCCCCATGTTTAGGGGCATCTGCAGCTAAAACTAATGAACGGAATTAAATCAAATTTCATATTAATGATGTTAAAGGCCATGGGAAGAAGATTTTAGGTGAAAAAAAAAATAGTGGCAAAGATCTCCGATAAGGGAATTTTGGCACTGTCCAAGCAAAAAACAGGCATCTATATATATAAAGAAGATTGTATGTAGGTTTATTTTTATACAAATTTGCAGTTTTATTACAAGCTTGATGAAATTTTACACATTTGACCTTCGAAGCAAGAATAGGGTCACTGTCTATTTCGAAAACCAACCCATTCCCCCTTAAGTCAGAAATCACTTCTTACTAAGACCGCTAGATGGCCCCATTGTGTAGAAATTGGTTTGAGGCGTGAAGCCCGAGTAACGCCGGGTTTCACCAACACCGACTCAAAGACAAGGCCGTGCCTCACGTGACCTTTCCGGAGCTGACGTCATCACGAGTAGGCTATGGTAGCGGGTAGGAACGGAAGATTTCGCTTCGCTGATGTGGTTTTTTTTAAGCCCGAATTTCTTTGTTTTCTCAAAATGGGTGAAAATTCCGTGTGCTTTAGTCTGCGATTATTATTTATTATCTGAGTTATGGTTTACAAACGAGCTGCGTTCCCAATTGTCAGGGAAATTACACGAAAACATCAAAAGTTCAGCTGTTTTTGTTTCCTAAAGATCGGACGTTGCGCAGAAAATAGATTCGTGTAATTCACACACACACACACAGGGACGACTTTACTCCTACATGATATATAGTTTAAATATATATATACACCAGGGTATCTATGATTATGCTTATAATTTAATCTGCGTTCTTTAATGTAAATTGATAACATGTAGATGTCAGGTTTAAATTGGATTAAAACATCACTGGTTTAAAAAAAAAACCAGGGAAGTATTGGACATCGTTATTACTAATACAATTATTATTATAATACAATTATTATTTACCGACTGAACAGCGCGTCAACCAAAACTCTAAAATAAAACCGCAATAAACTTTAAATTAAAACCGCCAAATCGTGCACCATGTCGAGAGGTTATAGATTCGACGGTTATGTATTTTTTTTTAAATTTATGTATGTTCGCGCGGGATTTCGGTTCTACTTCAGATATTTGCACAATTGTGTTGTTGTTGGATAAGGGCTGTTTCACTTGGGAGCAATTGGAAAAAAATATCGGGTTATCCGGCATTCAACTATCTCTGGAATTCTCAATTAACCGGACCGTTTGAAAAAAAATATTTTCCGATTTCAAAAATTATTTTTTTGTTGGATAGAAAAAAATCAACTTAGGCAAAATCTGCAAAACTAATCGCTTATCCGGCTGCTATATATCCGGAAATGTAGATTTTCCGGAGGTTTTTTATACAGTTAATCCGATTTCATAATATTTTCATTGTTTAACAGAAGCAATGACATTTCATTTAACCAGAATTTATTGGCATTGATAGGGATTGTTTTACAATATACACGGTTGAGTAGAAGTTGCTACTTGAATTTCTCGGTGAATAATAAGAGGGGGCGAAGCCCCCTTTTAAATTAAAAACCAAAACGGGAAAAATAAAATAATCTTTCTAGAAAAAAGGAAAACCGACTTTAAGGAAAATGCGCTAAAAAGTAAAAAATAATTTTTAATTCTACGAATGAGTTGAAAAATTGAATTATTGAATATCAATTTTATACTTAGTACAACTTTTTGAAGTTGGTGCCAATTTACAAAAATTATACCCAAATTTTGGCACCGATTTCAAAAAGTTTTACTAAGTATAAAATTAATATTTAATAATTCAATTTTTCTACTCATCGTAGAATTAAAAAATATTTTTTACTTTTTAACGCATTTTCCTTAAAGTCGGTTTTCCTTTTTTCTATAAAGATTATTTTATTACTAATACAGACTGACAGTCCTTGTATTTCGGATTTTTACATAAATGTTGGTGAGTAAGAATTTAAAGGCATTGAAAATTCAATGCCTATTATTTGTATACCTTTCCGGCTATTGTGCTCATTCGGCGATGAAAAAAATAAATTGTAAATATAGTTCAAAACAAATGATTATTGACACCTTAAAATGAAACTATAAATATAGATTAATTGAATCCCTGGATAGAGGTGGTTTAATCTACCCATCTGCAGATATTGTAAATGTTGTAAGTTACAATTATATTGTTATGTAAAAATTGTTTTTAAAAGAAAATGAGACCAAATTTTTACAAATAACTGATCACCGCTCATTTGTGGTTGAAAAAACTTTGGAATTAATAAATTGTAATGATTTTTTTTTTTGTTGATGATCAATGTGAAGCGGACAATAGTTATGAGAGTGTTTTAAAACTAATATTAACTTCAGCTACAAAATCATTATTAAAAAACTATTGCAGGCAAAAAAATTATATAAAAAAATTCAAATTGAAAAAAAGTCTAAAAAAATTGAGACATTGTAAAAAGGGATCAAAGTTGTGGAAAAGGTGCAAACATATAAAATTGCATAACTGTATATAAACGCTCAGTTCAATAAAGAATTTTTGTTAATTTGGTATTTGATACTTTTATTTTCATGCTAATGTGAGTATTTTTTTGGGCATATATATTTAAAAATCTTTAATGAAATGCAAAGGTAAGGTAAATAATGTTTAGGCAACGTAACAGTTCATTTTCTAAAGAAGAAATGCTATTCATCTACTCGAAACAACAAGCGCTTCAATCGAAGAAACAGCGGGGAAGGAGAAATCCAGCCTACTCATGGTGACGTCAGAAATCAGAGGCATGGCCTTGTATTTGAGTCGGTGTTGGTTTCACGCTAGTAATTTATATATAAAAAAAAAGTTGCTATTGACACACAAAACTGCATACATTGGTTTTCTAAATCCGATTTTTTTTTAATTTTGGGCAAATGGAAAGGTTTTGGATCTCTCCTCCCCCAACACACACAACTTGCGTAAGTCATTAATATCAATAATGATCATTAATTCTCACTCTCGTTTCATAACGTTTCAGGCGCACTTTCCGTTGAAGGGGAAACCCGGCGCATTTGGTCCCATCCATCACTAGCGCTTCGAAGTTACGATGGCTTCCTATGAGGCGGGCGAATCCATTTAAACCATGGGTGTTTGCGCAGTTGAGCTCAACTGGTAGAGTAGCCGCGATGCTTGAAAGACAAAATGTAAACAAACAAATGTACACTCGTTTTAGATGTATCGGTTTTCAATTGATTTCAGCGATATTTTATTGATGGCATTTCATGTTTTATTCTGTTTCGCCTAATTCACACGCGTTTTAGACTTATGGGCTTTCAAATTAAATGTAAATTAGATTTCTACGCCATATTTTGTTATTTCTCAGGCTTTTTTTAATGTCGGAAAATTATACTCCTTCTAACTTAAGACTTGTTCTAGAAATTATTCTAATGTAAAGTTTGTCTTTAACATTATGCAAATTATACTTATTCAAAAACAATTTTTAGCATTGAAATTTTTTTTAAAGAAATACATGTATTTTAAGTTTTATGTCAAGGCCAAATTGGTAAATTACTGAAATAATATTATAAGGTTGAATTAATCTATTAGAAAAGATCTCTTAATATTGTGAGATAAATTGATTGCTTGTGTAAAAGTGTTTATGCAAAGTGTTAAAAACACAAAATATGAAATTTTATTTATAAATATAAATTTATTTTATCAGTGAAACATGAAAAAAAAATACAAGTTTAATTTCCCTTTGTTAAATCTTTATTAAAAACATCCATTAACAACGCATTTAAAATATTTGTCATTTCCTTTGTTAATTTGGACAAAATTACCCTGATTACCTTTTAATGGGCATATATAAGTAAAAGTTTCAAAATTCTTGCATTCGGCATTAAATCAAAATAACATTGTAACATAAATCGATAATATATACAAATATTACATATATGAATATTAACTTCCAAGACCACCTTCTGATACATCTAAAACGAGTGCACATTTGTTTGTTTACATTTTGTCTTTCAAACATCGCGGACTCCGTGGTTGAGCCTCAACTGCGCAATCACCCATGATTTAAATGGATTCGCCCGCCTCATAGGAATCCATCGCAACTTCGAAGCGCTAGTCCATCCATCCCGCCCCACCCTTACCGCAACCAATGAAGAGAGACCGCGGTGGAAAAGACGCCGCGATTTATAAACTTGTTTTTCGCTCTTCGGAAGCCAAGACGCAGTTCCAGCTTCGTTGAGGAGACAGGTGCTAACTTCTTCTGCAAAGTCGTTTGGGTATTTACTATTGGCCTGGAGTATGCCGCCCGGTGCGAAACTCGCTGAGCCGCTTGAGAGCGTGCAGAAATCGAACGGACAATTTCTGAATAAAAGAAATCAGAATATCTATTGCTACTACTGGAAATCAGTTGAAAAACCACGGTGAGTTTTGAATTTATTGTTCGATTTAAAGTGACTGTGGCAGGACCCGATTAAGCACTCGAAGCAATGGAAGTCAAATTTCAAATGGGGATCCCATTGCTCTCAAATAGACCCTGGGAAAACCTGGAAAATAGACCCTGGGATAAAATATCTGTTAAAAAATACCTTATTTTTGTTATTATTTGATTCAGACAGAAGGGTGGGTTATTTATTACGGCACTTAATTAGAGCTGGCAGATTAGAACTGCTGGAATTAGAACTATACAATTAAATTAAAAAAAAATTGATTACACTAACTTTTTTCCGTAAACAAGATAGAAAATAAATGGTAGATTTATTAAACCGCCAATTGATTGCACATTTAAAAAAAAACAATAATATATTATCTGATAATTACTTGTAAAAAAAATAAGTAATATTTAAGGAACCTTTTATTTGACCTTTGATAGCCAAAATTTCTTGTAATTATTTACCAAACCTCCATAAAATCCACGTGCAGTGCTCCACAAGATAGGAGAATATAAATAACAAACCTAAAGTTGGGCTCTGGTTAAATGGCTTTTGTGACATCGCTTTGTTTATATTGTTTCGATAAACCCATTGATGAAATCGCTGAAACTCGTATGTTAATTCGCTAAAACCAGTATCGATGGGCGTTACCCAATCGCCAATTAACTGGAACCAGACTATATTTTGTGTGAATAATCAAAACTAGGTAACATTTACGATGCAGTTCTAGGAAAAACCTTTTCAGTTTAAATATTTATAAATGATAACGTTTTTATTCAGGGGGGGGGGGGCAATATCAATGTTAGCTATTTCAATTTATAATACGTTACATTTATTTATATGAATAATAAAAATTAATTCAAAATGGAGCAAACGGATTACAGACAACAAAACAGCCAATATTTCGTACAATTGTTTAAGTAATAGTTAAAATGGCAACATTATGTTGGAAAATAGTTACATAAATAAAGCCAGGCCTCGCAACAAGTCCCGTTTTTCCCCTAAAAGTCCTTTTTGTTACTTGAATACCGTCCCTTTTTCCTTTATTTTAGCAAAAAACATTTGTTTTTCCCTTTCTGCCTATGATAACACATTTCTGGTCCTTTTCCTTTCCTATTTAACCAAAGATTTATTTTTTGCCTTTTGTAATGGCCATTACAAAAATCAGCATTCATGTTCGTATTTATTTTGAGTCTATTAATAGGGTGTTGCAACTCGCGAAATATATTTAAACTAAGAGCAGACTTGCTGTTTTTGTCTTTACAAATGCAATTAATCACATTGATGTAGATTGTAGACCTATATGTAAACAATTTCTGTCCTTCCAAAACCAAAATCGATTATTTGACAAAGTTGTTAGTGCGGTATAGAGAGAAAGGATATTTTGTCCAATAGTTATATGTCTGATAATTGCCAATTGAGCAGATACAATGTGATTTTTTCAGTTGCATGCAACTAAATATGTCCAATAGTTGTCAGTGCGCGGCTAACCTGTATTGTTTCATAGAAAATTCAACTTTTTTTTTAATATTTAGAACTGTTTTTGCTCTAATTGCGTTTTTCCTATAATTTTGTCATTCTCACATTGAGGACTAAAATTTAACGAGGATTTAAATTTGGAGGTCCCTTTTTGTCCATTTTTAAAGGTGTTTGGCCTCTTTTTCCCTACTGACATATGTAAAAAGTGTTGCGAGCCCTGTAAAGGTGCTAATACATTTTCTACTTCATTAAATATAAAATAATTATAAGACCTACAATAGTGGATTGGCATTTTTAAAATAACTTCCTGTATCCTAAGTTCAGAACAAATGCATCCTTTTTTTCATTAAACAAACCCCTAATGTCTTCACAGTACTCAAACATTAGCAAATGGCATCTATAAGCCAAAATCACATAGGGAAATTAAATTCAGGAATAGTAAACACTTATAAAAAATACGTATCATCACTTCGTTTTAGGATAAATCATTAAAAAAAAGTCCACTGAAAAAGCGAGACCTCTAGATGTCAAAAGGGAGGGAACATGCATTCCAGAAACTTGGCCAATACTTCAAAGAGAAGGAAGATTGCCAATATTCTGTGAAGGAACGTGTTTAAAAAAAAGCGGACTCCTCTCTTGATGGAGCTGAAGAATAGAAAGAAAAGCACCTGAAAAAGAAATTCAAATAACATTAGGGTGTTCCCCAACTTTGGAAAATCTGAGAGAATATACTTACTTATAAAAAGAGAGATAAACAAATAATCAAGAAATTTAGAATTGCGATAAAAAGACGAATGTTCTATCATAAAAAAAAGGGTATTTGTAGATTTGGCAGCTGTAATTATTAGGGAAGATATCTAAGAATAAATCTATAACTGCCAGGAAAGATCTAATTATATTTTTAAGCACAAGCAAGTATAATTGTGGCACCCCTCTTCCTTTTGCGCAATTGCATTTATGTAGGCAATCCGAAAACCAGGTCATATATTTTTAATATTTGAATGCTTTAAACTAGCATGGTACAAATAATATATGATATTTGTTAAATTTCTTAAATACAAAATGAACTTTAGTTAAGTAGAAATTTTCTAGGTAAAAAAAGTTAGAAGTAAATTGAATTTTTAATATGAATTATAGATTTTTTTTTAATAAATAATTATCAAATGTGTAGATTAAAAAGTTCCAGTAGAAATTTATAATAAACCGTATTCCACTCAAATTTGGCGCCCTACATAATTTGGCCCTCCAAGTTTCCGTTTGTGTCGCTTGGGCCTTAAGCCGCTCTTGGTAATCTGATATGTCGCCCCTGATGCTCTGAATGCTATTCAATTGACATTGTTGATAATGTGTATTCAGCTATCGCTATGAGTTAATAAATTTGTATATGGTGTTCTAAAGCCAAAAAAGCTGCAGAGAATATTACTTAAGAAATAAGAACGCAGTTGTATTTGTCATGCCATCATATCCGCTTGTAGGTTAATATCCTTCCGCCGCTTCAGATTGTTCATCCGGTTGCACCCGTCACTTTTCGTGGTTGCAAAAGTGTGTGGTAACACTTATGGATGCGGGACATTCGTATTAAACTGTATACTTTTATGTGTACAATCAATGTTCAATGAATCAATGTTCAAGGTCATACTTGTTCAAACACAAGTGATGTTCACGAAGAAGACAACTAAGAGAGATTTAGAGTTGACCTGATTAAAATCTTAATAGTCGATTCATGGTTTAAAATATTTTAAATGTTGTATTGTAGAGGCATTTGATGTTGCCTGAAATGGTAAGATTGTCATGTCAATCATCCCGTACGATTTTGAACGTCATGTCAAGACGCTTTTAGAGAGTTAGTATCCGTATCTCACAAACTAGTTATCAGCGCAGTTGTTATTATTTTTAACTGCAAAGTGTAAATGATGTTAGTTATGAATTCCAACTGCTTTGGTACAGAGCTTGAGATGGAGTTATAATAAAAATGCTTCATATTTGTCCACTGGTATCTTAAACTTTTAACCTAAATAAACATTTGCAAAATTCGGTAATATTTTCTCTCCAAGATAAAAATGTTAAAACCGTCAATTTAAATTTGTTTTGAACAGTAATTACCACCTTCATTTGTGAACCACGTAAATGTATCTAAAGTTTTATTTCCGAATTTCAATTTTGATTCATGTTCATTCCTTATCTGGGCAAATATCTACTTTATTTAGCTTATCAACTAGAACCCTGTAATCAACTGTAGTATCCGTAATCTTTAAAATTTAACGTCCATTTATCAGAGTTACAGTTACTATTTACTGTATACCTTGGAGTGCACAACAAATAGTAACCAAGGAGTATGTGCACTATACTCCTTGGAGCTCCAAGAGGTATGCGATATTATTTATGAATAACGGATTTGTAGGTAGCACTGGTTTTGAGAATGAGCTACAACTAAAATGTCAAGTGTGATGGTCCCTCCTGTTGTCATTTTATAGTAAATTAAAATTTAAAAAATGCATTCATATTCTACTGAATGAGGTGAAAACGTTGATACCTTAGACGCCTTAAAAAATTTAAACTTGTTTTTGCGATTCCGATTTGTGACCTTTTACGTAGCTGTAATATTTTAGATACAATTTTCTACTTGGGTTGCATAAATACATAACATGTGTAAATTAGGAATCTGTAATCTTTTCTGTTAGATGAGCAGTGGTATTTCATGAAATTTTTATAACGCAATCAACCATGATTTAGGCACTCCAAATTCCACAAATCATTTTTTTTTCATTCAATTTAGCGAATTGAGTAATATTTTCCAATATGTGTGTTCCAATATGCGTATGAAATGTTCTAAATTTGTTAAATTGAAACACCCATATTGATTTCACTATGATTTCAAATTCCAAAAACTCGCTGGTTTGCGAGCTGCGCCAACACGCAATGTCAAGTGTCCGTTTTTCAAATTAAAAATAAATAAATTATAAAGCAATATACAAATATAAATATGTAATTATAAATAAGAGGTTGATAAACCAAGGGTTACAAGTGATTTTTTTAAAAACTATAATTAAGTGCGGTTATGTGTAGTTTATACATATGAAATGTTGGTGGCAAATTGATACAAGTAAATCATGTGCTGAGACCTAGCGGCGTAAGAATCAACTACTTCAAGAATAACTTAACTTGTTTCAACTTTAAACTGCGTTTTCACAAAATGATGAAATTGTCACTTGTACCTTTTGGCTTCTCAACCCCTCAAATGAAAGTCAAATAAATCAATTCAACCAAATACAAATAAAAATAATACAAACATGTAATACACACACACATACTAAGAAAAATGGAAAAATATCCATCTCAAAATATGTCAAAAGTAGAGTAAAAAATTATTTTCATTCATATTTTTTCTTTTTCACAATAATTTGGCGCCCTCCTTGGTCTGACGCCCTAAGTGGCCGCTTGGGACTTATTGAGCTGGACACAATAGCGTCACTAATAAGGCTTTACCCTTTTTTTGATGCGGAACCTTTGAGAAATTGTTGATTATAATTGAAATAGACAGTCAATCCCCCCCCCCCCCCCCTCACCTTTTCCGAACGATAAAGCCTTGCTTTAGAAACCCCGCTGAATGACTCTTCAAGAAAAACCATACGAATTAATATTCCTGACCTCAGCCTTAAATCCCTTTTTTTCAGTATGTCACACTTTCTGAGTATTTCAGAAAACCAAGCAAAAAACCCATTATTAACCATTCCATTTCCATGAAACTTTACCAAGATACAATTTTATTGAAGGCAAGGTTAAAAAATGCTGTTTTTATGAGTCGTAATGTGACCTACTTTCCATAAAAAAAATTCATAAAATTCGGCATTTGCATATGTCTATTTAGCTTTTCACCAAAGATTTCTTTGACATTGACGGAGTCTGCCTGCCAACTCGCTTTCTTTCTTGCCATTGACCGTATTCGAAGAGGCAATGACCTTTCAAAGAAGGTGTCAAGGTCCAAAGAAAGGCTCTTGAAGTGACTCAAAAGAGGTGTTTGCCGCCAAAGGCTTTCTTCTAAATTAAATATGGTTTCTTTAGCCTTGCCTCGGCTATTAAGTCATCTCGTTTATGACACCTAGAATAAAAGGGTGAACTTTGAAGGCTTCAAAATGAAGTTTTTTGTACGAGCAAAGTTGCGCATTCGCAAACAAAGATTTATTTAAGACATTGTCGGAAAATGCTTTTAGAGTGAGTCGCAAAAGATGAGAGCCTGATTCTGCACAAGGCTCGTTAGGGGTGTGCGACTCGTGTTACCGCACAGAGCCCCGCGCTTTTGGAGGGTCCCCGTGTCAAAGTTAAAAACAAAAAAATTTTGGAAATTGAATTCTTATTATTTTAAAACTCTATTAGAATTTTTTTTCAATTGATGTTTACTCATTTATCTAGGACACACGCGTATTTATTGATCAATTGTATCACTAAAATCGTAAAAATTAAATACTTGTAAAAGTATTTAAAAAAAAAAACACGTTTTTTTTTAATAAACAAAAAGTAAATGTTAAATATAAAAGTTCGGGGAAATGGAAGGGGGTGGGGGGGGGGGGGGGGGGGGGCTCAGACAAACCTCTCCGAATGTCATAAAACAAATGTCTAACACTTTTACTATTAGTCAAATAGCAACAATAGTTAGTATTTATTATATTAATGCATTTTATAAAAATGTGTGTATTTTATTAAGCGAATTTTAAAAAGTATTTTCATATTTGGCCGGTAGTATAGACCAACTCAATGGAATTTTAATTTTTTAACTCATTTTTTTTAACAAAATTTGTCAATCTAATATATGTTCTAAAGTTCTATTTTTATTACTTAAATCGATAAATAGCAAAGATATATTTCATTTTGCTCAAAACTCATTTCGGTATCACATCATCCATCACTCGTCAAATACTTTAAGTCGTATTTTTATAACGTCTAACTTGTTCTATTGTAAAGTGGTTCTCCTTTTGCCTTCCAGTGCTCTCCTGCTAATCAGTCATGGATTTACAGAGCATTGTATGATGTATGATGAATTGGCGAAAGCAATGGCTCGTCTTGGATTCTTCGTTTTTGCACATGACCATGGTAAGCTCTTTCAAAATAAAAACTTGTTACATTTTTTTTATGAAATATTGAAATTTACTTCTAACTTAGTGGCCTAATGAGGGAGTAAATACAGATCCCACTCTGTGTCTATTCATAAAGTAATTCTACATTATAGCTCTTCGTATAATAACACAATATCTGTACCTCAGAGCCAGGCGAGCCAAATTGGGCGATTTTCTATCAAATTATACCATCAAAATACACTCAAAATTTTTTTTAAGCAAGAGCTATAAATATCCAACGCTTTGCAATGAGAGTAGGATTCAGTTTTTCCACTCTCCTGTAAAGTTGTCCAAATGTGGCTTAGGATCGTCTGTCTCTGAGGTACAGATGTTACATAGAAGTTTCGAAAGTTAAACAAACCACCAAGGACATTTACGGTACACATTTACATTACATTACGGTACACATTTACAGTGCCGGACCAGACAACGTGAAAAAGCGTCCTCAGTAGCAATTTAAAAAAAGAAATTGCGACATGATTTTTAATGAAAATTGTTTGCAAGTATTTTTTATGTAAATATAGATATATGGTCTCTGTACAAGAATAACAATTAGCCCAGGAATTTCAGATCACGTTTTAAAGAATGTTCACTGGTAGGACACATTTGTTGCATTTTCATATGAATTTAAATACAAAAAAAATTGTATAACTTTTTTAAACAATTACAAATTAAAAATATGCCAGAAAGACTGAAATAATTCTTTAAAAATAAAATTATATTTTTATCTTTTCGACTCATGATTTTTAAATTTGTTGCCTCAATTGCGCAGTCGTAAACTTTGCTTAGAATAGGCCGTGTGAAGAACACTCTCTTTGTAATTTCCGATACGTCATCGCATCCCTTCCTCTTATTTTAATTCGTCAACTTACAAGAGCACGGAAGTCTACAAGTATTTCGAAACATAACACGTCTTACAAACATATTACATTCCACTTTCAACTTGTAAACCTCTAAATGAAAGGAGAAGGTCAAGTTAAAAAAAAAAGGCTAAGTCAACAGAGTCTCGTTGTTACGAATCTAAGCACGTATGGTAACTAATATTACCGGTCGAGTCGCTAAGCCAGACTTCTCCAAAGGGATAGTTAAGAGTTCATTATGAACCGATGACGTCAGCACTTGACGTCTGAAATTTCCGTTGACGTTTATTTTATCTCACTTTTCTCCGCCAAAAATGTGTTGCTGTTAGTTAGGCAATATGTCCATTTAAAATAGAATGCAGTAAAATTTCGGTTATTAAAACAAAATAAACTAAAAAATACGATTTAAAAGTACGCTAAATGGTTATTTTTTTTTTTAAATGTCAAGATCTAAGGATGTAGTCTGGCCAGGCACGTAGGTAAGGGGGTGGTTCAGGGGGTTCAAACACCTGTTATTGAAAGTCTAGAAGAAAAAATAAAAATCGAATTACTGTAAATACCATAAAAATACTTTTAAAAAAAACTAGATTGTTTTTTTAATTTCTCGTATAATACTTCTTGCTGAGTTGCATGAGGGAAAACCTGGTATTTTCCGGGGTCCAACCCCGGAAAATAGTTTTCAAAAGTCTTCAAAAACGTGTTTTTAGGTCATTTTTTATCTCAAACTTGAAGCAACGAAAACTAATATGACGTAATCGTGTTTCATTATTTTTTATATCGACTACAAAGGGAAATGACCGTCAACCGGGGCCGTATAAACAAGATGCTCCAAACATATTTTTATTCTAAACAAGAGTTCTCAAAATTTAAATTTTTTCTTTAATTTTTTTTCTAAGTAGGGAGTGATATTTACTAATTTTTTAAAAATAGGAAATGACTGATATTGGTAAAGATTTCATGAAAAATAAATTATGTTGCTGTTTCGATATTTACATGTCAATACATATTCCTATTCACTTATATAAAAATTAATAAGCTTAAAAAAATGGGGAGGAGGGGTAGTTTTGATTTCTTTTGGGGGGGGGAGGGGGGTGTTGATTTTGTAGGAGTATCCCTCCCCCCCCCCCTTTCCATCTGGTTGAGGGTACTAAAATAAGCTACCTAAACAAATCCGTTGCTTATTCATTGAACCTCTCCCATGAAAAATTTATACCTATATGCCTGAGTCTGGCCATTGCATTGAGGTTTGTCAAAGCATCTTGAGTTGATGTACAGTTTTGATGGTCACCATATCAAAAGAGACCTTTATTTGTTAGAGAAAGTTCAGCACAGGGCTACTAAAATCGTCCAAAGTCTTCAGACATGGATTATGGAGATAGATTAAGACATTTGAATGTGTATACTTTGGAAGAGAGAAGGATTAGGGGAGATTTGATTCAGCTGTTCAGATTTATTAAACAGAAGGAAAGTCTAGGTTTGGATTTTAATATGAGTCATGGAACCAGAGGTCATGGATTTAAATTTAACAAATCATCGCATTTTAATCATGAAGGTATTTCTATAATAGAGTAATAGACAAATTTAACAACTTGCCAGTGGATATTACTGCAAAATTTATTAAAATCGCCATTTTTTTTTACCAAATTTGTTTTGTTTAATATTGTTAGGTTTTAATTTAAAAGTGGACTTTGATGTTCTTGTGTTAACAAGAAAATTAATTTATTTATATCATACAAAATAAATTATTAAAAATCCGTTTTACTGGGGTTTTCTGATAAATGAAAGCCAGGTAACCAGAACTATATTACATTTAACCTAAGTTAAGTGCCTTTAACCTAAATAACCAGTACAAAAATGTATGGTAGTGGAATTGACGACCTCCCCTTTTGGCGCTAAATTGCCACTGGAATTCGGTTCAAAACACAGAATTATAACGTAAATAAACATTGCCTTCAATTCTAGTCAACATTAAGCATTTGCACACACTCGTCTATGTTATGACCGAACTTCTGGCTAGATCTCGCGCAAAATCGCAACTCTTAAACTGTTTGGGAGCCCCAGTTGCTCAGTTGGTAAGGCGTTCAGCTACTAATCCGAGGATTGGTGGTTCGAATCCGGGAAATGGACTTGACATAGAAAAGTAAAAAAGTAGTGATCTTGCGATCGGAGGGTTGCCAGCTTCTCTACAAAAATACTAGAAAGTCGTCCAAAATATCCAACAAATTATATACTGGCGTGTATACGGGACTGGTGCACGATAAATCTGATCGAGGTCCAAAGTCCCGACGTCTATTGAAGGCGTTGGGTGCCAGTTCAGGTGTTTCCTCGTCATCTGACCATGGTTCTAAAATAACGAGGTGCATGTATGAATGTGTGTGTGAATGTGTATGTGTTCCCGGGTCTTTCCTTCGAGATTGACCCCGAACCGTCGCCAATAGCCCACTGTGCAGCTCTAGTGCGACGTTAATTAACAAAAACCAAACCAAAACTTAAAATGTTTGTTATTGGGTATAGCTGTGGGCACTTTGATGTTAAAATGAAACTAATACGTAAATATTGTTCAACACTACGCATGAGATATATAAATTCCAAACAATGCGTAGAATGTTTTGGATATCTGCGCTTCTGTATTCAGTTGACAATTACAAAACTTCCTATTTGGGTAGTTCTAAACCGAAGTTTCACAACGTGAAAATTATCTTTAATTTTGCACAGGCACCTTATGTGCATCAACTTATTTTGAAACACAATTGCAACGAACATGGAAACCGATTTACCATCATCAGGAAAGCTCCTATGCTGTATAATCAATTCCACTCCAATACGTTAAGTATTGATAATTCTACGCGATGGTCTTGTTTCAGTTCCATTATAGTTGATTGATATGTTCCTACCTTTTGCAGTTGGCCACGGACGGAGTGAGGGTTCCAGGGCCTACGTCGAAGATCTGCATTACTTAGTCGACGATTCTGTGACTCATATCAAGAGGGTGCGGGAAACCTACTCAGGGCTTCCCCTTTTCATGTGCGGCCACTCAATGGTAAGGTTCTTCTGCTGATACATCCAAATGACGATTAAACGACTAACTCGAAAGTTTAGCTATCGCCGACCAGAATAAAGAAACTGAATTATAGCCCATTGTTTGAAATGTAATAGTTTTATACTTATACTTCTTATAACATCTTGTCAAATCAGTGAATATTTTCAATTCTGTATTAAAATGGGCGACTTTTCTAATAATCTAGCCCGTTGGAGAAAATTTAACCAAATGAGCCTGTGGTTCACATGTTAACTTTAACGCAACTGTAGACGAAAGTTTTGTATTTTGACGTAAAATGCCTTTTAAATTAGCTGCATGATGTAGAAACACCATTTTGGGTTTTTAAGGGGAACTATTCCGAGATTATAACTATGTGACAAATAGCACTATTGACATAAATTTGGTCTGTTTCCATAGGAAATTAGGTAATGATATTTAAAACACGTACAGGGCGTGAACGGGGGATCACTGTTAAAGGAAACAACTTGTTTATCTCCCTTTATAGACTAGGTTTTACCTTGAGTACCAGTTTTTCTGTTCAAGAAAATTCATAGACCAACAAACAAAGCTATGTTGCAGCCTTGTTAGCGGTTCGTCGAAATCTATAAATTCGCACTTCTATGAATCTCCCCCGCTTTTGGATTAATAATTTTTTCTTAAATTTTAAGGCGTTAATTTTTAAAAATTATTTGTATGAAGGAAGGCGAATTAGTGTGAATAATTTCAAAAGGGTTTTAATACATAATAGGCCAAGAACAATATAATTTCCCCATCCAATATGTAAGATAATTGTTCTTTCAGTAGTGGAAGAAATCGAAAATGGAAATAATTGGGAAAACAACTTCTTCGCGCCATACTTTGTGAAGGAAGTTTGGGAAATTGCCTCACGAAGTCGTACTATTCCGAGGAACTTAACGCCAGTGAAGTAAGTTACGGGCTTTAATGCGGGCAGGCACAGGTTGACAACGGGCCCACCAAGACTATGAACAAAATGCTTATATGATTGACAATTTAAAAGGTTTCTAAAGCAACCGTGACATGTCTTTAAAACCAGTTACATGGGTTGCACAGGTCGTTGCACAGGAAACTAGACAGGGATGCGTGTAAAATCTTGAAATAAGGCAAAGCGTGGCCAGGGGTTCGCGTCGTTAGACGGAACAGATTGCTTCTCTTCATTCTGTTGGCACGTTTTTGTTGGCGATCAAAATATTATTCCATAATCTGATGAACTGACATTTCACGTAAAATCTGTCTGGTCGTTTTCAGATACTGCCGATTTTTTTTTCTCTTGGCAAAGAATAGCTGCATATTTGAATAGATTGGGGGGCAGGGGTCTTCTGATAAAACTGGCCGTTCAATTAAATATAAAAATTGTGTTTAAAATTTTAAAAAAATGCACTGATGTCATGATAAAGATTTGCTATAAATATTTTGACAATACTTTCAAATTTTCTTTTGGGGGAGGACCCTGATCGCCACTGCATGTCACGCATTCGAATTGAAACTTTGTTACACAAAATCCTTTATTTCTTTCCGTTTCCAGGGCGGCTCAGTCGCTGTCCTTCTGTCCCTGGAGAAAGAGCTGCAACTCAGTGGAGTGGTGCTCGTGGCGCCCGCTTTGGCGTCCAATCCTGAAACGGCGCCATTTTACAAGGTAAACTGGAGTCTTATTTAGTCTTTTATTTTGAGTTGTTGTGGACATTTTTTTTCATGGCCTTCGGTGTAATATGGTTGAGTTTATTTAAGAAAAACTATAATATTTTCGTATTCTTACCGAGATAAAAGCCACTAACAAAATACCACAAACAAAATTTTATATCCCAGATATGAACTTCGAGCATGAATGGACTGTAGTAGAGCGAATATGACGTAATAATCGTGAGTCCAACATCTTAGACCGAATGACCTCAGACACGTGACTTCTTTTCAAAATTTATGAATGAAAAAACGCTCGCGATTGACTTGCGATTTGGAAATAATAGTAAATCTGTCAATTCATGAAGTACGGGATATTTTTATGAATGAACTAGAAAAAAATTATGAATGGATGACGTAGTAAACACGCTTCTGAGGCCATACATGTTGGACACACTTTGATGTTAGCGAGATTATAACCTTATGTTTTCTCTACTATGAAGGATCCATGCTCGAAAGATATGAAGGTAGATTAAGAAATTTGAATATGTATAACTTAGACTCAGCTGTTCAAATTTATTAAACAGGGGGACGCTGAGCGATTGAATGTTAACGTGAATGATAGAACGAGATATCCGGATTTAAATTGAATAAATCATATTTTAAACGGGAAGGGAGAAAGCACACTGTAAAAAAAAGGCACTTGAAAATGAGTACTTGAACCTACTCGTTTCCTTTGAGTACAATTGCATCGTAAATGAGCGATGACGTACTCAAATTTAAGTAACCGTACTTTCTCAAAAATGAGCAGTGTGAATTAATGTTGATGTTCAAGAAGCTATCTTAACAACGCGACCTTACAAACTTAAATAGTTGTTCGGAAGATGGCTTTCCACATTATTTGATGTCGATTGCTTAAGTGGAAACTGAGTTATTACAATTCAATTATCTTACTTCCCATTCTTTTGACACGTCATTTTAACATTTCTTCCGTTTGTAACTTCTTCTAGTCGAATTGGTAGTTTAACAGATAAGGCTCTGGACTGCGCTGCCGGTTGTAATTATCGACATTTATTGAAAGATATTTATAAAGGCAGTCTATGTAGACTAGCATCTGCTCTTTTTATTATTGTACTCATTTAAGTACAGCCGGGTAAAAAAAACGAACCATTAATGATTATTTCGTTAGTTTTTATAGTAGAGCTAAACTTAATATACCATTTTGTATGGAATTAAGTCTACTACACATTGATATACAAAAAATTTGCATAGGGGACTATCTTCATATTAAAATCCGTACCAACTTTAAAATTTCTAATAGTAACACCCAATTTTGATTCAATATTTAAAATCTACGACAAAATTTATCGTTGAATATCAATTTTTAAGTCATTTGGTTAAGTAGTTTTTTAATTATGAATATCGAAAGTTTAGAACTCGTAATGTTAAATTAATTTCTTAAACTTTTAATCATATCTTTCGAAATAATAATATTATTAATCTGATATTTTTATCTGTGTTACTTCTAAACGACCCAAATAAAATACACTAATTTTCATTACTTATATGTATATTTTTTAATTTTATTTAAATTAGGATATTAATATACATAAAATTTATGAATAGCAACCATGATATATTTTGATAGTGATGAATTCAGAAAAACGTTTTATATGCATATCTAAAATTTCGTGATTTTCCTCTTTGTAGTTTTTTTGCTACATTAAAATGAGCATCAATTGATCATTTCAGGGGTCAAACACAAATTTAAAATCTGCAGAAATTAACAGAAATCTTCACTAATTTTGAGAATTAAAAGCGCTGTGATCGCGTTGGCATAAAATTATAAATTCTTATATAAAGGCGAGAGGTATACGGGAGTGGGGAATGAATGACCACGGGAAAAGTAGAAGCACGGCTAACGCCAAAACATTTTCTTCCCGCGTCCTTCATTTCCACTAATACTTTGTTCAATGTGAAGGTAGACCCTTATTAAGATAGATACATATTATCTAATATCTCTGCATATAAATGTAGGAAATTAACGAAAATTTATATTTAGATTATTTTGAGGGCGGGGAACATTTCTGCGCTATCAAAAGTAGATGTTGCTATTGAAAATTTTAATGTTGGTGGGGATTCGAGTATTTTATGCAAATTTTTTGTATATCAATGTATAATAGACTTTATTCCCTACAAAATGGTATATTAAGTTTAGCTCTACTATAAAAACTAACGAAATAATCATTGGTGGTTCGTTTTTTTCCCCCGACTGTACATACCTTTTTCGAAATTGAAACTTATGTATTCGGAACCATGATAAGCATCGAATGTACTAAAAAACTTGTACGTTTTACTGATTAGTGAGTACTTATTTTTTAACAGTGCACTATTTTTAAGTGCACGACCTAACATACTCGTACATGAGCGATGACGTACTCAAATTTAAGTAATCGTACTTTCTCAAAAATAAGCAGTGTGATTTAATATTGTTGATCTCAGCTTCTCTTCAAGCCATCTTAATAAAACGACCTGACAAACTTAAAATAGTTTAGTTGTTTAGAAGAAGGTTTTCCACATTATTTGATGTCGATTGCTTAATTGGAAACTGAGTTATTACAACCCAATTATCTTACTTCCCGTTCTTTTGACATACCTTTTTAAGATTTACTCTGTATATAACTTCTTCACATCGCCCTGGTAGTGAAACGGATAAGGCACTGGACTTCGGTGCCTGAGGATCTGGGTTCGATTCTCAATAAGTCTTGATTGTCATTATTGATATTTATTGAAAGGGATTGATGAAGGCAGCCTATGTAAGCAAGCAATTGCTCTTTTAATTCATTTTTACTCATTTTTAAATACATGTCTTTTTCAAAATGAAACTGAAGTATTTGGAGCTATGATAAACATCGAATGTAATAAAAAATGAGTACACTTTACTTGTTTTTAAGTACCTATTTTTAACAGTGTACGTGGCGACTCTATTGCAAGTGCAAAACCTGCTTACAGTTACTTCAATGTTTCCAATGAAAAGAGTTGGAAGAAGAATCCCTATTGTCCAATGGCATTTCAATTCTTCTGAGGATGTGAGTAACACTTTTTTTTACGTGGTGAACATTCTACTGACCACGTGTTCTCGTGTTTCAGATCTTCCTTGCCAAGTTGTTGAGCAAACTCGTCCCCAAGTGCCCGCTGAGCGTGATGGACTTCGGTCTCAGCTGCCAGGACAAGAGCAAGGTGGAGGAAATGTACAAAGACCCTCTCAGGTGCAAGGGATACGTGAAGGCGAGGCCTGTCGTGTCTCTCCTCCAAGGGGCAGACGTAAGCATTCACACTTTTTAAGATACATTCTGCTCCATCGAAACCACCTCATCTATGGAAATATTTAATTTGAAGAAAAAAAAACATATATAACTTAAGGTAGAACGCACGTGATCTGCTACTACTATTCAACAATTAGAACACACTGGGCCAGCAGGTGTCCCAGTGGCAGAGACTCGACACGTAATCGGTTTGGTTTGGTTAAATAACGTCGCACTAGAGCTGCACAGTGGGCTATTGTCGACGGTTCGGGGTCAATCTCGAAGGAAAGAGCCGGGAACACATACACGTTCACACACACATTCATTCATACCTGCACCTCGTTATTTTAGAACCATGGTCAGATGACGAGGAAACACCTGAACTGGCACCCAACGCCTTCAATAGACGTCGGGACTTTGGACCCCGATCAGATTTATCGTGCACCAGTCCCGTATGCACGCCAGTATAATTTGTTGGATATTCTGGACGACTTTCTAGTATTTTTGTAGCGAAGCTGGCAACCCTCCGATCGCAAGATCACTACATTTTTACTTTTCTATGTCAAGTCCATTGCACGGATTCAAACCACCAATCCTCTGATTAGTAGCTGAACGCCTTACCAACTAAGCAACTGGGGATCGTCGGAACTTTGGACCCCGATCAGATTTATCGTGCACCAGTCCCGTATACACGCCGGTAATTTTTTCGGATGTTTTGGACGACTTTTCTAGTATTTTGTAGTTAAACTGGCAACCCTCCGACCCCAAGATCACTTCTTTTTACTTTTCTTTGTCAAATCCATTACCTGGCATCGAACCGGGAACCTTCGTATTCCTAGCTGACGCCCTTAACCGCTCGGCCACGGAGGCCTTCGACACGTAATTAGAGCGTTAAACTCGACTCTCGCTTAGATAGTTCAGCGAGCTCGTAATCGGAGAGTTGCTAGTTTCGTTCCTAAAAAACATACTGGTATTGGGGTACTGGTATATGTTAATTCTGTCGTAGACCAAGCGTCTTCACGCCTACGTCAGGAGTTGTCCTCGTCGTCTTTTGATTAAAAATTAATAGGCAGTGTTCCCGGATTTTTCTTTTGAGAGATAGATCCTGAACCATCGCCGATAGCCCATTGTGTAGCTCTAGTGTGACATTACTTCACTCTACCAACGTTAGAGCACACCTGGTTACATTTTGATCTTTCTTCAGGCCACATTTGGCGAAAAATATCTCATTTTAATGTAGTTTGCAAATTTTTAATGAGGCAATATTTTATATATGTAGACTTTAGAAGTACGTATTAATGTGTACATAATGTTTAAAACTAAAATGCAAAAGATATTTTAATTTTAACTAAAGAGCAGAACGATTATTCTCATTCGACACAAGACTCCATTCAACAATATATCTTTATTAAAGATAGAAGATTAAATGGATAGAAAAAGAAAGACAGATGAAATAGAATATTTTCCCGAAATTGAACCATTATATGAATAAAATATTTATCTGGAAGTTAATAGTTATTTTAACATCAAACATTTAACATTTATTTCTGTAAATTTCCCTCCAAAGAGTTTTTCATTTACATAAAATTCTGGTCCCATGACTTACCCGAGTCGGATGTTTTCCGAGTGATCACTTGATTAGAGTACGTCGTGTTGTCACAGAGAATTTTTCAATTGTATTAAAATAATCACATCGAAGCTTTCAGCAATCACAAAGGATCCTAATGTAAAATGCTGGAACTGAGGTGGTTAAATTAAATTCTGCAATTTCCCTTTAGAATAAGCCCCAGCTACACTTATATCAAAATATCATGTCACTGTATTAACACACAGAACAGTAAAGAGGCTTGTGTAATTTGAAAGTTATGTAGCAATTGTTGGCAATAAAGGACGGTCACAAATTATTGAATGGAAGGTATTGTTTGGCTGTTTAACTGCACGTGATATATTATATTTTTTTTCTATCTTAATCACCTTATTTGTTGCTATTAAAACTAAATGACCAGTGGCGGCTCGTCCACTACAGCAAGTACAGCCGTGCTGCACCTAAATTCAGTACTTTAAATCTAAACTAAGATATTTTACTAATTTTCTTAAATGAAGATTAGAATTGAAAATGAAATTTCTACGGTAGTAAACAAAATCTCCGATATATAGCAAGCCTGTTACCGTAATGTACAATTCCGGAGGGGAAAAAACTCCATTCAATGAAAACTGCAGCCAAAAAGCGAAATTCGAAATCGGCTGCATCATTGCCATGGCAACCTCTACGTATATGGAGATTCCTCCCCATGCTAATGCACTGCATTTGTGAGAAGGTACAGCCGAAATGATTTTTTTTGTTTGAGCTGCACTTGAGATTCGATTTGCTGATTGGCTCGTCCGTGAAAGGCTGGGACGGGTGTGTGAAACGATAACTTACGAGAATATCTCCGAACGGAAATGGTTTTCGTGATAAATTTGTTGTTTCAGGACATGGTCCTGCTGTTGTTTTGTTATTTAAGTTAATATTAAAATTGACCAATTCGCATATTTAAAAGAAAGGAGGATTACTTTAATTTTAAAAAAATAAGTAAGTGTTTTCTGTTTTTTTCGCATGTTATCATTTTGTAAAAATTGAGAGGAAACTTTGATTTGAGTAGTAAATAATAAAGAATTTCCGTTCATGTATGGGTTGTGGGGAAGAAGGGGGGTGGGGGTGGGGGGGGGGTTGGATTCACGTGATTTCGGCTGCACTAACATTTTTGACCACGGGCCGCCACTGTAAGTGACTTGTTTAAAACATTAGCGAAGTAGTGGGGCAAAAATAATGCTTTCTTATGCCAATACTGCTAAATGTGATAATCGCCCACATTTTGTTGCCACCCCCGTGTATTTCTTAGAATATTCGTGTGTGTTTTGCAGGAGATCTTCGAAAAGGCTGCTGAAATCAAAGTGCCCTTCTTCCTTCTCCACGGAGATATGGACAAAATATGCAACGTGAGTGGAGCAACCAAATTCTACGAGGAAGTCAAGTCTTCGGATAAAACTTTAAAGGTAGATGATACACTGGAGTGTAATGGAATTTTTAGACTCTTAAAAATTGTTCTCAACATTTTTCACTATAAACTTTTCACGAAGTAATTATTCCATTTCATACGACAAAATTTAACCGAACGATTTTTAACTAACATCCGCGCCATTAGTTAAAATATATATTTTAACTAGATGAAGTACCTGGCGTTTCCCCGGGTTTATGCAAAGTGTTGGCCGATTTCTTATTCGTGGTTGCCATTTGACGGTTTTAGTAAGAGATCATAAGAGACGGTTTTGGTAAGAGATCAGAGTAAGAAGTAAAACTGTTCCTTCGAAATAATACAGTAGATTTGTATAAAAAAAACACTACACTCTTCTTTATCATGTTAAAACTTGACCTTTCGGCAATTAGTCTGTAAATTTGGGACCACACGGGTTGTTCTATTTTCTTTAAATTTGGCAGGAATGTTCCTTTAAGTCATTAAAATCGACCTATATGTTATTATTTTTTTTATTTATTTAATTGGTCTCGGAGTCTACTGTTCCCAGAACTACTAGTATATATAACTTTACGCATAGCATTGGCCGATTTCTTCACCGCAAGTCAAGTGTGCGAAATTTCATTAAGCACGGAATACAACTGTAGATTTGTATATACATATACATATACATGTATATATATATACATATATATATACAGTATAAAATGCTAAATGATATATAATTAAATTAAAAATTAAATATAATTTCAAACTAGGCCGCAGGCTACAGCCATAAATATATTTATAAATACAAGTAAGAATACTGAAAAAATAAGCGAAAATATATACTACAAAATATGAAAGAAACTTGCCAAGTGTTCCCCTCTCTTCATCAAGCTGGGCGAGAAGAACAGCAATAGCTAACAGCCGATTTTGATGGTTAAGCGTAATATTTATCCCAAACTTAGCCATTCCTCCGACGCTTGCTAAAGTAGAAAAACAGCAAATACAAACTTCGTAATAAAACAACAAACAAAAAGCAAACACCCCACAAAAGAAGACAGACGTTGCCAAAATGCTAAATAAATAACAGCAAACACAAAATTGTAATAAGAATAACAAATTAGCGTGACGATAAACATAAATTCAACACACCAATGTCTTTGCCTCCGCTTTAAAAGGATTAAAGTATTGGAAGCACAAAAGGATCAAGGATTGAAAGCAGAAAACCATTAGGAAATCCATTCAATTTTAGTTTACTTTTAAGTATTTTAATCTCTGAAATCAAACCATGTTTTGAATTGCATATTTTGAAGATTCGACTTAAATATGAAATAATAATGTTTCTATGTATTCTATTGCTGATGATTGAGAACCAACAGGTGAAAGATATAACATTGAAACATGATCGCTCAAAAGCTTACATTCCAATTCATGCAATGGCATTTATTAAATAAATATCTGTTATGCATACTTTTAGCAATAAACAAAAGATCAAAAGAAACTCGAATCTTTAGAATTTTGTAACTTTATTTTATTTATTTTTTTTGTAGAAAAGATAACGACAAGCAAAAAGTTCTATAGGTATAATTTAAAAATATATATATATTTTATGCGTTTTGCTCCCCTGCACATTTTTTTTTCAAATTTGACATAATAGCTTCTAACAAAAATGTCTTATTAAAACTAAAAGGTCTTCGTCGTATTATCTCAACATTTTTAAACAAACTCAGTGAATATCACAATTATCTGATAGTTACTTTTGGTTATGCGGAACAGCTATTTAAAAAACGTTAGAGGAAAAACTGAATTTGACGGTGACCGCAGTAGTTTTTATTTGCAATAGAGAGAAAGCTGATGTTTTTATTCTTCATTTTTTTCTTCTTCCACAGATATATCCAGGCGCGTATCACAGTTTGCTGAACGAACCTAAAGGCGTAGCTGCTGATGTAATAGAAAAAACAGGAAAATGGTTGGAAGAAAGGATTTGAAATGACAATGTATTATTTTTTAACTATGAACTGTTTTATCGTATTCTGTATAAATACCGAACAAAAAAAATTATATATTATATATAAACTGTTAACATTGTTACTAATGTTATTGTATGTATACGTTTTCACACACTTGTGTGCAAAATTGAAGGATAAGTACAGAAACCAAATCGAAAACGTAGTTATTAATTTTGAAAGAAAACAGAAATTGTTGTTTATGCTTAAAAAATGGACTATGACTTAAGTAAGTTGCGAACCTGCGCAATTCCTATGTTTCCGTACTTTATGAGTGATACGATTTTTTCTTTCGTTATTTCCGTATGAGAGGAATCTCGGCGATAGTGAAATACGGGGGTTTGTGCCAATTACGTTCAAATGACTGCTTTTAATAAAGGGCGATAAAACGGATAATTGAGAGCAAATGTGTCTGTCGGTTAACTCTTGGGAACTTAATGTTCTACAAGGCATTATTTCTTGATCCTGTAGACAACTTTGGACACGGCTGAAGTTCAAGAGAGGGGAGGTCGAGGTCAACCAAGATTCGTCGCAGCATCTGAAAACGGTTATATAAGCTTAGTAATACTTAAAAACCGTCAAGCAAGTTTCGACGACAAACTTGTGCTGTAAATGCATTCGAGACGGTGCATTTACTTTGTTAATATTTATGCACAGTTCTATTATATTATGAAGGTGAATACTTTTTTCAGGTATACCAAATTTTATCAATTATCCTTTAATTTTGTACACCAATGTTTGTTATTTTTTAATGATTGGTATATTTCATACGTAGTTGGATTGTTTACATTTCTGTTTTGATATAAAAAAGTATTTTTTTTATATATGTATTTCTTTATAAATATTGAAATATACGGACCTTCAATGAAAGAAATAATAAATTAAATTAAAGCTAAAGGTAAATTAAAAAAAAATTGAGTGGAGGTGTGTTGGAGCATGGTCAAAAGGGTTGGTTTGGTTTGTTTAATTAACGTCGCACTAGAGCTGCACAGTAGGCTATTGGCGACGGTTCGGGGCCTATCTCGAAGGAAAGACCCGGGAACGATGCCTCGTAATTTTGAACCATGGTCAGATGACGAGGACAACACCTGAGATAGCACCCAACGCAACCTCAATAGGCGTCAGGACATTGGACCTCGATCAGATTTATCGTGCACCAGTCCCGTATACACGCCAGTATAATTTGTTGGATGTTCTGGACGACTTTCTAGTAATTTTGTAGCGAAGCTGGCAACCCTCCGATCGCAAGATCACTACTTTTTTACTTTTCTGTGTCAAGTCCATCGCACGGATTTGAACCACCAATCCTCTGATTAGTAGCTGAACGCCTTATCCACTGAGCAACTGGGGCTCCATGGTCAAAAGGGATTTACGTGAAACGTAAAAAATAATAATTAAGAAATAGGATTTGGTCAACCACAGAAACCTTGCCTACAGAAGGAAGATTAACTAGTTGTTCTGCTTAGCGCAACAGACACCCATCCACACCCCGTACGTTTTGGTTTGGTTTTGTTAATGAACGTCGCACTAGAGCTGCACAGTGGGCTATTGGACACCCCGTACGTGCTCTATGCTTTATTTTCAGATTTTTTTTCATGCATCGGCGAGTAATTTTCTATCGGACAATGCCAAATACCTGTCAATCGGTATTTACCACGGAGTTATAGTGTTGGAAGGATTATCCTAAAATCCTGAAAACCCGTGTACACTGCAATAGAAATGTACTTAAAAATGAGTACCAGAATCCACACTGTTAAAAATTTAGTGCGACCTTGCACCAAAATTTGGTACCCGTTTAGCTGCAACCAACGTCTGGTGCTTAGTTCTACCATTTTATGGTGCTACCATGGATACCATTTAATGGTGAAACGTTGAACCAAAATTCCCGTTTCCTCTTCACCATTTTATGGTGAAACGTTGCACCAAAATTCGCGTTTTTCATACACCATTTTATGGTAAAACATTGCACCTAAATTAGCGTTTTTCATTCCCCATTTCATGGTGAAACGTTGCACCAAAATTCGCGTTTTTCATACACCGTTTTAAGGTGAAACGTTGCACCAAAATTCGCGTTTTTCCTACACCATTTTATAGAGAAATGTTGCACTAAGTTTGACGTTTCTTTTCACGATTTTATGGTGAAACGTTGAACCATTCTATTCATTTGATTTATACAATTTTCTGGCGAAAGGGTGAACCAAAATTAACATTTTTGTACACTGATGTAAAACTTTTTAAAGTTTTATCTCCTCATATATATATAAAGCTATATAAACCAACATATATTTATAACCTTTAAGCATGTTTAGCTGAATTATTATAAGTGTATTTATGTTATATATAAATTTTTAAATCTTAAAAGGCCTGTATAAAACATTCTACAGCTCATTTAATAAAGGGTTTAAATTATACATATTCATGAATTTTTAGTTACACATATCCTGAGATATATTCTAATAAGTATTAAAATAAGATAATTATTTTCGATTCTGTGACATCAAAACTTAACAATTAATGCCCGACTGTACAATTTTTAAAATATATGTATAAAATTAGGTAAAATCCAATTTTTTTTTAATTACATTCATTCTAAAAACAAACACATTGCTCACAGAAAACAGAAGTAAATCAAACTAACATATGAATACAGGTACCTGTATATTGAGGGAAAAAGGAATACTCAATCTTTGGTGCAATGTATTTTATTCAACATTAACAAATATATTTAAATACACAAAAATGAGAAATACCTCCAAAGTTTTTATACTTTGAGCAACACGCTTAAAATATAAATGTTTAGCTGCATAGCGCATGCACCAACAACAAATTAAGTGTCCAAATTCAATAATTAATTTTGGGTAATGAACAATAAAGTGATGCTTTGGCTTTAAAGGAAATTCAATATTCAAGGTAAAAAAAATATGAGATCAGCAGACAGACACTTGTAAGAAAATCGTTACAAAAAGTCAATTCAATATCTTCACATATAATTACGTATGGACCATTCCAACAACTACTTCCAACAGCGTATATTTTTGGATGCGACTCTGCAAAGGATCCAACATCAGGGGTACTATCCTTAGAGTAGGGTACTATCATCACCAGGAACCTAAAATACACAAAAAGCATAATTTAGTACACATGTGGAAAACAACCCAACAATGATCATTACCAGGGGCGGTCGCTTGTCCAAGTCTTTAATCTCCCTAACTTTACCATTATAAAAATATTGTAACAACACCTTCATCTATAAATAAAAATTTTTAAAAAATCAATTGTTAAAATCCTTAATAAGCTATAGTCTAGTGATAAAAAGATGGTGAATGAATAATGCATTTCAGCTTTGGCTTTTTGTTTGTTAGTTTTTGTTAGAATAAATACGGTAGTTCATCACGAAATCGAGAAAATGATTTTAAACTACACAAGAATAACATTTTGATACTGAAATATATGACTTTATTTTCGACACTTGCATGCAATATATTAGGAGTTAGAAATTATTTAAATACTTATACGAAACAGTAAAATGGTAACTTAATAATACAATTCCGACTAGAGCCATTTTTCACTCTTTAAATTTAAAAGTATATAAACAAATTATATGAATAAAGAACTAAACATTTTACTTACTCTAAAAAACAGAATGACTTTATTCAGAAATCTGCATTTAACCCGTCTTAAAAGAATTTGCAAGAATGAACCTGTAAATAAGTTTGATCAATTTTAACTGAATTCAATAAACTTTGGAAATATAAGTTTATTTTAAACACTTGCATACAATACTTTAGAAGTTAAAGAAAAGTATTCAAACCGGGTTGCCACTCAATATAAAGATCAAAATTCACTAAATTCTAAAAATACTAACTTTTCCAGACGATTAAAAAAATAATCCACATAAAGAATTATATGTGGTATTATTTTTTTTTTATCTTAATATAAAAGCTGATAAAAATTAAGTGCTTGTATAAACTAGCAGTGGCGGCGATTGGGCGCCAAAAGTGCGGGGGCAAGATCAAGAGGACATAAGAAGTGTGTGTGAGGGGTGGGGGCGAGAAAAATTTCGACCATTGACCGTCTGTAGAAGTGGGGGTGTTGGGGTTATGTTTTATTTTTAAAAAGTGCAATATTAAAAAAGTGAGGGGGCAATATGCAAAAAAAGTGAGTGGGCAACATGCAAAAAAAGTGAGGGGGTAACATGAAAAAAATGAGAGGGGGCAACATGCAAAAAAAGTGCAGAGGCAAAAGCCCCCCTGCCCCCCCGGAACGCCGCCACTGTAAACTAGCATAGATTACAACTCATTGTTGTGAGGCCATATGCCATAAACATTTATTACACCCATAACTTTGAAATTTAAAATTACATAAAAAGTTATACGAATAAAGAACTATAAATGTTACTTACTTGTAATAACAAAATGACTTTAAGAAATCTGCATTTCACTTGATTTGATGTGGTTTGCAAGAATGAACCTGTAAACATATTTGATCAATTTTAAAATCATTTAATAAATTCAGAAAAAATATATTAATGAATATGTTAAAAGATTTAGGCAGATATGAAGAACAGTATTTAAAACAAACGGATTGATATGTTAGGGGTTAACTTATTAATGAAGATCATTAATTTATTTATTTTAATTGCTGTGTCGAATCGATTTGCAGAATTAACTGTTTTAATTCTTGATTTAAAACAAAAAGTCTAGAACAAAATTATTTGAAATTCAAAAACACAAAGCAATTAATAACCTAAATTCAATTGATTTATACACCAAGGTTAACATAATGGATAATATGACTACTAAGTATGTGATAGATAGATATATTCAAAAAAGGAAACATAAAGAGACAGAATCATGTGTGTGAAGAAAATAAACATGTATGTATGATATAGAATTCATTCTAATGAACAGTCGTTATAAAAAGTTAGTTCACTAATGTAGCTTAACTTACCATGGTGAGTATGAGTTTTCCTCAATCAAGTTGATTTAACATTGCCATTAAATGGATGTAAAAATGGCCAAAATCAACAATAGTAAGTATCTTTAAAAAAATGCCAGAAAAAAATATCTTACAAGAAGAAACTTGCAGAATTGCGGACGAGATATTTGTGTAATCCTTCAAAAGCGTCGCATTATCTAATAATTCCACAGTTTTATTAGATTCTGAACAAATTTGATCGTTTCCCGCGAAAATCTCTGATTGGTTACCGTCGAGTAGGATGGCAAATATATTTGGAAATCAAGAAATAATAAAAAATAATAATAATAAAGGCAGAATTAATAATTTGATGCGAAGCCAAACAATTTGTAATCAGAGACTTTATTACAACACAGTCACAAGACAGTTGACCTTTTCCCGCCAAATCTTTGAGTTTGATTACTATTGGTTGTATAGTTTCAAAATTATATATTAAACATCCCTGTTTCCAAGTCATAGGATCATAAACACCAGATGTGCAAAAATATATAAATTTCAAAACAACGACTCCATTCGAAGGTCTTTGAAGACTGCATGATGCAATGAAATGAAGAATAAAAAGGAAAATCAAGTGGCTTTAAATTAACTCGTCTGATTTTTTTTCTATGATGGAATATTTTGAAGTTGTTTACTTCGGCAGAAATAGATATGTCACATAAATAAAAGAATGTATCTATTAATGGGCGCATGGTTGCATTTTGTCGCAGCGACAAAATGAAAATAACGAATGCGCTTTGAATCGTTTCATTTAAACATTTTATTAAGTATCAATAAAAAAAATGAAAATTATTAAGACAATGAACATAAAAAAAAGCACTTTACTTACTTTGATAGTCGAATAGTGAACTGCAATGCTAATACGCTTCTAGGAAAAATGGCGGTTTCCTATTTGTATACATATATATAGAAATATTCGATTGCAGTTACTAGAGGTGGTTGAACCATTATTTGGTGATATCTGCGCTTTTACCGTTCAAAAATTTTTGGTTCAACCTAGGTTGCACCAAGATATGGTGCAACGTTGAACTGAAATTTTTTACAGTGCACTCGTTTTTTTTTAAAATCATAAATGAGCGACGACGTATTCAAATGTAAGTAACCACACTACTCACAAATAAGCACTCAATTTAGATATTGTAGATTATGATATAAGAAATGTGTAATAAACGCACATTTATATTTCTAAAATATTTTGTGCGAATATTCCGAAGAATAAAAGTTATGAATGCCGACTTAAATAACTGTATTTTATGGTAAAGGCACAACTGTGTGTGTAATGTCAATATTGAGAAATTTCTCTTGCAAAACTTAAAATGTTAACTCTCAGAAAACTTGAGGGTGAGGTGCTAGCTGGGAATTTGAATCGGGCGTCAGCTGACCATGTTTCAAAATAACATGGCAGTGTTCCTGGGTCGTTTCTTTGAGTTTAACTCCAAACTGCCACCAGTAGCGAACTGTGTAGCTCCAGTGCGAAATTCATTCAATCAACCAGTTCTAGTGCGATATGGCCCAGTGGATAAAGGCATTCAGCTAATAATCAGAGGATTGCTGGTTCGAATTCGTGCAATGGACTTGACATAGAAAATAAAAAAGTAGTGATCTTGCGATCGGAGGGTTGCCAGCTTTACTACAAAAATACTAGAAAGTCGTCCATAATATCCAACAAATTATACTGGCGTGTATACGGGACTGGTGCACGATAAATCTGATCGGGGTCCAATATCTTGACCTTCGAGCATGAATGGTCTGTAGTAGAAAGAATATGACGTCTTAATCGTGAAGCTCAGAGCGAAAGGCCCATATCACGTGCCATCACTTCAAAATAATGAATTAAAAAATACTCGCGATTGGCTGAATTGAGAGATGTGTAACAGTGAAAATTTATGAATGGAACGACATTATTAACCATGTATCTGAGGCCATACATGTTGGCTTCACTTTGATGTTAGCGAGAGTGGCTTCATGACTCCTCTACAACAAAGGATCAATGCTCGAAGGTCCTGTGGTCCTGATCCAATTGAGGTTGCATTCACTTGCATCGGTTGCCAACTCAGGTGTTGTCATTTACATCTGACCATGGTTGAAAAATACGAGGCGTTGTTCCTGGGTCTTTGCTTCGAGATAGATCCCGAACCGTCGTCAATAGTCCAATGTGCAGCAGTAATTAACCAAATTGCGACGTTAATCAGGATTGGCTTGGTTAAATAACGTCGCACTAGAGCTGCACAGTTGGCTATTGGCGACGGTTCAGGGTCTTTCGAAGGAAAGACCCGGGAACACATACACATTCATTCATACCTGCATCTCGTTATTTTAGAACCATGGTCAGATGACGAGGAAACACCTGAACTGGCACCCAACGCCTTCAATAGACGTCGGGACTTTCGACGCCGATCAGATTTATCGTGCACAAGTCCCGTATACACGCCGTTAATTTTTGCGGATGTTCTGGACGACTTTTCTAGTATTTTTGTAGCGAAGCTGGCAACCCTCCGATCACAAAATCCCTACTTTTTTACTTTTCTTTTGTCAAGTCCATCGCGCGGATTCGAACCACCAATCCTCGGATTAGTTGCATTAACCGCTCGGCCACGGAGGCCTCTCGCGACGTTAATTAACCAAACCAGTGTAAAAGGGTTGGTTGGTGAAAATACGTAGGTTTGGTTTGGTTGGTTTTGTAAATAACGTCGCACTAGAGCTGCACAGTGGGCTATTGGCGGCGGTTCAGAGTAAATCTCGAAGTAAAGACCGGGGAACACATTCACACACACATTCATACATGCACCTCGTTATTTTAGAACCATGGTCAGATGACGAGGAAACACCTGAACTGGCACCCAACGCCTTCAATAGACGTCGGGACTTTGGACCCCGATCAGATTTATCGTGTACCAGTCCCGTATACACGCTGTTAATTTTTTGAGGATGTTCTGGACGACATTCTTGTATTTTGGTAGCGAAGTTGGCAACCCTCCGATCGTATACACGCCAGTATAATTTGTTGGATATTCTAGATGACAAAGACAACACCTAAACTGGTACCCTGCGCAACCTCAATAGGCATCAGGACAAGGACCACGATATCAGATTTAACGTTCAACAGCTTGTTCAGGTGTTATTCTCGTCACCTGATGGTTAAAAATTACAAGACAGTTTTCTCAGGTACTTCTTTTCTTTGGGATAAATCCCGAGCTGTCGCCAATGCTCATATGTAGCGCTTGGGCGTAGTTTTTTAACCAACCATATGACTTTCTGGTTGCGAATGCTCAGCTGGATATTATTTTCAGACTGACGATAGGGTGGCAACACTATGATCAGATTAAGAAAATCCGATCCCATATCCGATATTTAAAATACATAAACTTGAACTACAGCTACCTACGTAGGTATTTAAATCACGTTACGAATCCCTAGTTAATTAGCAATATTTTATTAATTGTTGATAGTTTTAGCTGTATTTCTTAATTCGCTTTTAGAAGAACAACGTATTCGCCATATCTGAAAAATGTCTACTGATACGTTGAAATTGCTTCTAAGTAAGACGACAGATATTGATGTTAGAAACAATTTGGGAAGAACACCGCTGCATGCTGCAGCAGAGTTGGGTCATATCAATGCTGTCCGAGTTCTTGTAGAACATGGAGCTAGCCTCAATGCCTTAGATAACGAAGGCAAGACTCCTTTTGACCTGGCGGAAAACGACTTTGAGAAAGCTACTTACCTTGGAGAAAGAATGGGGGAGATGTTCCATAAACAGGGTAAATATTCCGACGCCGTTAAAGTTTATAAGAAATTGTTTAACATTCAGAAAGAAAAAGTCGGTCATCACGTTGAAGTTCTGGAAACTCAAAGCAATATCGCATCGATGTTTTTTGAAGATGGTAAACTTGATGAGGCCATGTACATGTTTGAAGATGTTGTTGACGGGAGAAAGAATAATCTCGGTCCGTACAACTTCAACACCTTGCTTGCCAAATATGGTCTAGGAAAAGTTTACCTCGCCCAATTTAAGTTCGATCTAGCTTTTGAATGTTTTAAAGAGGTTTTTGATAACTGGCAGGACACATTAGGGGCTAATCACAACGAGACATTGAAAGTTGCCCGCGATCTGGCTTTCGTATATTTTAAGAAAGGTGAATGCGACGATGCCCTCAAGCTGTTCAGCAATGTATTTGAAAATAAAAAGTTGTCATTGGGTATGGAACATCCCGACACTTTGCAGGTTTGGCAGGACATGGCACTTGTTTTAGCCAACAAAGGGGAAAATGTGGAGGCTCTTCGTATTTTCACTGACATTTATGAGAAGAGAAAAGCCAGCTTAGGCCTGGATCATGTAGACACTCTATTAGTTGCCCCTCACATTATAATAGTGTCGGAACGAATAAAAAATACAGCACAAAAGTCGCTGTGTTGCATTCTATAATCCGTTGAACATGTTTTCTGGCTAAATCTGGTGATCCTGTACCAAATTGCCTGAATTTTCAGGCACCTAGTTTTTGGGTTTTGTAAAAAGGACTGTCCATGTGGCAGGTTAATCCAGTTTATTTTTAAATATTTTTTATAGATAAGATATACATTTAATAAGTATTTCAAAGAAAAGATTTTTGTAAATATATTTTTTGAATTAATTTTTATAAAAAAATCGCCTTTATATATACGTTTCTAGAAATCCCTTGTGCCTTCTTCAAATATACCTATCTTTTGATAAGCCCACGAGACATATCCACTGTTCACAATACATAGACTTAATTGACAAAATGTGGTTTTTGTGTATTCCGCAAAATAGATCTTGAATGGCATATTGTTATGAAGTTTTGTATATTTTTTTAAATCTTAAATCAAACTCTAAATATATGCCATAGTACATTTGTGAGTTATTTCTATCTCGTATGAAACTCGAGTCCCAAATTCTTTCTTCTGAAAAGTTGCAAATATTCAGATGTATTGCAAATGTGTTGATGTATGGCATTATTCTATAATAGTGAAATCAAGTGTTACTAGATTTTTACATATTGAAATCAGGGTTACTTTCAAAATGGTGTAAAAGGTTCATGAAATAAGTCTTTTTGTGAAGGTTGTCGAACACTTTAAAACTCCAAAGAAACATTAATATTACTGTTGTTCTAGTTATAACTAAATTTTATTTTGATTTAACACACTGATCACCATGGAGGTCAAGGGAAAAGTAGATTTGTCTTTGAGCTAACGATCAGCCCTGCTGTGGATGCTTTCTGTGTATTTCACTAGGTAAAGTGACCGGTATGGTTCTTTTGTATATTGTTGCAAGTTAGATGTATTATAGGACACTTTTTTGTTTCAGTTTTATTTGGCATGTTTTTTCAGGATAAATGCAGCTTATGCCAACCCCTTTAACTTTTTATGTTGGTATTTTCCGACTTCCAATGGCTTCCTATTCTGGCAACCCTACAGGCAGTGTAATAGACCACAAGGCATTTAAGGTACCAGCTTCTATCCAGAGTATTTGAAGCCCATAGACCACAATTGCCCAGTGCCATAAATCGATGTTAAGAGTCTGTGATATTAGCACATGGAACATGTTTGCGCTTAAAACTGTTTTGTTGCCGTCATTGACAGCCATTTTAGTCGCCAAAACATAAAACATGCCCAGTGTCATATACTACATTTGTTCCACGGGTTGAACCTGATAAATAATGAAAACATAATATATACTCATTTGGTAACGATGGGTGTCTGTGACCAGTACAAAACTTGAATAAATTTTTTAGAAAAATACACCTAAATAATAAAACAATAATTATATATTGTCGCCTCAAAGCAACAGTAAGACATCTAAAAAAAAAAAAAAACATGAGTTTTCGGGCTTGCTAAGACATTTTTATGTCTTCTTTGAAATTCCCGAACTACAGCCTTAGATATTCAGCATTGAAAAAACAGCAAATTTTAAAATCAATTTTATAGGCAGTTCTGTTTTTGCCGATATCTTACTGTTGCTCTGAGGCGACGATATATCCTATAAGATAAAAACTCAACGTGTAAAACTATCTCTTCATCAGCAGAAATTAAAAGACTGCACAATAAAATGAAAATAAACCCAGAGTTGAAAGTGTTTTTATAGGCAGCAGAAGGTTCGGCTGTGGGAAACCCCTTTCACCTATACATAATTTTGAGGAAAAACTGTTCACTATAGTTAAATTTCCTCTTTTTGGATCCGCTATGTTGACGATACTTTCGTCCTATCAGACTACTCCAACGGAGAAGTTGTCAGGATTCTCCCTTTATTCAATTCTATATATCATAATATACAATTAACTGTTGAATCCGAATCCAACAAAGTTTCCATGCAATATATTGTAGCGTGGATACTTTGTTTCTGTACAAAGCATGTATTGCAACATTTCTTAATATAATTATGAAATCAGGGAAATGTTTGTGGTACCATCATGGAAATCAGAAAACTTTTTTCCAGGATTTTTTTGCCACCCTGTAAGATCACCTTCACATAATTGAAATTTTGAAAGGCCCCATTGACGATCTTAATAACTGGGCTGGGGCATGTATAATAATGTAGCATGTGATATATATAGGTCAAACAAAAAGAGCATTAAGGAGCACCAGGCCCATACTGTTAAACAAGAAATAAGATAGTCTTCCGTGGCCAGGCACTCTTGGGAACATAATCATATATTTAACTTTTCTTACCCACATTTTATTTGCAAACAAATATCTCCAGTCGACTTGATTTCCTGAACGCATTTAATATTTTTAGCAATATATTGATTCGATTGTGAATGAAACCTTTGCGTTTCCGGTATTTCCCTCTTGTTGGCACACAATTGTTAACTCCAACAGATTGAGATAATTTTTGTTCTTAAGCAACACTTTCAATTCTGGCTTTATTTTCATTTTGTTGTGCACACAGACTTTTTCATTTCTGTTGATGAAGGGAGACGTATCTCCCGAAACATGTCTAGATTTTATGCATTTTTATTGGGTAGTCTTAACGATGCATTTGTATTTTAATATAGTAACATTAATATAGTAATATAGTAAGTCCTAACAGACTAAGCCATTTTATATAAAATTCCATGGTGATCAGTTTGTTAAAGCATATTTTGATTTGAAGGCTTTAAAATTTTTATTAAATGTCCTTTTATAAGCAGAAAACAGATTATAAGCAGATTTTATGCATTTTTATTGGGTAGTCTTAACGATGCATTTGTATTTTAATATAGTAACATTAATATAGTAATATAGTAAGTCCTAACAGACTAAGCCATTTTATATAAAATTCCATGGTGATCAGTTTGTTAAAGCATATTTTGATTTGAAGGCTTTAAAATTTTTATTAAATGTCCTTTTATAAGCAGCATAACTGACAAATTATTGCAAAATCGTGGTATCCATGATGCCAAAGATTTTTTTTTATCATAAGATTCCTGTTTATGAGCATAATTTAATTGTTTTTAAGTGCTTTTTTAATTGTCATTGTTTTTTATTGTTATTTTATATTCAATAAATTTTATAACCTTTTGAATTTGAAAATGGTGCTGTGTTTTTCACTATATGTAATAAACCTCCAATTGTGCATTTTTTCAGGCATGGTTGTGTGGTTTTATAAAGAAATTATAATCTGAACTGAGTTTTTTTATGTAGTTATTAATTGTTATATTTCTTTAGGAAGAAATTTATGTGAAATATAATTTCATGTTGATTTTAAATTTAAATGCTTGATGTATCAGTATGTGCTAATTTAAATAAGACAAATATTCTTGTGTTTAATTTGAGCATGAGGCAGTTAACAAACTAGCTTAAATAATTTATATAAGATTGGCCAAAGATAATGCCTTATTATTGAGCTTAACTATACTCTTTTGAAATGATATATAATAAAATTTATTAACTCATAAAAAGTCTTACTTTATTTGTAATAGGCTGGTTTTTTTTTTATTTATATGTAAGATCCATAGTCAGATGCCTACTAGGCCATCATAGCTATTAGGAGATTGAGAAGAGCACCGGAATGCCAATATTCCTTTGACGCAAGAGACCAGGATTCAAATGATCACCAATTAAAAGTAACGGTTCAAATGGATTGATCCTTTTTTTCTTATGTGAGTGGGCTGTCTGGCCCAGTGGTACAAGTCACAAAAATATGAAAATTAATTAACACCATTTTCAGGCAGTTATTATTATTAGGCAGCTGGATGTGTTTTGCCAAGTGGTGTTTGTCCCAGATCAAAATACGCTGCCCAAACTTGAATGTGAATTCCACTTAACGTTTTAATATGAGTCGCAAACTTTATGTGCTCTTGTCTCGGAATTCTGTTTTGGAACTTGTACCACTTAGCAGCCAAACCACCCATATATAAACATCCAATTGAATCGTTAATTTCAGAAATCCTTTAAGTTTACTTTTTTGAATTTTAGGGTATAATTTAAGTCTTCTCGAAGTGGATGTTGTCAATGCCATCACACATTATTTTTGGAGGTTGAAACAAGAAATTTCCCACTTAACGATTTGAAATTCTCAACTCAGCATTACTGAATATTCTCAATTCCAACATTTCATCTTATCAGCATTTTCATCTTTTTTTTATTAAGTACTATTAAACAGTTCTCTTACAAGAATTGATTTGCTGTACGCATGTCTTCATTTACTAATAATATTAATTTTCTTCAGTTATAAATTTCCTCAACTCGGAGATTTTTAAAACTTGAAATTCCCAATTTTAGAGTGTCCAGGTTATTGGGGGGTGTCTGGTTCCCCTCCAAACGCCCCTTGTGCAACGGACCTGCCTGTTATGATTTATTCCTTACTTAAGAAAAAAAATGCAATTAGTGGTTTTCTGCAATAAAATAGTTTTTTTGGTAAAAAAAATTTGCATTCGTGCTACGCATTGTCGCTTGGCGAGTTTTTGCACTAAATGTAATATTTACTGTAAAAAATAAGCTTTAAAACGGAATGCCAGTCAACAAGATTGTGCAAAAAAAATGTGTTTAATGTAGAAGATTCTGATTCCATAAAAAAAAAAAATGACTGGTGGGTTTCTGAAATAAATGATTAAATTTTGTATACCGATATTAAGCATTTATGCAATCCATTTTTGCCTGAAATTTTGGCAATTTAACCTTTACATATGCGCCAACGTTAAAAAATCAAATCCGTAAAAAAAAAGTTTCGCAACAAATTTGCATATATTTGCTTGGCTAACATAAAAAGTTTGTAGTTTAAATGTGTCAAATATGAAAAATAATTAACTTATTTTTAAATTATTAAATTTGTTAACCCTTTGCATACGAGAAGTTATGTTATTTTGTTCCTTATTCTTCAAATTGAAAAAGAAGTACTTGAACCTAAAAAACACTTTTCTTTCATTAGCTGGTACTTTTAATTCCATGACATCACTTGGGTATCAATATTATTTTATTTACCCTATGCACTCAAGTGCCCAAAATAATGTTTTTTTTTCTTTGTTCTCCAACATGAATGAGAACATATTCTTGAGTTTAAAAAGTTATTCTCTCACAAACTTTAATAGAAATTATTTTTTTTTCATCTAGAAGTGCCAAGAATGTTGGCGATTTAAAACATCTCACAACCCCTGTTTAAAAAAAAATAATAATAATCATAAACCACTAATTATGTTTGTTATACTGAGACTAATATTTAGCTTCATGTATAACTTTTTAATTTTTATAATTATCCACCCTAAATGTAAAAACATGCAAAAGAATACCTCTTTAAAACATCAGGAACAGAATGCTACCGTTCCATGAAAAGAACATAATTATCAAAAAATGTTCTTCAATTGCAAAGGGTTGTAAACTATTTCTAACTACCATCTGTACAGGTTCCCAAGAGCACTTTTAGTGAAAGAAATGAGACAAGGGGTGTACCAGAAATTAATCAATTTATATTTATTGTTTCATAAAAGTTTAAAAAAGTTACAAAGTAAAATCAAAACTACACATGTGGAAAACAGCTGCATCCTTCTTAGATGAATAAAAATGGACAAATAACATAATTAACCATAGGCATAAAAAGTGACACATAACAAATGCACTAAGTTGATCGGGAGGAATAGTTAACTGTTTTCAAAATTTGGATAACTGTACATAAATCTCCTACCCTCATCGACCCTGCCACTCGAAATGACGAGCGAAATTCTTTGACTTTTTAACAAACTCAACTACAAAACAGCTATACGATTGAAAATAAGATTTTCGCACACATACCTTAATATTTAAACCTAGAAATGAAGTATCTATGTATTAACCTAGTAAAAAGTATGCAATGGACATTTAGTTTTTACATTTGTAAAAAAATAAAAATACGTTGTATATAATGGCTCACATCAGACTAAAATTTTACGGAAGATTCCTTAATTTTTTAGATATGGTTTTATAAACATATGATAATGTATAAACATTAATTGGTTGGTTCAGTTTTCTCTGGTTGACCAATGTCTGGAAGTTCTAGCACATTAAAAGGAGGCTGTGGCAGTTATTTAAGAAAACTTTTTACAACAAAATTAAACTGTGCAGCGTTCAAGGCTAGCAGTTAATGGAATCAACAGCATTACGTAATATGAAATCTTGTGTTTTTAGAGCACACATGTAGAAACATTTATTCAATATTATGGATTTCAAATTGTGCATTCGAATCTTGTCAGATTAACACTTAGAAGAGCTTAACTTGCATTGAACAAAAGCGAGTGCAATGATCCAAATTTCTGAAACAGTGGAATGTGATGAGCTTATTCCTCAAGTCAAAAGTATACAGAAACCTAACACAAAACTTATATAGTAGCTGAGAGATGGGCTTATATTAATATAATAAAACATTACAACTCAAAACTAGAACTCGCAAAACTACAAGAGATAAATGAAAATACCAGCGAGATTTTACGAGAGATTATTCAGACAAGTTATAAAAAATAAATAAAGTAACCAGCTACCTTAAGAACTTGATGGGTTTACGTTGAAAGTACTGGTGTAAAAAGGTGTGTACAACAGTTGGTAGTAATATTTTGATGAATGACCTGTACAGATGAAAGGATTTTGTTGTTGCTTAGAATGATTTGCAAATTGAGTGTGCCAAATTGCAGAAGAAACAACCATAGCACCTTGTGTGATTTTTAAAAAAATGTATTTGTTAAATTATATATTTTTATTCAACAAAAGTTTGTTATATCTACCTGCAAGTGGTCTGATAAAAAGCAATAAAGTCATTAAAAGAGTAGGAGAAATAAAAATGTAAGGAATGCTTCCTTATCGGACAAATAAACAATTGGTTCTCTAAAAAATACTCTATACATTGTTAGGAGTATACAAGTAACTTAAACTATACCACACCAAAGTAGAAAAAAAAGTCAATGTCTAAAATGGATTTTTGAAGATTGGCCCATCAAATTACTAAATAAACTAAAATAGAGGGAAAAAACACCAATGACGGTTGAAAAATCCTAAAAGAAATAAACTAATAAAACACGGGATTTAAAATAATATTTTTGAAAAACATATTAAATAGTTTTTTGTTAAATTAAATAGTGTGTATTTAGCCAGAATTAACAATAAATGCCTTTTAAGTAGATTAAGAGATATTTGAGTTAACAAAATTCTTTCAAATAAAAAAACCCAATCTAATAAAGGTAATGAAATGCGATGCCAAACAAGTGAAGTATTAAAATTGTACACTGGTTTCACTACAGAAAAGACGACTTCTGAATTTTTTTTTATCCATAGTCAGTTTTAAATTAATACATCAAAGAAATAAATATGAATATTGGGACAGGGAATGCATCCATTATTGACCTATTGTGTCGGTTATTAGAGAGATCCTTACAGTTTTAAGCTGGTAGGGACAACCCTAATAGAAAGTATTAGTTTCATTCTTAAAGAAATCATGTGATTGTACAACATTTAAAGAACATAACTTAGTATCTCCATTTCAGACATTGTCCTTTTCTACCAAAGTACAGATACGCTTTGAATATTTAAAGAATCAGTATAAATTTAAATTCATCAACGTGGTGACAAAAACAATTTGATTAATTAATATGCAGATGTGGACGGATCTTTCAGTGAACAATTCAAAAATGAGTGCTGTCTTTCAAAATAAAATTTCATTACATTATCTAAATAGTTGATTAATGCTGTTTTCATTCATTACACAGTGGGTATTGCTTCAGGAAGATGGGCTTAGAAAAGATACGTTAACAGGCAACCACCGCACACGTTATACAAAACCTCCCAATAAAATAATCTAAATGAAAATCATCAAGTTTGGCAGATATACAAAACACATAAACATCATGAAAGTCCATTCTAAAAATTTGATATTAAAATACTTAAATAAAAATAATGAAAAATGGCAAAGATAGGACTTCAAAAATAATAATAAAAAATGGTAAATAAAGCTGCAATCATCATGTCCTATGTGAAACAGAACATATAAAAACAGGTTTGACGTATTTGGCTCACAAGTAGGCATATACATACTAAAATGAGTATTGGCATACTCGGAACCACAGCATTTATGGCATCAATTATTTATGAAATGTGATAAAAATGATGATGGACGCTTCAAAGGGCATTTCTAGATAACTGTCAGAAATGCCCGAGGCGTACAACACTGAATAAGGCATCACAGTGGAAAGGCTGAAAACAGCTGCCGTTGGTCACCACAGAGTTCTTGATCGCTATGGAGAGGGCAAGTGTTGACATGGGTTCTGGATGTTTCCACAATAGTTTATAAAGTTCGAATAGGATGAAACTTGGCAATGCACACACTACCTAACCCCCGTGGAAATTGTTGACGCTAATGCGGATTTATACATTTATGTTCATGATGATATCTGTGATTTATGTCTAAATAAAATATAGTTTATAATATAATTAACTCACCCCTTCCCCTTCTAAAAGAATTAAAATCGCAATTGTTTATTGTTTGGAAGTTTTTTTATTGTAACTGTCTATAAACCAGACTTAATACACTTTCATTACACATGATTCACTTTAAAAAAAAAAAATCAAAGTAAATAATTTGGAGTACTTTTTAATTTTACTAAAACACAATTTTAAGAAGTAATTTAACTCACTTAATAAAATTGAGGGGTTTGTTATTTTAGAAATAAAAACACCATTTAAAGGAACCTTCCAACATTAGCATGCAGAAATGGGTAAACAAATATTTCTAAATCAGATAACTCCTCTTTTAATACATTCCTAACCAATATTTCATTTCAACCATCCCTAAACTCGCATACATTGCCATGAAACAACCCATTCCAATTAATTCCAGAACCCAAACGCTGCAGGAGGTCTGATAAGAGAACAGACGGGCAAGTGTTCCGTGTGGTAGCCCTACTCCTCCTCCTCGCTTTCTCCTTGGCCATACATGTCAGCTAACTTTTGGAAGCGGGGCCCCCACCCGTTAAGGTACTCGAAGTCGTGGTCCACGTCGTCCGTGCAGGACGCCAAGGAGCTCAGGGATCCGGCGGAACTTCCACCACCCTCATAGGCATAGTTGCGGAGGTCATCGAAGGGTGGGACGGTGGGGTCGGTGTCCGCCTTGTCCTGGTGGTCGCGGATGAAGTCCCCGACGTCTGGTTGGACACCAGGTTGGGCTGGAGGGAAAGGAAATTTCAGAATGAGAACAGCAAGAAATAATCTTTATTGTGAGAAAACCTCTTAAATAAATTCATCGATTTAAATTAATGCTGAAATTACTTATTTTCTGGATTTTACAGATTTAAAATTGATAAGAAATTAGTGATTAAAATAACTGACACAATTTAGAAACACGTGAAAATTGTCTATAAATGGATCGGTGTTATTGAACAACCGGTTAACCTACAAATTGAATGTTTTGACGTTTTCAATGTAAATGGAAGCCCAAAGTTTCACTTCCTATACAAAAAAAATTAGTAACGGCACTGGACATATGTCGAACTGTTGCAGCATGGATTTATTTTCCTATTCAGTGGTGTTCAAGCCAGTTTTTTCCAAATGAACATTGTGTGGGTTGACCGGTTGTGTGCATAAAATAAGTTTTCTTCGACACATACAACCTAAATTTTGTCTTGAATTCTGTTTTTACATTTTGTTATTCATTCAGAATCTATTAAGAAAAGCCATATTAAAGGTGTCAAACCTTTGGCTTATCTCTCGTCACCCGAACAGGGTTATAACAGTCAGGTTTTAGATCTCAAATCACTGCCTTATTCACTGTTTTGTTAGGCCTTGCAACAGTGAAACATGCATTAATTACTTTCCCACATTCCTGTTAAATAAACTTGATTCATTTACTCACCCTGCCACTGGTGGGGTTCCCTAACAGGTCCTTTCTCAGGTCCAGACTTGTTCCCCAGGGGTATCCCGTATCCATCAATGGGGATCTGCAGTGTTTTGATGTCATACGCGTTCATGTCGTCCTCTCCGCCGCCCTCGTCGTCGTAAACGATGATGTTCTCTCGGACGTCGTCAATGATGTCCTTCTGATCATAGGGCTTGTGCGATCGGATGCGGGAGTATGCGATTACTACCAAGGCTAAGACTAAAAGAGATGGATGCAAGGATTAATGACATGTTCAGATGTTCACATGGACAAAAATAATTTGTATTTAAAATCCAATGAAAACAATCAGTTTAGAAAGATTTTTACTGCTTTAAAATACAATAAAGTTCAATATACTTATAAAATATCTTTTAATAACATTAAAAAATAATTACAAGATTTTTAATATACACATACTTAAGGACATGTTCAAGATATTTGTGCAACTGTAATGTTGCTTTTATTGGATTTTTGAGTAATTTTTTTTAAAGTTTTATATAAATTTTGATCTTAACAAATTTACCAAAAAAAGTTGTTTTTAAGATAACTTCAAACTCCTTGATTTGAAAATTATTATAGACCAGAGTATTTTTATACATTCAAAAATCAGCTACAGTTCTGAAGCAACTGGCTTAATCGCTGCCAGTGCGTTAAAATGTAATAACTAAATGTTCTTAAATATTAAAAATATACACACACAAACCATCAGATTTACATAAGGATTTAAAATCGTATTTGTATGTTATATTAGTACGCAACAGAATCAAAGCACTCCACTTACTAAGCACAGCAAAGATGCAGAATATGATGAGGGCCATTGCAGCCACACTGAGTTGCATCACCTTCTCCTCTCGCACCGCATTGCAGTGGATGCCAAAGTAGCCGTTTGGACAGATGCACTCGTAGCCTTGGCCGTCAGGAAGGTTGACGCAAGAACCCCCGTTCAGGCAAGGGGCCTGGGAGACACACTCGTCGTCGTCAATGCAGTTCTTGCCGTCGTTGCTCACGACGAATCCTTTTGGACACCTAGAACATTTTTTTTAATGTACGGGGTTTGTTAAATTGTACACATATATTTTTTTATTAATGTTGTTAAATATATAACTATGTGTCAATTGTTGAAAATTAAATTCCGTATAATTTTGTTGGTCTCACTCTTTTCTTTTAGCAAGGAAACACTCCTCAAACTCCAACTTTTGCTTATAAATGTACAGGCAGAAACAGTTGTTTTTAAAACACGCATAATTAAAAAAAAAAAAAATTTTAAAAAAACGAAAATATTTATAAAATTTGACAATTTTTTTTAATGAATTTGTCACTTTTTATAAATTTTGAGGCAGTATTCTGCTGTTTTTATTTCTTTGGTAGACTAAGGAAATTTTCTTTCAAGAAAAAAAAAGTTGCTCGTAGAATCTGTAAAAATTTATACTATATTTGTACGACCCCACGATATGGTTAAAATTCATATATTCAATAAACACAATTCCTACAATTTGGACCTTAACATGGATTTTTACATTTTAACATGTACTTTTTAATAATTCCAGACAACACTGGTCATTTTATTGGAGCAATATTGCAATACAAATAGAAAAAGAAAATATACACAATATTGGTTAAACTAGATCACAATTATATAAACCCTCATGCACATAAAAAAAGAAAGGATCTTAAAATGTAAATCTAATGCAGAATTGTTAAGTTTGGCATGCTCAAAGGACCATCTATTGCAATGTTTCTTCACAAATATTCATAAACCCTCTATAACTATCATAACAACTAATCAGAACAGAATATCATAACAAGAATATCATAACAATTAATCAGAATACTAGATTGAAAAATAACAATATAACATTTGTGTACAACAGGACTTAAAGAGACTCGTTAACTCGTGCACATTCCAAACTTCAAGTTAAATTTAATATTACTGTAATAATAATAGACTAAGCAACCATGGTTGTACAGATTGCCTCTTAATATTAAACCAAAATTTAGTTTTTCGTATTATTAGTATATAAATAACTTTTCTTTACAAAACTTGCTAAAGAATTCACAGAAACACCAAAAGAATATTTATACCTTTTTACAAACTAATTTTAAGTATTTTTCTGGAAAAGAAATTACTTGAAAGTATGCAATAGACATTTATAAAGAAGCACACTTTTAAAATATTAATGTTTTTAAATATTGGACATCCAGGCAATTAAGGAATTCTATGAATTGAACCAACTATCTACTTACGTGCATTCGTGCAACATCCAGAGATCGACACAGACGAATGGAGGAGGACAGTATACACCAAGACAAGGGTTGTTTGATGGACAGCCAGGCTTTACATTTTGAGATTCGTACACAAATGCATTTTGAGAGCCGTTTTCCATAGGTAAATATCTAGCATCTAACCTAATGTCATCCAGGCAACCTAAAATGCAATATAAAGAATCAAATGTTTATACTACTGAAAATAAGCAGCATCTTATGGTATGTATTCGAAAGTTACATAAATTAGCAATAGGGAAAGACTAATCTGTATTTCATTTGGAGAATTCCAAAATCCACAAATTATTGAAATAAATTAAACTAAGGCTGAAAGTTGAGGCTAATATTGCAATGACAGTGGGCAACAAAAGATGGCTAATTTCCACATAATTCCAGAAAGGGTGATACTTGACTTTTTTTTTCTCTCGTAAAGCTACCAACATTAACTATTTGCTAACAGTCAAATATCTGCCAAATTTAACGGAGTCTGGAAAGAGGCATTAAAATGAAAGGTTTGAATTAATTATTTTCCAAAATGCTGATTTTTAGTCATACTTTACAGCACTCACTTCGCAACTAAGTTTATCTGTTAAAAATTTTAAATAACACTGCAAATTGTAAAATCAAAAACTGCTATTTTTTAGTTTAAATGTAGAAAATCATTCAGTGACTGAACTTCAAAAGTAATTTATCACATAAGCTTTGGATTTTGTGACATAATATACAGGGTAAACCTCTTCATATAAGACATCACTGTAGTATAGATTTAGCCTGAGAGGGATTCTGATAGTAGTTGATATGGAATGCCCATTTCTTTTTAGGGTTTTAGTCACGTTTAAACTACACAAGGACAAACACATAAATCAACTACAAAAATTACAACAAAAAATTAACATGTCCCGGGGCTTGGTTCCCACCAATTTTTTTTTCATGAACCAGCAGAGATACGGTCACCAGTAGTAGGTGCCGTAACCAGAACGTCACATCACTAATAATTTTTTTATATTATATTTTATTAGGGATGAACCGGATAGTGGTTTTGCCGGATATCCGGCGCACATTACAAACCGGATATGGGATATTTGAACTGGATTTTGCCGGATATCCGGCAGTTTCTTTTTTATGAAAATATCTTCTCATACACACTAGAAAAAACGGAAATCGGTCAAAAATTGCAAAATATTTTTTTATTCTATTATATTCCCCAATTCCTTACCTTTAAAATGATACCAAGATTGAATAAACATTAATTTGTTTTTTTTATTTACAAAGGGTTATTTTAGAGTGCTGCTAGCAATGGGCGTATGTTTTGTACACTTTAAACTCAATTTCTGAATAATTGTATTTTTACCATATGCCCTTTCATTCCAAACATGAAAACTCAAGTTTGCTTAAACTTTTGAGAAATTTATTTTTATTTCAACTTTATATTAGTTGTGAGATGTTATGACCCTCCACCATAACGATTCGTTAAAAATAATTTAATAGAATTTTAAAGTTAAAAACGAGAAAAATTCAAGGGAGAATCTGCATACTGTTAATACATTAGTAAAATTTTCAGGAAAATACTTAAAGCAAAGATAATTGACCGCCACAAAAAAAATCTTCGATGTTTTATTCATCCGGATATCCGGCATGGTAAATCGGATATCCGGCATTTTACTTCCGGATATCGGATAGTTAAAAATCAACAGGATAGGCCGGATACCCGTTTCATCCCTATATTTTATTAATAAGTCCAAATCGGTTTCAGAAACTAGAATTTCACTATTTGGCAAAACTTTTTATGCACTTTCAATAACGTTCGACAGTTACATTTTTCATTAAAACAACATTCTCACCTTCCTGGAAGTCATTATCCACCACATTCAGATTAGGCGCCACCGACTGCACATCTCCACCAGCAATTACATTCTGCCTGTCGATCACCAACTCTTGATGCTGCCCAACGTACTCCAGCAGCTCGCTGTACCTACGTCCACCCCCACCGTCCAGTGAAATGCTGGCAGTGCTCCCATGACGCTGCACCCTCACCGAATGCCACTGCCCGTCACTCACGCTCACATGGGGCAGCCACAGCTCCTGCTCGTTGGAGCGGTAGTGGTTCAGGTTGAAGCGGAAGCGAAGGGTTCTGTTGCGGATCTAGAATAGGGATAAGTAAGCCATAGTTAGATTTTGAACAGGAATGTCTTGTATTTAATCTTCTGGGGCATGGGCAAAATATTGAATTTGTTTTCATTGTAGGAGAGTTTAACTTATATTTCCAACACATTCCTTTTTTAACAAGATATTAATTTTATTTTTTATTTTAATAGAGAAGGATTTTAAAAATTTACACAATGTTTTAACCTTAAACGTAAGTGGTTTGAGATGAAATACGTATAATGTTTCAAGACAAAATATGTAATAATCGAGACAAAATGTTGTATATATTAGTTCTAATGTAATTTAGTTATATACCTAATTTTAGAAGTTAGTAGAAAAGACTAGAACCTTAAAAACATGCTGTCGCACGATAAGGGAGAGGGAACATGAATCGTTGGGTAGAATCCGAACCCAATAGTGTAATGTTGTTTGAGAGTTAAATTTGGAAAATTACAGTACAGATTGCTTACAAACTTTTAAATTAGGTGTCCTGCTGTGAATACACAAACAGTTATTTGTTTGTATTTCTTACATGCTAAAACATCCTAACTCAGTATAAACTTCCATCAGATCAAAATAAGATACAAGGAAAGTTCAGATTCTAAATGAGAAATTGATGGTAATTGGACAGGTTCAGTATTTTAACATACATGGTAAATCTGTTATATTGTAACTTGGTTAAGTTTTTTTATACCATCAAACACTGAAACAAAAGATATTTTCCCATATTCATTTTGTAAATTCTGAACTCGTATTGTGCATTTAAAGGGGGAGGGGAGGGGGGTCTTGGTTAACATGAGAAGAGTTACAAACCAATTCAACACAGATATAATTATTCACAAGTAAAAGATGGATTCACTTTTATATACCTGCCAAAATTTAAAACTCAAAGCAGCACATTTTTAATGACATATTTGAATAAATTATTCTGTGTAACACAGTTTTTGTTACATTAAATGCCAAATATGAAAAATATATAACTGTAACCCTACAGTTTTATAAGTTAATATAAAGCTACTCGTATTACTACTGTACAAAATGCTCAAAATCTATTGTAAAGGCAATCTGTATAAAATGGTATATTTTAAAGCTGTTGCATCAACTAGTTTAGAAATGTAAGACTAATAGCCTGGCCTTTTTTATAATGAATTATGTTAATCTTAAATAAGGTGTCGATTTCAATAGCGTAATTTGTTGCGATTGTTAAACTGTAATAATTCATTTAAAAAAAGAAAAATACTTACTTCAAGCACAAGATATTCTCTACCGTGTTTGCTAGTTGCCCTGAACAATTCTCCGTGTTTTTGGCGTGTCCTGAAGCTCAGCTGGATCTCATTCGAATAGTCACCAGGGTTGAAGCTCAAAGCGTATCGGATGTAGCTGTTCTGCTCAAACATTTTCTCTTGTGTTTCTGGAATATGAAATAAATTGTATAGCATCATAGCAATTTTTTTAAAATTTAAAATCTACAATAATTAAATCTAATTTTACTTAAAATGTTCAATTTGTAAATCAGTTCAAAATAGCAGAAGCACAAGTATAAAATGCACATAGAAGATGCTTCAAAATTACGCTGACAAACTTTAGGGGGTGGACACTGATAGAAACCATATTCACATAGGAAAGCACAACAATGCTTTTAGAAATTGATAACAGAGTTACCACTAAATATTAAGCTAAACATTACTTGACTTTTGCAGGTGGTTTAAAAAACTCCAGACTCAGAGAACTGATTTTTTTAGACGGTAATATAGAAACACATAAAAATGAAGTCCAGTAAAGTATAGTACAACAATAATTTACCATTTTTACAAATTTATATTCTTTTAAACAAAGAAAAATATGTCAATGGGATAAGTAAAAGGGACAATTATCTAAAATCATTAGAAAAATTCCATGACTCTTTAGGTCATTTTCACTGAGAATTTTATGACTTCCCGGTCTTATATTGTTACATCCTGTTATCATACTTAATTACTAAACATATAAAAAATACATTTTAGTGGAAAATAAAAATGTCAACATGTAAATTAAATGTATGTTGAAATTTACACAAAGAACAAGCATATATACATCAAAAGTAATTCTTATGTATGACAGTGAACTCTTAAGAAAAGCTACTTACTTTGATCACATCGTTTTCCATGATACCCAGGGAAGCAAACACAGCTGGCGGTCGTGAAGTTTCCGATACAAGTCCCGTGTAAACAAAACCTGTCCAGCTGGTTAGGGTAGCAGTGTTGTTCGGCCGGTGGGCATCCCATTGAGCTGTCTTCAGACTCACCAACGCTTGCTAGGTCATACATCTGTGTGATGAAAAAGGAGATTTTGTTAATATTGAATAAATATTGTTTCTAAAGTCATTTATCCAAAAGTTTATTGGCAGTTTACATATTTAATTCATATATAAAAATATTAGTTGATGTTTTGGATATTTTACATGTATCAATTAAAATTGTTTTGGTGTTTGTTCATTCATACTTAATTTAAAAAAAAAATTAGTTCTAAAGATTTTATTTTTTAATGTTTAAAGTCATAACGATGAGTGATGTGACAAAGGAGAAATATGCAATACATTAATCAGTTATATGATGAAATTATGTTACAGATTTGATTTTTAAAAAATACAGCAAAAAAAGATAATTGATATCTAAAGAATATATTTTTTTTAAATACATATTTTATTTGAAAAATGAAATTTAATATAAAAAGATTAAACTGACTAACAGAATTCACTTTATGACGACGTTAAGAGCAACACAAATAAATAACAAATCTTATTGTAAGTTACGAATGTAGTTTCCAATACTAAAAAACTGACTTTATTTTTTTATTGTCTATCTGAAAATCGAGGAAAATATTGCATCTGAAAGTTTGTTTTCAGAGCAGGAGAGTTATTATACTTAACAACTAGTAAATAAATTCTAACTAAATAAAAAAAATTCCAATTTAAATAACTAGTACAACAAATAGACAATACAAAATTGAATTGAAGAGCATACCTCACTGTTGTGAATCACATTCTTGATGCACCCATTGAATCCCTTTCTGGTATGTGCAAAGTTCCATTTGTAGGTCGTTAACACTGGGTGCCTCACGCCCCCGAGCTGCAGTGGTCCGTTAACGTTGAGGAACTCGTTGAAGGGCTTGATGGCGGAGACACCTTCGCAGAGGGATCGATCGGCCACCGGAGGGTCCACGTCACGACTGCGGGCGGTCTCGCAGTTGTCCACCACCATTCGCACAATCTAGTTAAAAAAAAAATCACGTTTAATATAACAAAAATGAACCATTTAAGTAATAGTTAAAAAAAACTTGTGAAGATTGGGAATGAAGTGAATTGATACAGATAATGTTTTTATTTATGGAAACTGGAGTTGAATGTTTGGTAAAGGCTTCAGAAAGATATTTCTTTAAACTATCATAAATATAGAGGTTATAACATTATCCTAAATATAACATTATTTTAAAATATTAATAATAAAATATAATATATTCCTTCTTCAATAATGAAACGATTTAAATCAATTAAGGGGTGAATTATAATGGGGAAGTTCCCATACAAGCATTTATTAACACTTTTTTTGTGCATGTTGGGGACCTTACTGAGCTATTCCAAATTTATCAAATTCAGTGATGTGGAGGGATTGGAATTTAATATTGCCAATGAAACTACAGGACATGGGTTAAAGTTATACAAATCATAGTTTAATTGGGATAGAAAGCATTACTGTTTTAATAGGCAAATGAAATAGCTTATCTGGGTATGCTGTTAATATACCGGGAGTGAGTAGTTTTAAAAAACAAATGGATTGGAATTTGGAAAACTTGAAGATGCTCGCTGAGCCTCAATTCTCAAGCCGTGAAAGGGTTGGATGGGTTACTAAGACTTGTCCAGAAGCTTAGAGTTGCCCAGAGATTATAGTTGGTCATAATATTTATATATGAGAAATGTGGATGCAGAACCAAACGTGTAAAAACATTGAATTTTATATATTAAAAAAAAGACGTTTTCTATCCCTTATTGCAATATTTTTTAAATATTTCCAAAAATTATCCCTTTTATTTGAAAGTTTAGAGGTCTGTAGAAAGGCATGCATCTTACAAAACATTATTGCTGTTTTCCTTGATTCACGACATGTTTGTATTTACATGCGCGCTCCTCATAAAACACTACTCGTTTTAATACCTGCACATCATTTCAAGCTATAGTGACATTTTATCCAGAAAAACAATATGTATCATTCAACACACACATATAACCTCTTAATCGCCTCCCCAACCAACACATTTCAGAAGTACATAACTACCTCTCTATCCCAATAGACATCCAGTTGATGCCAGCCCCCGTCGCTCAAAGTAGTCTGGACGTTGACGACAATCTCCGTGGTTCCAGATCCAAAATCTATGAGCAGCCTGGGCTTCCCTCCCTGCAGTTCCAGTGCGAAGAAGTCCTGGACCACCCTCTCTTCCGGGTCGGCCTCGGAAATGGGTCCGTTGTACAGAAGGAGGCCGTTGGGACTCTGGGTCATGAACTCCAGCTGGAAGTGGGATGTCTCACATTGGTGGAGAGGGGGGAACCAGGCGAAACCGTCGCCCCCAAAGTGGCGAGTGGACTTCTGGCATTGAGGGCCAGTGTAGCCTTCACCACATGTGCAGCTAGAAAGAACGTACAGGTTTAGGCACAGGCTAGTAAGTATTATTGATTTGTAGTAAATTAACAAAGGGAATTAAATTTTCAATAAAAGAAAAGTTACATCTAAGGGGTAAGAAATTATATATGCATTCGTGTAGCGTCAGTTTGTAGGCAATACATAGATGATTTAAAAGTTAATAAAAAATATTTACTTGGAAATATTTTTAAAATTCAAAGCATTGGAGGAACTTCGGAAATCTTTTTCTACTAACGTAATGAAATAAAATATTTTGTTAAAGAAGGTATGTGTTGGATGTATAAGTTTAACTCTCTTGCATTAAAAACAAACTTACGAATTAAATATTTTTCTCAACTCTCAGGAGGGTTAATAACAAAAGAGTGTGAAAATTACAAAACATTCATTTTTATTATTCATAGGAACTTGAAATTTTAAACATCACTATCTGTTTCTGCACTCCAAATCCAGAATTTAAATTACTGACAAAATAATATTTTCTATTAAATTTTCGAAATGTTTTGGCCTTAAAAGATCCCAGGCAAAGAGCTACCACAATATAAAAATTCTGCCATTTAAACAGTATGCTCATCTTCAGCAAAAGCTTGACAATGAGTCACTAAATTAATGTGATACGCACTTTACTATTTATTTTTTACATTAAAATGTCATTGTATTCCTCTGATTGTCTTACTAGCTATACAACAGCAGTCAAAACTTACTTGATAACCCCGAATTTATCAGAGCAGATTCCCTCGTTGTAGCATGGCTTCGGCCTGGCCTTGCACGTCTCCATGGCGGAGAAGTCCCTCGCCCCACAGGTGCACTCAGCCTGGATTTCTGCGTGAACACCCACCAGGGACGTGCGGTTGGCGTTCACTGTGGCAGGGTGGTCGCCATACACGCGCAGGTGGTTAGTGCAGCTGTCCTCGCACTTGTCCTCATAGAGGCACTCGTCTATGTTCACCATGGTGATGTTGACACCAACGATCGACTCAATCTGGAAGTAAAATGTCGAGTTTTAACTTAAATTTACATTTAATAGATAAGGGGTAAAACATGGATGTCTTTCTTATTATCTTAATGGTAGCAACAACATTTTGTGCTTAATTGGTAGATCCATTAAAAAAAATCTGCAATAAAGTAATATTTGTATTGCAATAAAAATAATAATGACTTACATTCTTTCTGTGCAGTGCAATAAGACCATCCAATTTAGATGCTTTGTAGTAAGGGGATCCATGGGCTGCAAATCTTATATCAGTTATAGGAGGTTGTTCTTGGTGTTTGAGAACAGTAAAGATATCCACGTTGTCTTTCTTCACTTTCAGTAGCTTAGCAAGAATGTCCCGGAATTTGTTGTATTTACTCTCGATCGGCACCTTGCTTTTCCAATCCCAAATTCGGATGAAGTCCTCATCGGAATGTCCTGAAATGAAGAGTAAAAGATTTAAGGAACATGCACGTCATATTTGTATAAAAGATACTTTTGGCTATTCAAACAATAGCTAAAGAAAATGCATATAATTTAAGAATCGTGCGACTCAAAGCAATGTTCATTTGTTATACATGCATCCAGCAGAATGCCAAATAATAATCATAATTGATATTATAAATAATAATTTCAGGTATTAAGTAAGAAAGTGCTTGAAATGGGCTAGATCTATTGGAAATAAAAAAATTGAGGTTTGATACTGTATATTGCAATGTTAAACAATAGAGATCCATTACAGGAAATTGCCCATGTGGATCAGACCCACTTCGAAAGTAAATGCTTTAAATGAGAAAACATTTTTAAGTCATCAAAATTATTAAAAAAAAAAAAAAACTCTATTTACCACCATAACACATTCAAGGTTCACACAGATTTTCGAAAGTAAAAATTAAGTAGTTTTTAAGGACTTTTTAATGACCTCTCAATAATTTTTAAGGACCTCTTATATTTTTTGGCACCGTTGGTGGAGAATCGCACTTTTTCGGCGTAAATATTTCACAAAACAACAAACAAATTAAGATTTTCTAACGATAAAGTGTCGTGTATAATGAAATATCATCGAATAAATAAAATCAAAAGTTAACTTTTTTCCCCCCCGACACTAAATCCGCCTATTTAAGCCTTTCTCTCATTGCAGATTTACACTCGTGTATAACGGTCAAACGTGTGGACATAATGAAAATGAAATCCGGCATTCTACATTCCGGTATTTTTAATGCACCCCGAATTCTTGATTCCAAAAATTTATAAAACTCGGAATTTCGGGTTAGACACGGAAAAATACAGACTATGTGAATTAGTAAAAAAAAAACTCATGGTTGAGAAAAATTAAGGACCTAAGTTGAAAACTAAGGACTTTAAGGGCCCTTAGTTAATGACCCACCTAAATTAAGTAGTTCTTAAGGACTTTTAAGGACCGTGCGAACTATGACATTCACTGCCATACGAGTTGCATTTAACTCATGACTTGTTTGTTCAAGAGGTTTTCACGAGTTAAATACAACTCTTATCACATACTATGGTTGCTGTGCTGCAAATTGTATACATTTCATGTAAACCTTGCAATCTTAATGTAGGCACATTCGGCATGATCTCCTAGGCAAAAAAATTATCTTGGCTTAGACATTTCCTTCAATTTTTTGAATGCGAGTTGTACATTTTACTACTGGGCTGCCACATGCCCATATTGGACTTGATGCTTCGTGAGTTACATACAACTCAAGCACAATCTTTTTTCCTTTCAAATTTTCCATAATTGATATTTCCATTGTTGATAAATTTGAACCCTTTTAACAGGGTTTCCACTCAATATTTAGATAAAAATTCCCTGATATTTCAAAAAATTCCAGACCAAGAATTAAATTATTTTTTCACATATTAATCTTGAAGCTGGGAAAAATAAAGTACTTATAATTGTTCATTTTTCCTGATAATTAACTGACTTTTTACCATTTTTCCTGTTTTTCAGGTGTGTAGGAACCCTGTTTTAAAAGTAAATCAAGAATAAAAATAATGTAGCACCTTGGCCACCATTTTTTTTCTATTATGGCAGCGAATACGTTAAAAAAAAACGACCGTTCCATTACTCAAGCCAACCTTTGCGTTAGTTTGTATAAATGCTTTCTAGGAACCAGTTGTTCCTAGAAAGCATATGGTAAACTATATGGTTGAACAAATTTAATTATCCAAGTCAAATTAAATAATTACAGACTTTGACTATTTTAATTGTACAGATACATAAAAAATTAAGTTGCAATGAATAAAATTAGATTATTCACTCACCAGCAATCCTAATGGAACCAGAGCTGTAAACAGCCTCCTCGGGAATTTCCTTGACTGTCACCGTGACGACAGAAGTCACCTCCTCGTTCCTCTTCTGATCTATGACATTGAAGTGCAGTGTGTATTTGCCGCCACTGCTCATGTCCACCATGTAGATCTCGCCCGTGTCCACGTTCAGCTCGAAGTTGGGGTGCTGGCTGTTGTCTTTCCAGTAGAAGACCTTGTCCGGGAGGTCCCAGCTGTCTTCGTCTTCCACGTGGACCCTGCCGATGAAAATTGGCCTGGTTGGCTTGGTGGCTCCTGAGAAAAACATTGTTATGAGAAATTGTTCAAAGGCGTTATAGAATTATATGTATCAATAAGTTTACAATCATATTATTAGCTGACAATGCTTTCTATTAGTTTGTCTCTGCAGTAGAAGCTTTTAGATAGCACACATGACTTTCCATCATTACTACGTTACTATGACTAAATATGTCAAGTTGATTATGACATTTGAAAGAGGTTCAAAATTTAATTGATAGATTTGACGATACAAGACTACATTTTAAGCTATGTAAGAAAAACAAAATATAATTAATACTAAAAAAATACAAAGCAAATTGATTTTTTAAAAATATTTTTAAAGGAAACCATTTTATTAATAATATCGGATTAATAACATAAAAATTAACAGGGTATGTATTAAAAATACAATTTTGTGAAATTTCTTGCAGAGTGCAAACAATTTCAGTCAAATAAACACACTTTAAATACACTTGGACATTATTGTATTTTAATCTAAAAAAGGTTAAATTATTTGAAAGATCACATAGTGCAATAAAACAATCCATAACAACTATTTAATAGTTAATATTCTAAAATAATTAAAATTACAAAACCCCCATAGGAACAGCAAAATTGGTTAAAAAGAATTATTCCACGAGTCACAATTAACAACCGTACCTGAGTAGCTGTATACAAAAATGTCCTTCTCCCCTGGATACATGGTATTGTCGTTCTCGTCCCCAATTATGACCGTGAGAGTGTTGGTGCTCGTGAGCGAAGGGATCCCGCTGTCTGCGATCACGATGGGAACGTGGTACTCCCGCTGCTGCTCTCGGTCAAACTTCACTTTGGTGTAGACTGTGGCAGAACCTTTGCCATTGTCCCCATCTGTGTGTGGAATGAGAATTTAATCAAACAAGTAACATAACTTTATTCATAAAAATGTTTCAGTTTATTTCAAACACATTACATCTTTGTCTACAACTTAAGGATTACCACTCAAGGGTTGAGACAAACTTCCCTACAGTCCAGATGTTATATTTTCAGACTCGAGATAAATGTGCAAAATTAATTTTAAAACTTTTCCAACAAGGGCTGTAAATGTCAACATATTTTCTAGAAATAACCAATTCGGGTTTTCCAGCAATGAATCCAAATTTTGAACAAATGTTACTAAACACAGTATCTTATCCAATAAAAACGCAAGAATCATAATAAAAAAAAAAACTATAACAAACAATATATGTACCTTTGTTGAAGACAACTCTGAATGAGTTTTTGATGGTAGGATCAGCATTCGTATCCAGTTGAAACTTGAACCAGGGTTTGGTGGGGGGAGCCAAATCGGGATCGTCAGCAAAGATCTCCAGAACCTTGAGGGGTGGGTCCGTATTCTCCATCACTACGGGGCGGTAGTCTTCCCGGAAATGAGGAGGGTTGTCGTTGACATCGATCACGTCAACTAGCAGAGTGGCAGTGGCTGTTCTAGTTGGGGCGCCTAAAGACAATAAGTAAAATTAAATATTTATTTAAAATAAGCAAAATTTCCTTCATTGCAAGTTACAATGTCAGATGTGGCCCTTTTGAATTACAAGCTCTTTTTTTATTGGATTTCCAATCCAATAGTATATTATTCTCGAATTCAGTTGATATTAAAAAAAGTTGAGGTTATGCCTTTTAAAAACTTGCATTTTACATTATTATATTAAAAAAATTATTGCAGTGTATTTGTTTCATTGTTAAATGTATGCTTTTATTTTGAATTTATTTAAAAAAAAAGAAGAAGAATGCCACATTGTAGAAAATTTAATACTTATACATAATAGATATAATTTATTTCCAGCAGGTTTAGTAAACTTAGCCTTTTAGAGTCAAATTAATACATAAAATAATATATGATAACAGCTTTTGCCGGTCTTTCTGCAAAACTGCTAGTATCTGAAGAAGGACTCTTGGAGTGTCAAGCATGTGCATTTAAATGATAAAAAAAAATATGTTTTCCAATTGATAATTATTATTCAAGACAAAACACTTCCTTACCATCATCTGTTGCAAGGATTCTAATATCATGCCGATTCACCGTTTCTCTGTCCAATGGTCTCTGAATCGTGACAACTCCAATCTGGCTAATTTTAAATTGTCGCTTCCTATCTGACATGCGGTCGATTGAATACCTGAAGATAAAAAATAAAATATAAGTATTTTTGAACTGAAAAAAACATGACCTTAAAATTAGTAATTCATGGCAATACTCACTTCACCATAGATTTTCCAGCCTGATCAGGATCCCTAGCTTGGAACTTCTTCACAACGTATCCGATTGTTACATTCTCCTCGACACTGGCCTTCAGCATAGGTTCAGAAAACTCGGGAGGATTGTCATTGATATCTATGAGCCGAATGAAAACTTTCGAGTAGTCTATGTGATATGTGTTCGAGGTTTCACCTCCGTGGTCGCTGACTTGGATTGTGATGTTAAAGCCGTATCTTTGCATTGCGTCTTCGTAATCTAGGGGCTGTAATAAGATTAATACTTTTAGTATAATTTTTGTATGAATAAGCAAAATGAAACCTAACTAACAGTATGCCTTTTACCATAATAAATTATATTGCATAAATATTATAAACTGTGTATAAATAATCTGTAAAGAATATAAAATAATTACAAGTCAATGCTGTATTTTATATTTGCATTGATTTTTTTGTATAAGAAAGAATATATATTTTTATTTAATAGGAGAAAAATACCCTGCATTCACTAAAAAACTTGTATCAAGCTTTTAGACAGTCTTTTATTTATATGGAATATGAATATCATCTTAATTTTAAGGGTAATAAATTGCTTGAAGTATAAAACATGGTTTGGAAATATAAATCCTATATCCCCTACTTTCAAAAATATATTGTATTACTGACAGTTACCATCAAATATTCAAGATGGTTTCTTTATCATTTTCAAATTGAAGATGATTTTAATTATGAATTGTAAGAAGTAAATAAGGTTTAAAACAGAAATACTTGGATCCCGTTTTTATTTCATTAACAACTGTGAAGAGTAATACAATGCCTAAAATTCCTTTCAAATGCAACATCCATACCTTTGCGATTTTCAGAGATCCTGTCCCATCAGAGTTGGTGACCATGGTGAACTTGTCCGCGCCAAATGTGCTGTTGATCACTTTGTAACTGAAGCGATTCGTTTCGAGCAAATCCTCGTCCTTGACAGAAACCACCAGGATGGGATTCTCGGGAATGTCGTCTCCCTCGGTTTCATCCACTTGCACATACCACTCTTTCTTGGTGAAGACGGGAGGCATGTCGTTTATGTCCTTAATTTTAATGGTGGCTGTACCAGTACCTGGAATCGAAAGAAAAAAATGGGTTGCTTATGGATGTAATTTAAAATTAAATCAACATTAAATTTAGTGAAAATTTAACACAAAAAAAATATATGTAAATATAAATTGATGTGCATAAAACAGCAAACTCAAATGTTTGTTTTTATTTATTTGGTTCAATACATAATTATTATAAAATCTGAGTGTTTGTTCGCTTTTAGGTTACAAGTCAAGGTGGGATTGTTAAACAAACATCTCTAAGGATAAAATTTCAATTAAGAAATTTAAAAAGAATGCCTTTTATTACTAATTACAATTAAACTACTTCGCACAAAAAAATGCTTTTACGTTGTTGGATGGGTGTGCTTTTGAAACAATGTAACAAATTGGTCGATAAAAATATAATTACATTATTTATTATAATCTTAACTACTATTAACTTCCAAATTCAGGAGCTTACTATAAGTTCATAGTTATTTCAAATTGAGACAAAAACAATCAATATTAATTTTAGTATTTGCTTTAATTACATTATTGGACTATACTACTCAACTGTCAAGTTAAAATTTTCCAATGACCCAGAATTTTTTTTTCGTAAAAACAGAAAATATGATATACATAATGTTTGTTATATATTTTTTATATAATTTAGTTTCTTGTCCATGTACAAACATCTCAGGTACAAAATACTTATTGGAAATTATAAATTCTTACCTTGCAGCCCTCCTCCATCAGTTGCCACAACTTTAATGGTGTACTCAGAGATGGCTTCTCGATCGAGGCAGCACACGGCCGTGGTTATGACACCTGAATCTTGATCAATGGCAAATATAAGTTCATGGTTCTCATTGACCTGGTTTTGCTCAATAGTGTACTTTAGTTTGGCATTGGAGCCTTCATTGGGATCGTCATAATCGGTTGCTGTCATGGTCATTACTGTCATGCCTATTTATAGTAAAAACAAATATTAGGTTACAATTAAATATACTAAGAAATATTTGTTAAGTTATTGAATACAAACATAAACCCATATAAAACAAATGTAAATTGAGTAAAAGCAAAATGAATTATATAGTAAGTTAAATTGTTAAAGATCGTTGTAGTACAAACACAATATTTGTTAGCATAAAATATTCAAACATAATGTGTTACTTAAAAAAAAAAATTAAACTATAATAAAAATTCACTTAGGAAAAGTTCAAATATTAATGGGTGATTTTAGTAGCATTATTTCAAAAGAAAATAAGACTGAATATTCACTAGAGATAAAGACAATTCAAATATTTAAAAACATAACACTCAAAGAATTTTATCAGCCTAATGTATATAAAAAACACAAAATATAAAAGAACCCAGCAAATAATGTGCTGAAATTTTTATAAGGTGAGTAAATGAAATTCCTTGGTAATTACAGTTAATTCCAATTAATTTTTAAAAAAATTGTAATTATTTAAAAAATATTTATAGGCTGAATATTAGTACAAATATTTTAAGATAAAGTAAGAAATATGGTATAAAAATTAACTAATGATTGCAAGAAATAAAAGTAAAATTTATTTTTTAAATAACCAACAATTTTCTATTATAAAGCAGATTTTTGATGAAATGTGAATAATAACCTGCAAAATTATTACGCTAAAATCTTTTAACAGATAAACTAGAAATTCCGCAAATTCGCGAAAAAATAGACAAGTCCAGAGGTTACCCTGCCCCTTGTTTAAAAAAAAATATATGATATTTTAAGTACTGAAGAAAATACTTTTAAAATCTCAAAAGTAAAATAACTTACCAGCAGTTCCATTCTCTGTAACGTTTCCTGTGTAAATGGCTTGTGGAAAAAATGGGGCGTTGTCGTTGATATCCTTGAGGTTGACCAGGACATCAGCATACCCAACAAGTCCCTTTCCTCCCTCATCAGTGGCGTACACAGTGAAACGCCACTGCGACCGTCCGTGCGGCAGATCCCTGTCCAAGGGCTTGAGCACGTAGATCTCGCCAGAGGTATCGTTGATGGCGAATTTGCTGTTTTCCACCCGGTCCTCGATGCCCTGACCAGTGAGGAAATACAAGATCTCCGAATTTCTATCCAGATCTCCATCGGTAGCATGGACCTGCGTTGGAGATTTATTTTCACATCAATTTGAGAGAAAAATAGGGATAGCTGCACTTAAATATATTGTGTAGGGATTCATCAAGTTGGTTGGTTAATTAACGTCGCACTAGAGCTGCACAGTGGGCTATTAGCGACGGTTCGGGGCCTATCTCAAAGGAAAGACACGGGAACGATGCTTCGTATTTTTGAACCATGGTCAGACGCCGAGGACAACACCTGAGCTGGCACCCAACGCCTTCAATAGACGTCGGGACTTTGGACTCCGATCCGATTTATCGTGCACCAGTCCCGTATACACGCCGATAATTTTTGTGGATGTTCTGAACGACATTCTAGTATTTTGGTAGCGAAGTTGGCAACCTTCCGATCGCAATATCACTACTTTTTTACTATTCTTTAGTCTAGTCCTCGCACAGGTTTGAACCGTGAATCCTTTGATTCGCAGCCGACGCCTTTATCCACTGGGCTATCCGGCCCCCGAATTCATCAAGAGTTATTATGATTAATTTATGATATATATGTGTTTGTCTAAATGCATTTAGTTCAAAACTTTCTTAGAATAAATACAAAACTAGAAACCAAATTCTGTGGGAAAAAAACAACACTTGACACCAAACAAAAATGCCCGAAAATAAACTATTTTTTATTGTGTAGATATACTGTTTCTTTTTAATGGTTAATAACATTCCGACTAAAGCTGCACAATGAGCTACTGGCGGAAGTTCGGGATCTACCTAGAAGGAAAAACATAGGAGCACGTCCTCATAAGTTTGAGTTTGAATCATGGATACAAGGTGAAGACAATATCTGAACTGGCACTCCACGCAACCTAACATAACCCGCGACTTTCCGGTGTCGAGTCCGAGCCATAACACCCGAATCACGCCACTCGTTTATATAATTGAAAGGTTAAAAAGATAAAGGTACCATTGTGACAAATGCAATAAAATTCGTTCTTGTTGTTTCCATCTACCAACTTTTATAATAACACTGGATCTGAATTAAAAAAAAAATCGGACCAAGTATTCCTTAAATAAAGCAGGAAAATAGTGATAATTTAGTTCCCAAGAGAAAATTAACTTTTAATTAAAACACAACCCATTCTCGTAACTTAAAATCATTAATAAGAAAAAAAAATAACAAGAATCGACCCCCTTCTTAACTCTCTCAAGAGAATCAATGATTGGTTAAAAAAGCGGATCAAAAACAAGTTCTGTAAAAGTTCCTTTGCTACTACCGGACACTACGAGCAGGAAAACAAACTTCCGTGATTTCCTAACTCTTTCCTCCGATCTACCGTTCCACAGAACTATAAACTTTCGTTCGTAAGCTAGTTAGAATGGAAAATGTTCCAATTACTTGTTATTTCGCGAGAAAACCTTTATTTTAGAGATTGATAAATATACCTTTATTTCATGAGCTTCCTAATAAAGAAGTTTATAAACAGCATTTAATAGGTACTAATGTCGTTAAATTGGATGCAGGCAAGCAAATTTATGATTGGTTGAATCAGAGTCGCACTAGGGCTAGCCAATACGCCAGTAGCGACGGTTCGGGATACACTGTCTCGTAATTCTGAACCATGGTTGGTTAGTGCATTAACGTCGCACTAGAGCTGCACAGTGGGTTATTGGTAACGGTTTGGGCTATTTCGAAGGAAAGACACGGGAACAATCTTCGTATTTTTTTAACTATGGTCAGATGACGAGGTCAACATCTGCGGTGGCGCTCGACGCAACTTCAATAGGCGTCAGGACATTGGACCACGATGAGATTTAAGTTGCACCCAGAGAGTTGTAATATTAAATAGAGAGCGCTTTTAATACCAGGCCGCGGTGTCAACATTGAAAACAAAAACCAACATCACGTGGTTATAGCGCTGCCACATTTGGCGTTCAGACATCTGCAGGAGTTCCAAATTTGGCGCACTTTCTTCTTTTTTGGTGATAAGGAGTTATGTCCGTATTCAACTTCTTAACATATATGCACGTATTTACTTATTTTCAAACGATATGCGCTAAATATTTCCTCTTCGTTAACGAAACGAAAATATTTTATTTGTGTTCAATACTCGAAGAAGCGAAACTCTTTATATTTCTCAGGTTTTATTGTTCATATTTTCTTATTGAAGTATACAAAACAACAATTGAAAGAACTTCGCTTATGGTAAATTTTTTACATAAAAACGTAATGCAATTATTTCAAAACTACAAAGTAAGAAAAATCTCCTTAATATATCTGTTAAACTCCCTTAAATTGTGCCACTCGTACAAAAAAAAAACGATATTTAATTACAAAATTAAACACAAAACCATATTACAATACTTCGATCTCGTTTAGTTCTTAAAGTCGCCAAGGCATGAATGAATTGGCATTTCCACATATCACGTGGTTTCAATGATGGACACACGGAAATCAGCATTTTTATTCCTCTATTTGTATCATTACTCTATGGTTGCACCAGGTTCCTTACACACGGCGGATGAAATTGTGGATATTTTGTGGAATGAATCTGGCAACCCACTGATCACGAGCTTGGTACAAATTACCAAGTCTCGCAGACACTTTTCCTGGGAACGTCGACAATAGCTTTAAAACTAATTAAGTTAAGTTGGACGTGTCTTGGGTCATACAAGTTCAAGTAGATATTCGAACTAGAAATCCTCTGATTACCAATCTGATACTATATTATTGGGCAATTCGTGTCCTCAAACCATGGTCAGATGACGAGGGCAATGTTTAATCTGCCATCCTACTCTTTATATTTCCACACCAACATTGAAGACAGTTGCGCTAGAATTAACGTCACCAGCTCCATCAACGCGGCGAAGTTTTGCGTACGACGAGGATCGAACTCGCAATCTTCTAATTACGAGCACGGTACTCTTTCGAGCAATCTACTTACGGATATTTTAATTCTACTGAAAAATATACTAAAACAGAGTGACACATTACAGTCTTGATAAATATACCATCTAAAACCCAACCTTCTACAAAAAATTTCAAAGCGCTGACGATTTAATATAACACCCTCTTCCCCGATTCATTCAGGAATACAATACAATCGTCTTCTGCGAGAGAAACATCACTCTCTCGTGCGAGACAATCGCCAAAAGAGACAGGGGGCGAACACAACAATGGGGGCAATAAACACAAAACGCGATGAAAGAAAGAACCGAGAAACTTTTAAAACTTTGTTTCCACCCACAAATGGCCCAAAGGGGGAAGTGTGAAATTGCAACCCCTCCCTCCCATCCCTAAAAGATTGATGTAGAAGGGGTTGAATACGAGACTGCCAACTTAAAAATATAGAAGTGGCTGTAGAGAAAAAATCGCCAAACTAAAGAAAATGCGCCAATTTTCGAGATATTTTGCATACTGTTAAAATGTTCTTTAGTTATATAATTTCACCTTCAAACAAAAAAATCGTGTATGGCTGTGTCGAATCTCGGCCATTAGGGTTTTACGTGAAGAGTCATTTCAACATATTAAAGATATAGGGATTGGTTGCCAACGGATGGAAGACAAAACAGTGTTCCGTCTGAAGCCGCAGGACCCCATCCGCGCCCCGTACGTTCATTGCCTTATTTCAAGATTTCACACTCATCGGCACCTTATTTCTAGCCGAACGAAACTAAATTCGTCAATCGTTCTATTTGACACTGAGTTATAGTATTAGAATAGATCACCTTAAAAGCGCAACATGGTGTTCATGTTAAAAGCGTCAATCTCCATTTTTAAGAATTTTTTTTTTGTTAATTAGCATAACTTATAAAGCAGAAAGAAAGTTGGAAGAGGGTGTAATATATGTACAACATATATTTGTTTCCCTTTTACATTGTTTGGACTATTTCTATATATCAAAGTCAAAACAAAATTTTTTAGAATTAAAATTTTTTTTCCTGTACAAATCACACGAGAAGCAATGAACGGAATTCAATGAGCGTTTCCCTGTTGGACAGTTTGTAGGTAGTATAATGCGATTACAATTAATAAAATAATGAAATGGGCGTTCATAATTATCGCACGGTCATGCTAGTCAAACCTATAATCTGCTGAAAGGACGTTACACTGAAACCTTTCTGGCAGTGCTCCGACACAGCCACCCGATATATTTTTACGTGAATGCACCTTTCCTTTTGTTACGGGTACGTACATGTCGTAACCTAAAAAAAGTCTTCAGATCTTTATAACTCCACGTGGAATCATCATCATCATGGCGAAAAATGACCCATCTTAGTGTAGAGAAAAGTGGGACGCGTCGACTAGGTCGTTTGTTAACCCATTTCCCCTTTTGACCTTTGTATCGCATGGGGCTCAAAATTATACACGAACCAAACTTTAAGGTACACTGTGGCCTGTACCTACCCGATTTTTTAAAAAATATCTTTGAAGAGAGACACATTTTAATCTGGTTAAATGTAGATTTCTAACACGATAGAAATATACTTTAAAAAACTATTAAATAATATACTATAATGAATAAAAACTCGCCATTTTGAACAAAAATATTCTCTTCAAAACCAATATAAATCGCCAATTGAACAATTTGTCGCCAAGCAGAGCAGGACTAGCGGTAAACCACTAGAATAGGATATTTCCATAGATTAATGTTCATTACTCCCTAGTCCAGCAGATATTAACGATGGGGGATTGCATTCAAAAGACCCGCTTAATGACAGTCCTGAGAGAGAGAGCGAGGAATTGGTTAAGTTGAAAGCGATTTGGAGAGATTCCCCAATCGACGGGCGATAAAAATGCAGTGGATTTTAACAATCTCCAGGGGAGGCAAACACTATTAAGTGAGATTTTGATGAATTCTATGCGAAAAACGCGGATTTGGGAAGAAGCGAGTCTCATTTTTCATTGCGTTAGACAAAAAGTGTCAAAGGAAGACATTTTAAAAAATATAATTTTATTCCGCACGGAAATAACGAGTGTCTTTAAAAGTTAATTGAAATAACAATTAGGGGGAGCTTCGTTAAACAGCTTAAGGGCAGCTTGTTCCGAGTGCTGGAGTCTAACAGCCCGTTTAATGACCATTGTTGCATTTTGCTGAAATGGTAATTTGGAAACCGAGTAGACACTTGTGACGTTTGCTTAGGGTGAATTTTAATTCTTTGAAGACGAAAGCGTTTTGTCATGTGATCCGGGCCTCGGTAGCAAGATAATCTAAATTTCGAATTCTGTTAATGATGACAGTCCTTAAGGAGCGAGATGCCGTTAGTGGAAGTTTACTTGAGGGAAATATTATTAAATCAGGAAGTAGAACACTGAAATGAGCTAAAAAGACGTTTTGAAACGAACCATATAAATAAAAAATTTTGATTTTCAGTTGCAAATAGTTGGGCGAAAATCATTGTTTTGTCTGTTTGTTAAACTACACATAATAAACCATTTTTTTTAATACTTCAGTGTTAGGTGTTTTTTGAAGGGCGGTCCGTCTTGCCCGCCCTTTTTTCATCTCGATAGCGCCCTCATGCCCCTTGATTCAAAAATCCCGCCCTTCTTGCCCTTTTCAGTCAATCATTGCTTCCCTAGTCGTCTTTAAAAAAAGGCATCGATTAAAAAAAACTGTGTGTAAATCAGAATTAAGTGAATTATGACAGTAGAAAAACGAAATCCTTTATAACTACGCGTGTTATGAAATTGCGGTGATTCCGCGGAATTTCGAGCACAGGGCATTCCACAAATCTTATTGGTTGCCTGTGCCTGCATATGGAATTCCTAGGTTTTTATTTAAAAGAGAATGTGGTTTGAGACTAGGTAAGGATTGGTTTGCAAGACTAAGCATTTTATTACCAAATTTTGGATTTAAGTAGCCTTTTTATCGGTTTTGTAAGGGATCTGATTCCTACTTACAGAATTGGTTTTTAGGGAAAACAATAATTTTAAAATGTAAAATTTCAGATAATATTTTCATAAAGAGACATCAATTTTGTACGGGTCTTTCCTTCGAGAAAGGCCCCGAACCGTTAACAATAGCCCAATATGCAGCTCTGGCGGAATGTCGACCAACAAATCGGAACCGATGTGTCAATGATGCCACGGCAACACAAAATATTTTTTTTAAAGTGCCCTTTTAAAACAAGAAGTGCCTTTTCAAAAATGGGGTGTCCTTTTACTGCCAACAGCGCCCTGCCCCTTTTTATTTCTAGAGTGAACACTGAATACTTTAACTACTTTGTTGGTGATAAAGCTAAACGACTTGTTTATACTATAAGCGAAGTAGTTGGGCAAAAATAATGTTTTATTATTCCAATAAAGTTAAGCGTGATATAATCAAACAAAAACTATCATCGCCCAAAATGTTTTGACTACCTTGTAAAAAGTAATTTAAAGGTTATTTCGGTTTCAAAGGCAATTTCATTATAAACACCACGCTTATCTCGAGGTGGATTTTAAAATAACCTAATAAATTTCTATCAAAATTATCGTTAATTTCGAGAAAAATATCTTTTCTTTACCAAATTTATATAATTACATTCGGTAGTGCTAATTTTTAACCTATAATATTTCTGATTTTCAGGAGAAATGAGTTTAGTCCGCAAACAAGGCTTTGTGTATACACTTGAGGATATTAAATATTTGCATACCAGCTTCAAGCGGAACTGGAAATTGCACCTGAAAGTAATTAAGTACTCACCTTGAGAATCCTTTTGGGCAGTCCATCCGAGTCTTCTTCGAGAATGTGAGTTTGGTACAGAGACTGGCTGAATTTAGGGGGCAAATCGTTGATGTCTTTTACTTTGATGATGACCGTAGTGCTGTTCTCGAACAAAGTGTCCGACGCCACCAGAGTCAGGTTATACTGCAAATAAAATAAAAAAGGGGTGAGCACACGATGCAATTTTAAACACAGAAACAACCTAAAATCAGTGAACTCGTGACATTAAAAACTTAATGTCAAAAGTAATCAAAACAAAACGATGCATTTTTTAAAGATGTCTTTATATAGTTAAACTGACTATTTTTTTTCGAAAAGACGACAATTATTTATAAAAATTAACCCACATTCCCTCCATAGTACGGTTATTCAAATATTTAAGAAATTCTGTGGTTAAAGAATTTTTTTAAAAACTAAAATCGTAAACGATTGACAAATCTTAACGAGACAAAATTCTACATTTCAGTTTGAGATGTATTGTTGTTAACTTGTTAAATGAAGAGAACACTTAGAAACCAAAAGTGTTATATTCTAGTTCCGGTTAATTGGCGGTTGGGAAACGCCCACCAATACTGGTTTTAGCGAATCAACAAACGAGTTTCAGCGCGTTGACCAATTGACTTATCGGGTTCCCGTAAACAAAGTGATGTCACAGAGTTCATTTAGCCAGAGTCGAACTGTACTTTCAGGTTGTTTGTCTTTCAAGCACACGCAGTAGTAATAAATCCAGTTAATTACTATATTAACACTTTAAAAACAATGGTCATTAAGTTATTTTACATGATGCCCAGAATGAACATCTTGAGTCCTATTATTTATATACTCTTTTACTTCATTCTTTGAGAATTTCCTTCTGGAAAACCTTGGGGATGGAGTATAATTTACCGGACACAGTCAGCCACCCATAGCTAAGAAGAGCATTAATAACAATTTTAAAAAAGGAAGTTAGAAAACACCCTCTGAAATATAGCGAAAAAAAACACAACTTAAAACGCTTTTTCGCTACATAAAAAAAACACGTTTTAAAAAGGGCCAGCCGTGAATAATGTTTCTGTATCAAAGAAAAGGGAGTTTCCGACCGTCGCGAAAAAGATCGATAGGAAAATAAATAACAAAAGTCGTAGTCTCTTAAATCTCTACCTTTTTGTAATCTCTGGCATTACTGCAAGGGCAATCTGGCCCGTGTCCAACACCTAACTAGACGACCCCCCGGAAAAATCCGAAAGGAAAACGGGACGTAAGCCCTTACAAAGGAAAGATCAGGGCAGCAATATATATGATCTTTTTCAATGACTGCCTTATCTTTTATTTTTGCTGGAGCTAAATGAAATGACGAGAGGAGAGGAGAGGAGAGGATGTAGCGAATCCGGAGGCATAATGTTTTATTTATAAAATTAGTTTCAATCCCAGGAAAGGCGCATTGGGAAAGGAATCTTATTATGCCTGACAATGCAGTGATTGCGAAGTTTGTGTTTTCCAGGGTAATTAAGTTTATTTTCTGCAATCAACGGCAAGTCATTTGATTCGCTTGATAAAAGCCACTATTCCTCGGAATTCAGCAACTCCAATTAGGCAAAAAGGATAAGAGATGAAAAAAAATGGTACTTTTGTAACAACAAACACAGAGAAATAAAAAATCGTGCTCATAAAACAGAAAATATGCACGAGATCTGCAGATTAAGCAATCAATTCCACACGAAATTCAATTTTAGCAGCGTGGAGCATATTTTTAAATGGGGCAACTGCAATGAACTTGGTGCTTCTGTTCGCCAGGAAACACAAATACAAAGTCTCATAATAATCTTCATAAATATTAAAATCCATTCATTTATTCAAAAGTGAAGGAGGGAAAAAATAGGAAGTTTGCACATTTGCATGCATTATTATTCTCCAAAAACCGAATTTGTATCACGGAAACGTGGTTTTAAAAAGATGTCGGGAGCCTTATGCCCCCTTGCAAAGTTTCCTCTTTAAACGTTCCATTAGAAGGGCGCGTCGTAATCGAATTCATTTGCATGAGTAAACATAAAATTTGATTACATTTTTCCCAGTGACACCCCAAGAGCAGTGAAAGTTCACCAGGTTAAGGAAGCAGTAGCGATGTGTCGGTGTTAAAATCCTGGAGAATAAAATGTGCCCAGGTTTTAAATCAGGATAAGAGCATTAGTAGTTAAGTGCAAAATGATAGATTACCTGAGATGTCAACTTCAGAGAACGGATCCTTTATGCGCGCAGTTTGCACGATTAAACACCATTTTTGGGTTTAGTATAAGTTTTCTTAAAAAAAGTAATCAGTCATTTAAAAATTAAAAAAATTAGAAAGATGGATAGCTAGCTGGTTTTAACGTAACATTAAATTATCCTTTAAAAACAACAATTCGAGAAAAAAATTTAATGTTATAAATAAATATTAAATTATGTGCTCATATAGTATCTAAACGAGAATTCTTGTAGATATATTTTTTAGTTAATGTCAATAGAAAATGGTGCTTAATTTGCATAATGGTTCTTGGTATTTCGGTTGGTTGGTTATAAGCTCAAAACGACTATTTTATGCGCAATGATGACTGTAAGGTTTTGTTTAGTATTTAAAGTATTCCTCATGATTCGTACTTTTTACCAACCTTTAAACTACAGGTTTGTTCTAGGATATATCCACTGAACTGTAACTCTAAGGCAGTTTGTCCACTTGAAGCCAATAGAAGGTAAAAAAACTGTACCCCACTTTCATTCCTACCTCTATATTTCGTATGTTCATTCTAAAGTATGCCGAATTGTAGTGCTTTTGGCAATTTTGTTTTTAATTTTTCTCTGAAACCCATTTTGAATGCCAATTCTTTTAAATCCATTTTAACCAACAATAAGTGGATAAAAACAAAAACAATATTTTTGGCGATACACAAATTAATTCTAAAAGTAGAAAATAGAATATCTAAACATGTATTTAACATTTCTATAACGATTTGGCATTAAAAATACCTCACAAAATCACTTTTAAAAATTAGTGGGGTACAACAGCATGGCTTCAACCGCGGAAGGAAATGATTATGAGTGTTCCAAAAGTTACAGTTAATGAATATATCTTTAAAAATTCAATTGCACATTAGGTAAGCACATTTCTGCGATTGCCTGGTTGAATAAACGTCATACTGCAGCTACACAATGGTATATTGGTGATGGCTCGGAATTAATCTCCGAAAGAAAAAAATAATCGGGAACTCAGCATTGTAATGTTGAACCAGATAACGAGGTCAACACCTGATCTCGCATCCCACTCACCAAATTACCACCCGTGATTCACGTGAAGACATTTTGATCACGGTAGAGTTAACGTACATCAAGCCCTTTCTTTACAGTGAATGTTTGATGGATGGCGGGGATCAAAACTCTCAAACCTCCGATTACGAACGTGACAATTTTTCGTCTAGGTCTGTGGGCCCTGGTATTAATAAGCATGTCGGAAAACAGCACTTTTAAATGTCCAAAATTGTTATTAGAGGCAGGGACAACGCCCGAACTAGATAATAGTCACTCGATCACTCAATAGATACTATTATGCACCGGGATAGAATTATAACACAATCTCTATAGAGAGATTTGGTGAATTTTCTTATCTATATATTTATTTATTATCTTTTAACAAATATTAGTTAAATGTAAAAGAAAATGATATTTATACTTCAAATAGACATCAGCATATAGGCGGTCTACAGTGAAGTGATGCAAATCACACAAACCCGAAAATAAACTTGCATCATTTTATTGTTAGATCAATCTTTTGCCAAGTGGTGTAGGTCCTAGTTCAATAGGATGCCCAATAGTGAGTAGGATGTCATTTCATTTAACGATGGGGAGTTGTTATTATAGCCATGGAGATAATTAGCCAATTATAGCCATGTAGATTATTAGCCAATTATAGAAATGGAGATTATTAGCCAATTATAGCCATGGAGAGTTGCAAACTTCAAACGCTCTTATTATCTCGGAACTCTGTTTTAAGATTTGCGCCCCTTGGCAGCCAACCCAGCCCATATTGAAACATACAATCACTTCCAAAAGCACCCTAAAATTTCCAATACCGTAAGTATTCGTGACCGGCACTAAATAATCATAAAAAATAACGTTTAGGTTTACACAATGAATCGTAAAATCTAAAATGGGCTGTAGTATTATTTTATAAAACTACTTATAGTTCTAGAAAGAAGATAGAAGCCGAATTGAAGGTGCCTAATAAAAATTTTTGGTCTTCGGTAAAAGCGGTTCGAGCACGTCGTAAAATCGGGACTCAATGTAAAAAGTACCATGCTGGATTTCACTTTAATATACTGTTTTACGACTGAATATACGAAACAACTTCAGTTAAACTTGATGCGGAGTTTCGATTTGCTTCAAGTTTTGATACAAGGAGTGAATTAAAAAAAAAATTCTGGTTAACATTATGTGACACTATTTTTATTGCGGTTAGTTAATAATTAAGTGGCCGAGTCTAAAAAATTGTATTTGTATTGGATAACAGTACCAGTTATAACATATTTCGGCACAGGAGTTAACATAATGAGTTTGCATATGCTTATTAGTCAATAAAGAGTTTGCATATGCTTATTAGTCAATAAAGTCTTTATAGCAATTTTATTATAAAATGCGAACTATAATTTTAGAAAAATTCTTATAAAATGACACTTCAGATTAAAGGGGGTGGTTTTTTTTTTCAGAATATTTTGAGGTTCGGGCTAATCCCTTTCAACTCTGTGTTAGTCGTTAAACTAAAATAATCAAGTAGAGTAGAACTCTGGATAATCGGAATAAAAAGGTTATTTCTTAGTAGGGAAAAAAACGAATTTTTCTTTAGTATGTAGTGTCATGTAATTTAATGGCTATTAAAAACAATCATTCTTCACCGATAAAAAGGTATTAAAATGTAGATTTTGCTGGGTTTTTTTCCTCCTCAAAGCAATCCGGATAATTTGCGAATCCGCTTTGTTTGATCTGGATAACTGGAGTTCGAAGAATTGAAGATCTACTGTATGGGAGAGTTTCACGTGACGTATTAACATGGTAACTTACTAGTAGTTTCGATTTCTTCCCTACAGCAGACAACTTTGCTTTTGTTTGTTTAGTCGCTACGCTTGCAATTATGGGAAAGTTTGTTTATAATATTTGTTTTTTCCAAATAAGTAATATTTTTATTCCATATATGAATAAATTTAAGTACAGAAGTACTTATATTATATTTGTGTATAATTAGAATTACACCAAAATACGGAAAAATACTTTTATTTCACACAAAATTACTTGATAAACGATGACTGCAATCTATCTCAGTGTATGTAGTAAATATTTATATATTGCGGTATTATTTAAAGACTAAAACTTAAAATTATAGTACAGGAGCTAAAGCTCCATGCTAACCCTACGGAACTTAATCGGCGTCGCGGAACTTTCTCCATGGGTCTTCTTCTGGCGTGAAACTCCCCCATTGTAACTTTCTAATGAAAGATATTTAAAAAAAAAAAAAAAAAAAAAAAAAAACTTTTTCTAGCAAATTCTAGATAGGATCGATCTAAAACAAAAACGACCATTTACAATATATGACGTATGAGCATTTTACTCAAGGATAACCAAACATCGGATTAAAACCATGCCAAAAACAGATTCTCGCCAATCTCCTATTTAAATGCCGACAGTTCAGAAAGACCCTTCAAGCCCAACAAGTAGCCAATTTGGCGATTTCAATTTTTTTTTTTATAACCGATATCCCAATTCCTACCCAACTTGGGTTGAAATGGAGATTTTGTCCCTTCCTTACACCCTAGAGTGTAGCGAAATTGCGGAAACCCGCGGCAAGTGCTGCCAAAAAGAGTGTCGGCGAACACGAAAATGCTTTTAAGGGGAAATGACACCGGACAAGACTTTGCGGACAGCGTTACACGGGGTTGTTGCAAAGGAAAAAAGTTTGCAAAGCATCTGAACGATATTCCTGTATATCACAGATTGAGTCTCTCAATTCGAAGTGGATAAAATGTTTTCGAAATGAGCAATATATTATTATTATTTTTAATTGGGCAATGATTTGGTACTTATGGAATAATGCTAATGACTCATATTAGGTATGAAACCCGTTTGGGGTTAATTTGTTTTAATGTTAATTCAAAATTCCGGATATTTTACCATTTTTATGTCTTCAGTTTTGCAAAAAAATGGTCGCTAACATTTCTTAACATTAGACTTTTAGTATATTTATTGCACTGTTAAGTAAAATGCTTTTTAATATTTCTTAAAGTCTTCTTAATCTTTCTTTCAAATCAAACAAAAATGCACATGGGAGGAGAGGTAGAAATACAACGTAAAAAATTATTACAGATATTTAAATCGTATGTTATGTTTTTTTGGTGTCGATTTCGATCGCATTTTAGCCTAATCGATTGTGGAAGAGACTGGTGCATGTTACACATCTTGTAGCCCATCCTCATGTTGGTCGTGGTGTAAAAGTTAAGTGGGAGGCTGATTCAGGTGTTGTCTGGAAAAAAAAAACGGATTGACGGGTCTCTAGTGCTTTTTCTGGTTAGTCCAACAGAAAACAGCGTGTACAGGAGAGCTGGTGCACTTTAAATTTACAGTGGTTGAAATGTTCTCACATTGGTCTTATTAGATAGTTTGAAAAGTGGCAAACCAGATTAAATGTTGCCCTCGTCACCTGACGGCGATTCAAAATTACGAGGCATTGTTCCCGTGCCTTTCCTTCCAAGATAAATCACTGAACTCTAACTGTAACGTCTGGAAGGCTCAGAACTTGCTTCCTCTAAGCGCACGTTGAAGCCAATGTGGAAGCAGCCACACTGTGTCCCAAACTTATTTAGTGGTGTTTTTTAATACCAAAGATAAAAATATTAAATGTATATAAATATTATATTTTCTTCAATTAATTTTTATACTGCCAAATAAATAGTTTTTGCTCTTGCTTTTTAACCACTTCGACTTGCAACTGACTTTCTATTTTAATATCAGATGGTATTTAAAATGGGTCTCAAAAGAAAATAGAAAAAAACTCAGCTAAAAGCATTACATATCGGCTTATTTTAACATGAAAAAAATACGAAATATTGCGGTAGCGATGAAAGTGGGGCGCAGTTGTTACCCCTTCAATCAGCTTCAAGTCAACAAAATGCCTTCCCAAAATCCAGAAGTTACAGTTAGAGATCAGTGAGATAAATTCCAGAAAAGTCAAATGTAGTTCACGTGCGACGTTAATTCAACAAATAAAAAACTAAAACCTAATTTTAAAAAATCATGCCAACAGGAAGTATAAACATAATAAAAATCAAAATATTTTAAAACGTCAATATTATATAACAAAAATTAAATCTATGCTTTAGCAATATATAGGACACAAACCCAAACTAAACCCATTAACTTTTCATAGAGCCCCCAACTTAGTGAGCAAACATAATTCACTACGAAGGCACCAAGCAACGCTAAGTGAGGATGGGGAGAAGAGTGGGGAACCTGGTTATTTGCATTTCGCCCCGTATTACTTCGCTATCAGCGACAGGCAGACAGCGCGAAGCCTGGCACTAATTAAAATTCCCCTGTCAATCGAGGTTAAAAGGGAAGTGACATCGGAGTACTTTTAAAAAGAACTTTTAACCTGACCTATGAGCAGTTTTAGGATCCGTGCCAGAGAAGTTTAGGAAGTGTGCCTATCCATTGCGGAGCTTGTGTAAACCTTAAAATATAATGAATCCTATTTGTAATATTTCGGAAATAATTTTGAACTATGTGCAGCTGATGAGGGCAACATCTGAACGTGAAAAGGAAGGCAATGGAACTAACTTCAGAAAAAGTTACAAATATATATGTATAAAAAAAACGCATTTTAGATTACAAGTTAATAGTTTTAAATATATTTTACTAAAATTAAAGTTGAAATGGATTCTTAAAACTAAAATAGCATATATTTGAACTATTATTAACAATTTAAATTTATGGCGTATTTTTTTATTGGCTTGCTTTGTTCTTGCCAAATTTCTGATCGATAAAAAAAAAATTCGAGAATAAAAAGTAACCACATTAAAATAAACTATTTTTCAGTCTACGAAATCCTAATTCCACAACATTTTATTATCTTTATAGCATACCCAAATACACAGAATCCGCATGTTCAAAATTATAGATTCGAAAATTGCACATTCTTGCCACGAGCTTCCACAAAAATATGTACTCCCAAGTTCGAAACTATGCACCACTTTCAGTATGCATATTAAAACTATTTTATTAATTTAAAATAATTCATGCATTAGAGGACTTGGACAATCATCATTTTCCAATCAACGTTGGGGATAACGACAAGACATTCTTTGCTTTCTTAAAAATTCCATACGCATCTTTGGGCATGGGAATAGGTAAACACTTGCCTACAGAGGGTCGGTGACGCGAAAAAGATTGCTTGAAGAAGCAGAAGATATTGGCTAGTAAAATATTTGCACCGTGAAATAAATAAAAATGCAAATTGAGACACAGGGAGGTTTTATGGAATAAAATACATGCCAGTCTATTTTAACAGGAAGTCGTGGCTTAACTGGGCAGTCGGAAGTTAAAAATGGACAGTTGTATATTTCAAATGAGCAGTCATGAAATTTAAGGAATTGGTGTTAATGAGGGATTGGGTTAAAACAAGCGAAAATGTATTAGAAAAATTTAAATATTTCTTAAAATATAAAATTGTCTTTGACTAATTTATTTTTCGATGGCGGACTTCAAAGTTATTAGAATTGGACAGTCGTACGCTTTGTGAGCAATTGAAAAGTCGAAACGCCTAGAACAGTGGCCCTTAATCCTTTTCCTCTTGCGTACCCCTAGATAAGCTATTTTTTTAAAACTTTTTCTTTTGCTTACCCCTAGATAAAAGCTATTTTTAAAACTTTTTCTCTTGCGTACCCTAGATAAGCTATTTAAAAAAAATTATCTTGCGTACCTCTTGATAAAAGCTATTTTTTAAAACTTTTTCTCTTGCGTACCCCTATATAAAAGCTATTTTGTAAAACTTTTTTCTCTTGCGTACTCTAGATAAGCTATTTTTAAAAACTTTCTTATCTTGCGTACACTTAGACAAAAGATATTTTTAAAAACTTTTTTCTCTTGCGTACCCCTAGATAAGTTTTTTTAAAAACTTTTTTATCTTGCGTACCCCTAGATAAAAGCCATTTTTTAAAACTTTTTTCTCTTGCGTACCCTTTGATAAAAGCTATTTAAAAAAACTTTTTTCTCTTGCGTACCCCTTGATAAAAGCCATTTAAAAAAAAACTTTATAAAATTATTTCTGTGCCTGAATGTTTGCATCGCTATGCAAAAAAAGTAGCATTTTCATCAATGCAAAAAAACGACATATAATAAAATTAATAGTTTCTAAACAAATATCAGGATATCAACATTCGACAATTAACGGCAGGAGAATAGAAAATGTATTTTTTCCATCTTCTTATCTGCGACTATCGAAAAAGAAAATCCCATTCTGGAAACCCTTAATTAAATAAAAATCTATCCGGATTAAAAACTAATTATAGAATTCCTAGAAGTAAAAAAGAAAATTGAATTATTTGAAAGAATACCCATATCTAAAAATTAAAAAGGAAAATCCAGTTATTTTTTCACGGGAATAAAAATATAAATGAGATGTTGTTTCTGAAATATACCTTAGAGCTAGTGACAAAAGCATTAAATACATTTTATGTTATTAAATAAAGGAATAATTGATATAGAAGGAATAATAGTCGTTCATTACAAAGATAAACAATGTCTTAAGGGTATCTGTTTTGTTGTAAATAATAAAATTAATCTGTTTTCATAATTAATTAGATGTATAAGTATCATAAGAATGAGCACAGTGGATTGTTTATTCATAGAGTTTTCTCAAAATCTTTATTTCATTGTCTTGGAAATGTATTTCATTAATTGTATTGAAATGTTTCAATTATCCTTAACTTTTTTTAAAAAAAAGATTATTTAAATTTACTTCTTTCTATTGATAAATGATGCGATTTCAATGTGCTTTAAAATGGGATTGGTCTTATTGCAGTATAAAAATATAATTATAAATTCTTCTCAATGTCGATCGTTTTAATATGCTGAAATAAATATAATATATACAATAAGTATTATAGTCGACCAATTCACAGTTTAATGTAGGTTGGTTAGTTGGTTAACGTTGTACTACAACAACAAAACAGCATTTTAGCGACGTTACGAAATGTCTCCCAGAGAACATTTCTGAAAACACTATCGTAGTTTTGAACTACGGACAGATGACGAGAACAACCCACTTTTCAAACTACCACACGACCAACCCGAGAACATTTAGACCATGATAGATTTAAAGTGCACCAGCTCCCTCTACACATTCAATTTTCGTTCATTCGGGAGAACATTGAACAAAAGAACTGGTCGTTCACTTTCTCCTCCGAGAGGGTGACAATGGAGTCCAAAGGGTTTGGTTAATTAACGTCGCACTAGAGCAATGCACATTGGGCAATTGGCGACGGTTCGGGGTCTATCACGAAGGAAAGACCCGGGAACACATACACATTCATACATGCACCTCGTTATTTTTGAACCATGGTCAGATGACGAGGAAACACCTGAACTGGCACCCAACGTCTTCAATAGACATCGGGACTTTGGACCCCGATCAGATTTATCGTGCACCAGTCCCGTATACACGCCGTTAATTTTTGCGGATGTTCTGCACGACTTTTCTAGCATTTTGTAGCGAAGCTGGCAACCCTCCGATCACAAAATCACTACTTTTTTACTTTTCTTTGTCAAGCCAATCGCCTGGCATCGAACCAGGAACCTTCGTATTCCCAGCTGACGCCTTTAACCGCTCGGCCACGGAGGCCTCCAAAGCGTTAGGACCAAACCAATCCGAATTTTCTAGAAATTTTTAAATATTATGCAGTGTGCCAAAGTACACGGTAACCCTGTATTGCCCGGAGCATCCGAAATGCCCATGTTTCCCGCAACCGAAATCCAAACACGAACCATTCCATCTCCAGAAACGTGTTGCACTCTGCAGATAAGCCCCCCCCCCCCCCCATCAAATGCACATATCCCACAAACAACTGCACCCCCCCCCCCCCCTCCCCGAAAACAAGAGCCCCTCAAACTAACGCTCACTCAATCCCCAAATGCCGGCTATATCAACCTGTCCGAGGGGGCAACTGAATATTCATCTGCCGGCAAACAGGGTCCTCTTGCAGCATGCACCGTATAATAAATCCATAAGCAAAATTTCATCAACAGGGAGGGCCTGTAAGACGAGACGGATAAATGTAGGGCGCGCTCCAATTACTGCGTGGGTATTTTGCGACCGGACATATTTTATCGGGCATTCTGAAGGGGGGCGAAGAGCCGTGAAATTTATAGGTGGGAATAACAAAGACTCCTCCGAGATAAGCAAACGGTGAAAGGGTTGGTGGTATATAAACATGAGAACGGGATCGGGGGTACAAACGACATTTAGATGGGTGGCTTGTGGTTGGAGATAATAAAGGACCGGTTTAACATATTTTAGCATATTGATTGTCATAGAATTTTATATAAAATGGTTAGAAAATGAGAGCTGCTTTTTAGGGTATATGAAGATATAATATTTAATTTTTTTTTAGCACTGCAGAGCTCGCGTTGTGCTAATCTAAGGTGAATCGAATTGGAGGTGGGACGAAATGGGAAAAATAAGGAGTGGGATAGCGTATTTTTTTTTGTTAGGGGCTGTCACTTACGATTTTATCAGCTTTTGGTTTTTTTCACTGAACCCTAACCAAGGAACAGCACACATTCGACTAGAGCAGCGGTTCTCTACATGTGGTACGCGTACCCCGGGGGGTACGTGAAAATATTATTAGTATCTTGTAAAATTTGTCAGACGTATCTATCTGGTTTTGAAACTTGACTGCTCAAATATCGTATTGTCTTCAGGAAAATGTAAGTATGGCGAGTTTTAGGTTATTATAATATTTGAAAGTGAGTAAAATTGAATTGCGATATTTGAAAATGCAGCATCTGGTTTACATAAAAGTATGCAATAATAAAAAAAGGGCTACTTTCTACGAATTAAAGCTACAGCTGGAAAGGTACATTTTCTTTTCAACAGTTGCACATAATGCAACAAAAGCATAGAAGAAAAATTTTATTGAAAGCTTTTATTAACTTAACTATAAGTAAACAGAAATACTATTAATTTCTAAAGCCAACATACGTTTATATTTGTGAAAGGAACATAACATAATAGAAAAAAAAAGCAAATAAATAAATACGGACAAAAAAGAGAATGTAATAAATCTCAAATCAAATAATATCCAGAAAAACTTTATACGTAAACTTTTACTTTCCTAATGCATCCACTTAATCAGATAAAAAAAAAATATGATAATAAATAAGAGTTGGAGAAAAACAATTGCAATGAACGAAAAGCATAGATCCAATTTTAATCAATAGTTGCCTTTCTTTTTCATGTATTTTTGTCAAGTTAAATAACCGATTCAACTGCTACCCGATATACAACACAGAAATGCTCAGATTCAATAATCTAGATTATTAATATTTTCCATTTAATGCTATTTTGAAAAGTCGCTATTTCTAGCAAAATATTCTCGAGGAGATAAAGTTACTAGAACATAACAAAAGCTGAACTACAAAATGAAATGAGACTACATTTATTTGATCGGAGCGAAATAATACTACCACAATTAAATAAGTTTCGAAATGTATTCCGAAATTACATCTATAAAGCAGACCGAAATGAAAACACTATTGATCTTAAAAAATATTAATTATCTGAAAATCTTCATTCGCAGAAATATGAATAACTGTATCAATTAAATAATTAAAAGTAAAACAATATTTATTTTGACTATAGAATACTTGTTTCGTATATAATTTTTTAACCGGAGCAACATTGAATAAACGGTTATAGCTGTTAATAACAAAGGCTTTTAATGACAAAGATAGATTTTCAAAATACAATTAGCATATTATTAGAAAGCTTGTGCATGAAAGAGATATTCTAATTAGGGGCCTAATTAATGCAGTCACAGTAAGGATATTAATATAATATTCTAATATTTGTTACGTTTTCATGGAATATATGAGATTAGCAGATTTCCGAGAATAAATTTATGAACTGATTAAATTAATTTAAATGCGAAAAAGGGAAATAAATGTATTTAATATTATTTTTTAAGATTATATATTAAAATTTGCTTTGGATATAGGTTTATACTTACATTTTCAGACGGTATTCAGACATTTACAAATTAAATATTCTACCCATGTATGTAAGAATATTTAATGAAATAGAAGCGAATGCATAATTAGACTAGAAGCCCACGAGCAACAATTGCACTGCGACTTTTAATAAACTGGGCAACTAAAAAATTACACACACTGTGGGTGATTTAATTGTATCCAACTCACGGCTGTCAGATCTCAGATTTCGCAATCGACAAAGTAAAGTGAAAAATCGCCAAAGTAAGGTGAAAAATCGTCAAACTCGTATTAAGCAATCCATACAAAATCGCCAATAGTCGATTATTTGCCGAAGCTAGGATATTTTGTGCAATTTAAAGTTTCTAATTAAGCGGATACAATTTTAGTTTTCCAGTTACAGGCAACTAAATAGTTTAGCTGCCATCCAGTGGTTCCCAAATTTTAGGTGGCCGCGGATCACCGAGTTGAAAGTAAGACACATTGCGCGGACCACCATTTTTTATTAACAGTAAAAAAATATATTACGGAACCAAAAATATACACGTAATTCGGATATTAAATACTATATGTTTCATTAACGATATTATATCATGTGTATTTATTTAATTATAAATAATAATGACGATATTTAAAATTGCATCATTTCACCTATATTCTTGGGAAATGCAGCATACCTTTAAAAAAGTATTAAACATATACTTTTAAAGCGCCATCCCACTTACATTTTTCATTCCAAAAATACATGTTTAATAATTATTAAATTAGCAGATCCACAATAGTGAGATCAGAATGAAACATAGTTCTTATTTCAACACAATAGGGAAAATAATTAAAATCCTGTTATAATCCATAGGGAAAAATATTAAAGAAAGTATCAAAATGGAGTGACAATGCATAAAAAGTTATTTATTTTATATGAAAAAGCAGTTATTTTTTATTAGATTATTTTCGCATAGAATTAATTTGGCATTATCGAACAAAACCCAAATGATATTTTTTTTTAATTGCGCGAGTTTTACTCGTTTGTATAGAATGGGCCTTAGACGTTTCACTTTGAAAGTAGAGCGATATAACAACTAGTAAACAAGAGCTTTAAAGTTTTTGAATTTTGTTTTTAAAGAAAATTACGTAATTATTTCTTAAGATACGCACGGCATTTAAAACAAAAGCTAGCTTTGTCAAAATGCCTTCTATTAAAAAAAAAAAGTAATAACGACGAAAGCAAGACATTCCAAACATTACTAAAGGATGAAACTACAACTCATGGCTCACAATCTGCCCGTACGGAATTCCGGTGGCCTGCATCTAACAATCACGCCACTTGATTGCCGCTGCACGACACTGAAAGGCGTCAGAACTCTTAAAGCGACGTCTGTTCGTGATACAGGTACATTGGACACTTCTGAACATAAAGAACGCTTTTCTTTCGTTAGCTTGGCATCCCTTGGGTATCATATTTAACCCTTTGCACTCGCATTAGAAAAACAGTGATTTAAACTGTTGATTAACAGTACTTGATAATTAAAAACAATTGAGGAGCTTATTTTCAAAAAGGAAAATTTTCCTGCTTAATATTCAGAAACCGTAGTGAATGCTGCTTGGCGAAGAAATTCAAGCGATTCACTTCTTAAATGTGAAATTGGGACAACTAGAAATGCATCGCTTGAATTTCGACGCCAGGCAGCGTTTACTCATGACCTTCGGACGCAATAACGCAAGGAATTCTATAAAGTAAAAAATAAAAGTGGGTTATCCAACTCATGCAGACTGGTTAGGTCATATTACAGTGACGAAATTGGATCAGAAAGTCAAGGAAGGACATTTCATGGGAAAGAAAATAACTTTACGGAGATCCATTCCCTCTGTAGATGTACTGCAACACAATAAACTTGTATTGAAATTCGATTAAGAAATAGCGGAAAAGAGCATCATAAAAAAAATAGAAATATGTCTCATCTCTTATTAAAAGATCGATTTCTATATATTCGAGTAATGGTTTGGTTTTGTTAATTAACGTCGCACTAGAGCTGCATAGTGGGCTATTGGCGACGGTTCGGAGTCAATCTCGAAGGAAAGACCCGGGAACACATACACATTCACACACACATTCATACATGCACCTCGTTATTTTAGAACCATGGTCAGATGACGAGGAAACACCTGAACTGGCACCCAACGCCTTCAATAGACGTCGGGACTTTGGACCCCGATCAGATGTATCGTGCACCAGTCCCGTATACACGCCAGTATAATTTGTTGGATATTCTGGACGACTTTCTAGTATTTTTGTAGCGAAGCTGGCAACCCTCCGATCGCAAGAGCACTACTTTTTTACTTTTCTATGTCAAGTCCATTTCCCGGATTCGAACCACCAATCCTCTGATTAGTAGCTGAACGCCTTACCAACTGAGCAACTGGGCTCTTCGAGTAATGGAATTATACTTAGAACTGAGCTTCCAAGACGATGCAATAGTATCTGCACTTCGTTTTGAACTAACAAAGAACAAAACAAAATTATTCAGGACAGAAAATATATTTTAAAATCGGAAAACTTTTCATGAAATATTCCTAATATTTTCATAAATGCAGATATTAATTCACAACTTGGAATTCTGTAGAGGGAGAGCGATTTTCTGTTTGGAAGAACGGGGAGTTGGTATTAGGTAGGTTAGAAGTCGCACTAGAGCTACGCAATTGTCTATTGGAGACCGTTCAAGATCTTCACCGATTGGTCTGGTTTGGTTTTGTTAATTAACGTCACACTAGAGCTGCACAGTGGGCTATTGGCGACAGATCTTCACCGAAGGGAAGATTCGGGAACACAGTCTCGTAATGTTGCACATTGGTCAGACCTCGCAGGCTGATCGGCATTCGCTCTATAAACTTCTACACCACGAACAATGTGAAGATGTTTAAGGAGAAAAAAATCAGAACATGTTTTTGTCCGAAATTAAAAAAATATTAGATTATTACACCACGGAATTTGTGTCCGAATTCTCTACTGAACTAAACTATTTCATTAGTCTAAAACGCGTTGTGTCTCAGTGAAATTAATTTTCAAAAATTGGAATTTGTATAAGAGACAACGCATTTAAGAAAAGTTATTTGCGTTTTCCCACGAATCGCCTCACATGTGGGGGAAAAAAAGAACGGTTTTATTGTTTGTTCCTCATTTGAACCACGACAGATGCAGATAAATACAGTCCCGAAGCATATCAAGAAAAAGTCATTCCACTGCTAGCACCGCCATGTGGTTGCAAGTTCTTATTTAGCTCATTGGAGATGGAAATCGAAGTTAACTTATTGCCTGGCAATGAACACTGGATAGTTAAAACGGCCGCCCTTAGCTGCAACGGGGCCCTGTGCAAACTTAGCTCCAGGCCCCCTGTAGAAATATTAAAGTAAAACGAATTTTTTAAGTATCCCCCCTCCCCCACAAAAATAAGAAAACTTTTCTTAGTCATTTCAGTCTCAAAGTGATATCATCAATGGCCCCAGTGCAGTTGAAAAATAATTAAGGATTGTGTTGGGTAGCACAATAAGAAAGTTAAAAAAAAACAAAAAAAAAAACATATACATAAATAAACATAAATTAAATAAAAATTCCAGATAGAATTTAAAAAAAAATATTTGTTTCCTTTTAAAATACTTTTATAATTTTTTTTTTTAAACTGAGCGCGGGGCTCTGTGCTATGACACGACTCTCGCACCTTTTAAGTGCGACCCGGTTAATGAATTAACACTGATGCATCCAGCAAACACATACTATGTTCCCTACTTTAAATTCTAACATTAACTCGCATAGGTTACGTCCTACTACCTCGATATCAGACGCACCAGCACGAATTTAGTTTCACGCTGCCGTTCGCACAGTGAATGCAACTATCGAAATTGATTTTAAGTCCGAGTTAAAATGCCTTATTTCCCTAATTTCAGTTAAACATACACGTAGCATGTGAATGACGCTAACATCAAATCTCGCATTAGCTACAGACGAAATTCCCATATCGATTACGACAATTTCGAGACGAAGGTAAATATATCTTAATCGATTTTGCTAAGCGCAAATATTTTGATTCGTGGGCTAATAAGGCGACTTAAAGTACATTAAATATGCATGTTTTGAAAACATGTCTGAGAATCAAGCAACTGGGATGAAAATAATAAATTATGGTGTACATTATTCAGTTTTGACTCGAGGGCGAATAAATGTAAGCACACTTGTTCATTACTAATGCAAACATATAGTAGTATTCTCCTAATAATAGTTAGTGATATCGATTTATAATTAAATATACGTAAAATGGCGCAGGTCTTATTAACATATATTAAACAAATTGGAATTTAAATTATTGGATAAGCGAATTCTTAGAAGAGAAAAACAAAGTAATTTAATTAGAAATAAAATTAATCTGATGCGTTTGAAAACATTTATGGAAAAAAAGTATTCTAAGTTATATCGTCGTATATAAAGCTTAGACTAATAGTTATTTTACATAAAGTTAGAACATTAAAAAAAAAAATTATTAATGTCGTCAGTTACGAAAATTTTAAGGAAAAATTTCTATTGCAATAATCTAGCACAGTGGTTTCCAAACTATTTTGGTTGTGGAACCCCAAAATTTGTTGCCAATGATCGCGGAACCCTGAATATTTTTTAATCAACGACTTTTCAAAATATAATATCTGATATTATATGAAACAAGTATTATTTTGGTATTTCAAATTTTATTGAATTAAGCAAAACTAAAAAAAAATATCATCATAGAAATAATTAATAAAAATACAAAAAATAAACGGAAAATCTTTAATGTGAAGACTGCACCTGCTTCTTTGATTCCATGATTCTCTTAAAATTGGGCGTTAAGTTTGATAACTGAACTCGCATATCTGGTGCAGCATCAAGTCTGTTACGATATTTGGTTTTTGTCGCAACATATTTTGAAAACCCAGATTCCCACAAATAAGTGGTTGCAAACAGAAATAGAATTCGAATAGCCTGTTTTGCTAAATTTGGATATTCATCGAATACATCTGACCAGAACATTGTTAATGAAACTGTTCTAAATTTTTCTTCTAATTGTGTATCCGAACTCAATGCAATCAAATTTTCATAATCCATGGAAAGGTAAACTTTCCGAGGAAAATGTGAATATATTAAACACCATTCTTATTTTTTTTAATCAAATAAAATTTGTCACGCGGAACCCCTAAATTTTTTCGTGGAACCCCAGGGTTCCACGGAACCCACTTTGGGAACCACTGATCTAGCACATTGGGTGGAAGAATTTTCAATTTCTTTTGATTTCAATTTTATTAGGCACATTTGCTGAATGTTTATTGCATTTATAAATGAAAGTAAAAATGAGAATAGGTGAAAATTAACACCGATGTTGACGGGAAAACATTTATAATTATACATACCAATAGCAGTATTATTATTAAAAACATCTAACATTTATTTTACACTATTTAACTATAAGTGCATTATGTATTTTTTTTAAAAAAGGTACAACGGAATGTTATTAGATTTAAAACACAATAGCAAATCTACAACGACAAGAGAAAAACTATTATTAAATAAACTAATATACCGCATGGGACTAACTCAAGTTAAACATTAAATTATTCACAAACATTTTCACACACAAGAAAAAAGGGATCAGCGTGCTGTAGACGGAAGAGAGAAATACGTGCATCGATACCGTGGAAGTCCCAATCGATATCCCGGAGTTGGAAGAAGGATTAGGTAGGGGAAATCGCGAAATTCCACAGGCAGAGCGGCATTTGCATAAAATGCTTAACACATTTTTAAAACATTAAGCAACCACTCGCCGGGAGAGACGAAGGAACTTCCGAAATAATGGAAAAGAATTTATTTCCTTCTAAAAAGGAACGGAAGACTGAAATACGAAGTCGCGAAATCTCACTGAAGAATAGAAAGAAAATTGAAGTGCAGTTTCATTACATAGACAAATAAAAAAAAAATTGTGTAAAAAAAAGTTTACTCTATCCGGTTAAGAGGTAGGTGATTCTCAGGTACCATTTGGACGCGCTGATTAGCTGTAAGAAATTAATAAAATATGCGGTTTTTTGGTTTTTTGTTAATTAACGTCGCACTAGAGCTGCACAGTGGGTTATTGGCGACGAATAAAATATGCGGAAAACCGTATAGAGTTGCTGGTTAGACCGAGCGAAAGGCCTGAACCACAAAGGGTTAATATCCGAAATAGAGATTGAGTTATGCAATTTTAAATGCGTTTACCAGTTTTTCAGAAACTTTCTTTCGTATTTTACAAAATAGAAATGAAAGGAGAACTGGACACTTTTTAGAAGCGCGAAGTAGAAGTTAAGGTGCTCTATTTAACCCAACTTGCGGAGATTGGCAAATTTTTGGCACATATTAATTTGAGCTAAAAGGTTATATCGAAATAAAAGCATCAACGAAACGAATCTTTTGTCAGCCATTACCCACTAACAAGCCAATACAAATAACCAGGAGTATGCGTTGGAGTATTAAGGGAGGAAATATAATGCTTTAAGAGCTGGGGAGGGTCTTTTTCGATAAAGCAGCTGCATATTTCATTTTAGAAACTTCATTCGAAGAGAGTTTCTAAAGCTCCAAAAATATATTTACACTCTAAAAGTAAAAAAGATGACACATATTGACAATGACAAGCAGTATCAATCAGGGAGATTTAAAATTATATGAGAATAGATTACTTAAAAACGTAAGTGGCTTCACTTTTAAATGCTATTTTCTCTGTTATAAAAAATTCTTCATTTTAGTCTGATAAAGAAACATGTCTCAAAAACGGCTACGTTACGTCGCCTTTTATTTTCTACATTAATATAATAAGCACATGGAACTTCAAAAAATATTCTTACTGCTACTTTAAAATTGAATTTCTTACACGCACAAGATTTTTAAATTTCGAATAATAGAAGTAGAAATATAATTTACAAAAAAAATTAAGTTACCGTTCAATGCATTGCCATCCTCCAGTTAGGTCAGAGAGTTAACCAACAGAGACACACTATCGTCGAAAATACAGTGCAGTCAATAACTAGTAAGTAAGGAACACTAAGTGAACATATTAGTCTTTCTGCCAGTACAAGCAGGGCGCATTGTTGGAACGTCGAAGGTCACGTGATTGCCACCCTTATTCACCAACTCTGGGCATCCAAATTTTTAAGAGTTGAGTTGTGCTTTCCTACTTCAGACCCAAGTAATAAATGACAAGTCCGAATTGAAACAAATAATATCATTTAATTCGTTTAAATCGCAAAAACATTTTCCTGGCTTCGAGAAAATTCCACGTCGGGCAGAAAGAGATAAATGAAGCAAGAGAGAGAAAAAGTTTACTGTTTCCAAATTGGAATAAACCTTTTTATTTTTTTTTCATCTTTCCTGCTTTTTAATGTTTAGGCAATACATCAAACGTCGAGGAAAGGTTTTTTTTCAAACGAGTAGTTTCAATAATGCGCAAGCCTGGAGTTGAAGCAGATTGCAAGGATTGGTAGGAAAGAAAACATCTCCGAGAAAAATCACGGGAAAGAAAATGTTAAGAAACAAGAGTTTTTAAGTTTTCTTATTTATTTATTTAAACTTTTTCCGGGCTTTACTTTCTGACCTTTTTGGGTGGAACCGACGGCCGCACGAATTGATGGATTTTCAAAAGGTTATTTCGCCGACGAAGATTAGTTCGAGTTATAAATCAATCACATTTAGAAAAAATAAATTTCGAAATACAATTGATTTTTTTAAAAAAATAAACCTGTTTGCAAAATTGTACCATTCAGTGCAAAGAAAGCTCCAAGTTGTTAAATCTTAGATGGGAAAAGATATAGTGAGCTAAAGTTAGATGTGGACCAATATAGTGGGTAAGATACCGAATTCAAAATTCCTAACATAATTCACGCATTTAAATTAACATTTTCACGGAGAAATATTATAATAACAAAGACGTGGTAGCGCACGTCGTACGAATATTATTTTCAGAAAAGTCGATGAAGCCACTAGATGTTCTCTGTGTACTTTGTTTAAAAAAAATAAATTAAGCCTCTGAGAAATTTGTCGACGCTCTTACAAATGTTGCAAACCCAAAATTTTAACTATAAAAATTATGCAGCCTATTAGTAGTTTAGAATGAGAATATTACTATTAATTAAGTTTCCTGCTTTTGATGTATGTTGGTTCAAGACGTATCAATTTAAAAATTATGGAGGTGGAGACTCAAACTAGTTCCTGACCCAGAATATTTACAATAAAGAAAAAACACGTTAATTAACACTTATACTAATTAGTAATTAGATGAAATTAGCAATTAGTTGTTACTTAGCAATTGTTGATAATTAATGTTAATTACCTAATTAATTGCATACATTTATCAAGAAATTATAACAGTTGTGTTATTATTTAAATTAGGATTAAAATAATTTTCATAAATTGTATGAATTTTTCTTTCAATTTTACCGTTTAAGGGGGTCCGATACCCGAAATTCGCAAAAAAAGTCATTTTTTTTTTATATTTAAAAAATAATATTCAAACTTATCTTAATAACTCACAAAAAACTGCTTCAAAAAATTCCTATTACTTCTTTAGTTATGAATGTTTTAAAGAGACACTATATTAATGATGTGTTCCTATAACATAGTTGTATCACTATATGTAAACTTTAAAAGCAAATATCTCTGTTCGTGGTTTAGAAATTTAATGAACACTAAAAATGCTAAGGCTTTTTTACTATTATACTTAAAATCATAATTTTTGTGTGTATAGCAAGATAAATATATTTTAAATAGATGTATGCATTCAGATTTCCTATTTTTACCATAATTTGTTTTTTAAAACCACTTAAAATTGAATTATATTTTTTTTCGTCAATTTTTTTCTCCAAAATTTCTAATATATTTTATTTTTTTAAAGTGATGTATCTGAATCAAAATTTGAATGCATACATCTATTTATATATTATTCAAGATCTTAAAAAAAAAAATTGCTTCAAAATATTGAAAAACAAAAAAGGAGTAGGAATTTTAAAATTGTTAAAAAATTTACTAAAATTTTAATTTAAAAATAAATGTGCATTTAAAAAAAAAAATGAGTGTCTTAAAATAGTTTTTTATGCATATTTAGAACGAGAAAAAAAATTGGATTGTACAAGTATAAAAATAAAAAAAAAATGTCGAAGGTATCGGACCCCCTTAGATCTTATTCTGGGGGGGAGGGAAGAGACAGATAGAGATGAGGAGGGCTTCAGCCCCCCCGAGTTCCTTCTCTTTCGATACCCTATTTGGGTTGGTTGAAATGATGTCGCACTTGATCTACACAGAAAGAAACGGGAACACAGCCTCGTAATTTTACGATCCGATGACGAGGACAACACCTGGGCTGGCACCCAACTCTTCAAACTTTCACACTAAGGTTATCGTAAAAATATTTTAGACGACAAATGATATGTCCTTCTACAAGGCGAGTCTTCTGTTGGTTGAACAGAGACGAACTCTAGATCCCTCAATCCAGATTCTATTATCACAAGGCTATCATGGCCTTTATATACTAGAGTAGGGATACTTAAAATAGATAAGCCACGACTGTATCTCTTAAATGTTTAAGAGTAAAATTAACTTATTGTTAATATAGGCAATTAGTTTCAAAACCAGTTCAACCCATTTTCATAAATTTCATTGGATCGATTTACAGCCAAGTATTGTGGTTTGATTTTTTTTTTTAATTAGGTTTTATTGGGAAGGAGGGAGGTAATCTTCTAACATTTAAAGCAATATGGTAGTATATTTCCAGTTACCAAACATTTCAATACTGTATTGAGCCGGTTTTAGCACAATCTGGGTAGCTAACCAAACTTTATGGTGGAATAAGTTGAAATTACTCTCTATTGGTCTAATACCTCACCTCTTTTTGTACACCTAGTTCCAATAGAAGAACAAAACAAAATAAAATATGCATGTTCAATATTCTGATTATTCATTTTCCGAGGTCATCCAAGTTCATTTTATGTTGAATTTCCATTATAAATGAGAGAATACGACAACATGTGAAGGAAAACAGCAAATGCACAATAATTTTCACGTTTTGCAGACGGAAAATTAATCCAAGACGTAACCTAGTCCGACAACCTGTTATTTACAACGACAGTCGATTAGGACGCAAGACTGGAAACTTCGGATTTAGCCACTTAGGATCTAAATTCCCCATTTAGAATGCATTTTTACACTGGATACAGACACTTTTGGTCAATACCGCTTTGCTCGATAATGCAGTGCATTAAGAACTTACGAAAAATAAAAAGATTTTTCGAAAAATGTAGGTTGAACTGGTTTTGAAACTAATAGCCTTAATTAGGGTTTCATGTTCTACGAATGGATGTACAGAAATAACTAAATTACAAATTTATGTACAAAGTGGATATAATGACGCAATACGACACCCGCAATATTTTATTAGATTAGATTCGACGGTAAATAAAATTTTTTAAAATGTACATCGCACTGAACTGCAACTTATGGAACGCTCATAACCAATTCCTTCTACGGGCGTGATTGAAGCCATATTGTAAGCAGCCCGTACTGTACCCCAACTAATTTTTAGCCCTTTGCACTCCGATGTCGCCCCTCAGGAGCCAACATAACGAACAGTTCTTTAAAATAAACGAGAACAGTATGATCTTGTGTTTAGAACATCGATCTTTTTTTTCAACTTGTTCTTTTGTGCAAATGCAAAACAGATTAGGATTTTTTTCCCGTTATGAGTATAAAAAATCTGTGGAAAAGAACGTAAAGAGGAATAACTGTTCCATAGAAAGAACACAAATCGCAAAGTGTTCTTGGAGTGCAAAGGGTTAGAAATGATTCTGGGTTTTTTCTTCTCAAGCCGTTATAGAAACGTTACATATCTTTAGATATTTTATTTTCTACATATAGAATCAATTTGTATATCGCCAAAAATACAGTTTTTCTTTTTACTGCTCATCCACTTTAAAATGGATTTCAAAGATTCTTCGAAATAAAACTCATTTTCAATGTTTATTCTTTAAGAATAGACGTTGAAAATGAGTTTTATGGAAATTTAAAAAAAAAGCCAAAAGCAATGCAATTTTGCACATTTTAGCATGAATAATATACGAAATATAGAGGTAGAAATGGAAGTGGGTGCAGTTTTTTAGTCTTCAATTGGCTTCAAGTCAACAAACTGCCTTCCACAATCCAGAAGTTACAGTTAGAGATCAGTGGTGCATCGCTTACACAGCTGAGCAAGGATTTTATGACAGTTGGGAATCATCGCTTGAAACGATCCTAAAAGGAAACTGAACTTTCTTATAATTGCTTTTGAAACGGTGAAAGGAACATAAAATGTTTGTCGCGGACCTCAATCCGAACTATTTCTAAAAACCATTACTTTGACACGTTTCTGTCACGTTGAGATAAAAAGATTGCTTTGGTTCTTTAGCAGTAATAGAAATCTTCCAAATTCTTTTAATGTTGATGATTAAAATTTTTATTTCTCCCAGTACCACACTATCAAACAAAATTATCGCTTGAAAGAAACGAGGAACGTAAAACCTAGTTTTGGAAATACATCAAGTCCAATAGAAGATTAATTTTTTCGTTTTGTCCACCATAATTTATTGAGATTTTTCGTTTGAAATAATATTCGAAAATTCATTTTAAAGAGTGACTATTGTAATCCAGAAAATCTAAATATATATTTAAAAAAATTCGTCTGCAATTGCAATAGAGAAAGAGTACTTACAAATTTTCGAGTTTCATAATCGAGAGGGCTGGCTACGTAAATAGCACCAGTTTCATTTTTGACAGCAAAGGCACCTCCAATATTTCCGGCTGTTATTTCGTACCGGATTCGGGATGCTATAAAAATAAATAAACTTTTATTAAACAACTGTTCATGTTTTTTAAAATACAAGTAAATACTTAAAAATCATTATGTAAATATGCAAAGATTTATTTAATACGCAAATTTATGTAATTGAACTTTGAATAACATAAATTTACATATTAAACTTAAAAATAAACCTGGTATTTTTTTCCAATACACAACACGCACAGATATAGTTTCTATATAATATAAAATATAATTTGTTAATAATCGCAGTAAATATCAATGCATTTTTCGGCCTTCTGTTAATTTCTATATGTTGTGGAAACAGAATTTTGTTTCAGTTTTGTTAAAATGGGCTTTATATAGATAAGATGCGAATGGGACATGCAGTGATTGTCAGGTGCCAAATACAAAAATAAACTTTAATTGAAGAACGACATTAAAAGATCATTGATTTCTATTTTAAATGAAACGTATCTACATTAGACATACAATTTCTGTTATATATACATATATAAAAAAAATGAAAACACGGTAGAACTACAAAAGAAAGTTGTCAACTCGATTGATACAAAACGTGAAAACGATACAACACAAAACATGAAGGGGGGGGGGGGATAAAAAAAAAAAAATTCCAAACATCAAAACCTTCGCAATCAAAATCGGCGAATTGAAAAAAAAAATCGAGATAAAAAGGTCCAATCGTGCAACAATCCCGTTCTTCTCTCCAAAAACGATTTAAAAAATATAATATCTCGGATACACATCGAAAAAATACCAACAAAACCCCCAAACCCAAACAGTATATCGCATCCAGACTCTGATCAATACCCCATCCCCCCCACGAAATGGACACAAAGAACCCTATTAAGACCAACCTCCAGATATACAAGTTTAAAAAAAAAAAAATGCCCCCACCCCAGAAAAAAAATAAGGCTACAGAAATGTCAAAGTCTTTTTCTCTGCAGAAGAAAAAATAAATATAAATAGGAACCGCGTCCTTTTCATTTAGAGCGGAGTAATAGAGTGGAAAGCGGCGAAAGGCAGCAAACGTTTTCCGTTGCGAAGAATTAACGTCAAGATAACGTCGCCGTCCTCCAGTATTGTCCTGCCGACTTGACGGGTTGAAGGGAGACGCGCCAGATATGCGGGCCACCGTCGCTCGGACCTTTTAATATAAATGAAACCAAAGAGACGTCGGATGGGAAGATGTCATGAATCAGATGCTCGCTGTTTCCCTCGGGGTATTGGGTTTTGGGTGGACGAATTCTTGATGGGAGTTGCTGACCGTATTATTGTCGTTGGGAAGCAGGGTTTTCATTTTGGGGACATATTATTGAGGAATGAATCTTGGTGGTTTTCTAACATTGACTACAAATAATAATAATTAATGGCGTAGAAATTTACAGGGTCACATTAAGGGTATTCGTGGGAAAAAGCAAATAATTTTCCTAAACGCATTGATTCATGGACGATTATAAAATTTACAAGTTAATTTTTGGATGAATAAAATAGGTTAATAGAATATTCGAAGGCGAATTCAGTGATGTAATAATCTAATATTCGCATATTATGGACAAAGCACGTTTTGAATATTTGCTCTTTAATTGGAAAATAAACTACCAAAAAACTTTTTGAATTGCAGGTATTGAAAATATTAAATAAAGTTGTTTTCCCGAGATCGTCGTCTAAAGTCTTTTGAAATCAAAAGTTGTAAATTGTCCCGAGGCCTTTATTGCAGATCTTGCTGTCTTACGTAAAATATTTTTTTACACAACCTTGAAGAAATTAAGAACTACAACGTGCATACTGTATCGCATGTACAGTCAGTATTCTGTTGATAAGACAACTAATGGATTTCTATAACTAATATATATTTCAAATAATAGATATAGACACACATTTTTCTAATACATTAACTACTGCAATTCTAATATAGGTTTTGCATATACATGTTGCTTTACACTACGCAAAACAGTTAAAGAACTTAATTGTACAACAAATTTAAAATCATTTAAATATAAAATCTTCGACAATAATTCAATTTTGTTGCGATAGCGTACTTACCCCATAATTAAATTAAAAATATTAAACACAACACTCGACATTTTGTAACTAAATAAAATACAGTTTTTACCTTATATTTTTCATTACCGACTCTGGAGTTGAAACTTAGTTTGGAACAAAAATGTTGTGTAGAAGTGAAAATATGCTGTATAAAAGTATGGCATTTAGTTTATCTCACGCCATGCTTTAGTACAAGACATTTTGTCAAATACTACGAACACAAAAAACATTACTGTACCTGATGGAACAATACAAAAGATAATCCATAAAAAAGACCAGTTCGTCACAAAAAACCACGCTAGCGACATATCGATGCGAAACGAAGCTTCACCAAATCATTCTTTAAAATTTACTTTCCACCAAATAACAGCTATTCTAACAAACAAGACGAAGTTGAGAATTCGTACCAGTACATTTCCTTTGCCCCTCCGATTGAAGCCTAGCGATCCGTACTGCCCATGAAGGAATTTCGAACGTATCGGTGCTTTCTTTGGTCGAAAAGTCATAAATGACTATCAAGTCAAACACAAAATATTGTCACATCCGTGGTGATTCAGAGTTCAATAATAGAAGAAGAAAAAAGACACTCGTAAAAACATCAATCCAGAACACATTCCGTGATGCTATAACACACACTTTCGAACACTTGAAGGTCTGAGTTTGATTTGCTGCTATAAACATCCTAAATCAAAACGTTTTTCTGGAAATATTCTTTTTAACAATAAAAGTTCGTTACACTAAACTAGTGATTCCCAACCCGTGGTCCGCGAGACAGTACTAAGTGGTCCTGTGGAGCCAATGTTCAATTCCAAAACATGTGTATTTTACTTTTTCGAAAACGGGTGAAAAAAAATCCTATTAAAAATCAAAATTTATGTGCAATAAGAAAACAAAATTGAATTATTTTAACTATTTCATGTGCCTTCTTTGATTTTTATAGCAATTAACCCTAAATTAGTTCGATATTGTTAACTGGATAAAACAGTACGTTAAAAACTGTAAGACTTTTTAATTATTAATTTATTTACAAAATAGGTACAAAGTATTTAGTAATACATGAATCGATGTATAAAAAAATACGTTCTAAGTTGTTAACATTCCAACTTGACTTGGAACGTTAACAACGTATGTATTTGTTAACAATGTATATTTGTATACATTGATTCATATATATTAAGTGCTTAAATTATATTTATAATTTAAGTATTTAAAAAAAATGTTATTAGAAGGTTTTGGTCAGCGACTCGCCGAATTTTCCAATCAGTGTACAGTGGCTATATAAAGGTTGGAAACCACTGCATTAAACATTTCGAATGGAAAACTGAAAGTATATAATAACTGTTTATATTTCCTATTGCACAAAATCATCAATAATAATTTTGTTCTTGGAAAATAAAATGTCTCCGAAACGCACGACGCTAATGTGATATTTTTGTTCTTAAAAGAATAAATTCATTCTCAAAGTATTCTACCGAACGATAATCGAGCGTTAAATTATACGAATTCCAGAAAATATGACTTTTGAAAACCACTTTAACAATTAGTTGAACGTTAATCATATTAACCATTAAAAGCATCATTTAGTGCATTTCTTTGAAGATTTAACCCCGTCTACCGCTCCGCACTTAAGTGAAGTTTTAAAAGTCAAATCCACTTGTTCTGTGTGCCCTGGAATAAGTTGCGCGATTACTTGATCATTATTCAAATGGAAGAGGACCACATTACCATCGATTTTTGTATCAAAAGTCCATTTTAGGCCGACATAGTATTAAATATTGTTTTAAAAGCTATCGGGGATATTTCATAAGGATGAATATAAAGTATGTACCCTAGCCCTACAAATGTGTAAAAAGTTTTATTATATAGTTCGCCTCAAACTAAATAGCCGCTGTGACGTCATATTGTTTACAGGTTTTAGATAAGCGGCATCATTGATCAATTCCCCTAAAATTGTTCGTTGGTTGTAGGAACGGCAATAGCACAATTGCGGCCGAAGGGAGACAGGTTTACCATATTCTAAAAGAAGAAAATAATTGTTTATCGCCCAGTTAAAAGGTTGCCATGGGCCGCAATTAGAACTTTCCGGTTGGAACAGGGGCATTCACCATCCGCTAGTTGTACGCTTTCTTTTTACACGTTGGAAATAGATTTAAAAATTAATTAAAATAAGATAAACAACAACTTTTTAAAACACAATACAAGTATTTATGTGGCTTCTACAATGCAAAATGACAAAATACGTTTTACTTATGATTAAGCGGCCGTGTTAAAAAAAAAAAAACTTTTGCATTTGTAAGTTACAAATTGAAGCAGTCATTACTAGTCGAGGGAGGGGGGGGGGGGGCTACAATGAATAAAGCATTGTACTACACAGTGGTAATACCGGTAATGTAAATATATACGTGCAATTACTTACTTTCATTATACTTTCTCCCATAATATTGGATTTTTTTTTTTGGCTAAAGCGTTGATATATTCAAATTTCTAAAAAGTATTCATATGACTTTTTTTAATGATTTTTATTCTAATTTTGTGTATGTTAATTGCCAAGCATGAAGTATATAAAGAAATAACTATCTCTTGGGGGCGAAAATTCGAAATAAACACTTAACCAACGCAAATAAATAAACATTTTGGCATTCAATTAATTCGACGCAAAAATAATTCTCCACAAGAAAAAGAGTCAAGAATTTAATTACTTTTTGCTATTCATAAAAAAAAATTGTATTTTTTTTTTAATATCAACGAAAAGATAGTTAATTACGATAAAAAAAATCGATATCAATCGATAAATATTTCCTTTTTAAAAACGTTAATCTTCTTCGAGAATAGAAAAAAAAGTATATATTGGCAAGAAAAACCTAGAGCAACGTTTTCAATTAATGTTTCTATTCTATCATATCCTGTAAGAAGAAAAAAATGTAACTCCAGGGGGAAAAACATTATAAAATATTATTTATTCTGATAGTTTCTATAGCACGTGAATACGTATCATTATTTATTTATTTTTTAATTTGTATTACACATTTAGATTGGATGTAAATAAAAAAATATTAAACAAAAAGTAGATGTAATGGAAAAAAATCCATAGACTATTATTCCAAATAAATTTGATTAACGTCACATTAAAGCTGTCCGATTGTCAAAAATCTATTTACTATTAATTAAAAAAAATGCAGGACCCGTCTGAACACGAGAACATAGAACGTACATAATTGTGCTTTTTTTATCGTTAAATCTATATAGATTTGTACTACATATACATCATTTGATCTTGTGCATTAGTTAAAGATAATAATTCTATACTGGATAACTAAAAATGGGTTTAGTTCGGAAATGTTAGTTTATGTAAACAATCAATAATATCGCTTCTTTATGTTTCAATTTTGTATCAATTAACGTTTAACTTGGGTTTTTAACACCGTATTCTAAAAAAAAATATATCATCGCGCTTAGCAAGAATTTAGTAATTTTGAGGAAAATTCTAACAACATCCCACAAACAAACATGCTATGACGTCATTGTCGTTCATTCCATCTTAAGAAATTGGGGTTAATTATAGGACTTATATATCCTAAAATTTGTGTCGATACAAATCCCTCAGGTATACACATATTAATATGCCAATTCAAAGAAAATAAAATCGTTATTAAACGTTTATGCAAACATTATTTGTTTTTACAATTTATTTTCACCTCATTACTTAAAAGACGGAAACATTCATAACGCACTCTTTCGGAGCCTTAAAATAAATTGCGCTCTCATAAAAAGAACTTTCGATATGTCACCCGCGAAAATCCGACCACATAACGGGAAAAGCATAAACACAACAACAAAAAACCGAAGTTAAATAAACTTCGTAATGTGCATGCAAATTTTATTCCCCAAACAGACTAAAAAGGAAGACAGCGTCATTAGAAGAACAAGGCATCAGGTTCTTTCCCGCCAAAGAGGAAGAAAGCCACAAAAACCCGCCAAGAGACTGAATAAATAAGATTATGGAAATCACAACCTTTTAGCCCGCCAAAACGCAAACATCGTAATAAAGTAGAAGTACCAAGACAGGAAACGAACCTTGGAGGATTTTGTTTCGGAAGAGATTCTTCGTATAAAAATTACCTCAAAATGACGTTGTCTCCAGAGGTACATTATTGACTTAATAAAATGAAACCACAAAACGAGAACTGGAAATATATATTTTTTTATTAAGACCGGTGTACAATGTGGAAGGAAAGGAATGGAATCATGATATATATTGGCGGGTTAGCAGCCAAGTGGCGCAAGTCCAATACAAAGATTTCAGAGATAAGAGCGTTTAAAGTTTGCAACTCTCCTTGGCTATAATGTTAAGTGAAATGATATGCAACTCATTATCGGGCAACCTACTTAATTACGACCAACACAATTTGGCCATATGATAGGCATAGCTGCCTAGTATTGAAAAATGGTGTTAGTACATTTTCGATTTTTGCACCACTTGACTGGTAACTCGCCCATGCATAAATGTAAAGAAAATGGAGACAAGTATCAGAGAATGTTATTTTCTTGACTAATCATTCTCAATTTCCTTTTTATATACAATTCTCAACGTAATATAAGATTAGGAGAGTTGATTTTTGATTTGAATTTGGCTTTTAAACAATTCCATAATGAAGAGATAGATTGATCAGTTGCCTGGAAGAAAAGATATAACCATACACTAATGTCCCAATAGAGTTTATAAAATTTGAAGATTGAAACTTTTTTTTTATTCCTATGTACAAAAGCAGATGATGGGAATCTGATTTTATTCAGTTAATATTTTTTTTATGATCGATCACATAATAAAGAATAAATAAACCACTCCAATCAGAATGACAAAAAAAAAAAAAAAAAAAAAGTTCAAAATCAAAAAGCTGACAAAAAGAAAATGGTAGAGGACACAGGTGAGTAAGTGGAAAAAGTGACAATTCATTTTATTTCAAAGAATGTCTTTTGCATTTTATTTTTAAGTGTAAAGTGTGAATTTGAAAAATGGGCTGAAGTTTTGAAAGTGGTTGCAAAAGTAATGGGAAAATGACGTCAGAAAAGGGAGAATGGAATTGTGTGGTAGGCAATTAAGCTTGTCTTCTAATATACTTGATGGATAACTCGAGGCAATAAAGCTATTCTTCATTCTGCGTTGTCCTTTTTCGCTGGGATACAAGCTGATAACATACAAACCGATATTAAAGGAACACATGGTATAAATGTAAATAAACTAAAGTTTTCTGTTTAATCGTCTGAAGGGAATTTAACTTATTATATTTAGGCTCCAAAACAAGGATATATTGTTATATTACTTGACATATATAGATGATATATTACTTTACAAATCGAAGGTATGTTAATATTAATAAAGCATATATACTTTAATCAATGGGCAAGTAGAAAGGACAAGCTGTGCATGTGTCTCAAAATGAAAAAGTGATGCGCGGTCTGTTGTGCATTTTATTGAATATTATTTAATCGTGAAAATTCTGTCAAAAATAAACACACTAAAGAAAATTTGTGGAAATTATTAATTTTTAAATCTGCAACATAGTGTATCTGGATAGAACTATCAGGTTACGCTTTATCTATTCCGACAAAATAACTGTGAACGATTGACATGAATTTGGTCTCGTTCGATAGGCCAACCGTTTCCAATCTTATAACATGTTGAAAGGACATTTCAGTTAAAACCCTTCTGGCCATACTCGGCACAGCCACACCCGATTTTTCGGTGTAATTAACTCCATAAATTGCAATTTAATTACACAAATGAGAAAATACTTAACACTTTCAGTCCATGTGACGATCAGTTGTGGTTGGTTAAATTGGGAAAAAACTAAGAATACAAAATAAAACCAAGACGCACCGAGTTGTGAAAATGTTTTGTGATCTTTCAAAAATCGAAAGGTAAAAATCGTTTAAAGATTCCAGCTTTTCAGAAAAGAATAAAAAAAGATATGGTTGATTCGCTGACAAAAATAAAATTAAATTCTAAAAATCACATTTTAAAACAAGAAAAAATTACAAATCCCAAAAGAAAATATTTCTTTAAAATGTTGGAGTTTCATACACCAATCAGCTTAAGCCAAGTTTTCAAGTATTTTGGACTTGAAACGGTTCTATTTCTTTATTTCATTTATTTTAAAAATAATTCTCTCTCTCTCATTAGTAAATCAAAGAAAACTAATCCAAAACATACACAATTAAAATAAAAACCTGGACTTTAAGCTGATTGTCATTCGAAAGGCTTATTCCATCTCAATTTCTTAGCCATACTACAGCCCCAGAAACCAATTTGTCCCGAAATTACTTGAAGTGCCAAAACCAGATCGAGAGAATTTCGTCAAACTCGTCTTCGCTCTTAAAAAATAAATCTCGGGGCTCAACTATAATGAAAGAATCCCCCCCCCCCCTTTTCTCTTTCCCCAAAAAGAACAAATAAAAAAAAAAAAACCAGAGATCTGATTTTAATTCTCAGGATGTCCCCCTTCCCGAGCATCGACTGCAAGTCATCGATCCCTCAGTGCCCAGATCTTATTGGAATCCACTGGGCGTGGATCGGGCTTTAATAAGATTTCAGTTCATTGTTTAAGGTTCGGAAGTGAAAAACTTTTATTTGATACATTTTGATGCTTTTTTGTGGGTCTCGGTTTCAATAGGATTAGGTTACTGGTGGGTTTAAAGCCGAGTTTGGCGGTTCCATGTCTGTTGCTTAATTTTGACTTGGATTCCCTTTTCGGATGCTTTTTTTGAACTCGGAAAAGAGAGAATAGCTAATCATCAAGTGGCATATTGGATTTTAAAGAAGGCGGAGTGAAACTTGGAAGACGGGACAGCATAACAAAAATAAATTAATTTATAATAATAAAAGGGAGAGTCTGTTTGTGGATTGTAAAACACCAACTTTCTTAGCGTATAAAAGACTGAAAAATTATATATAAGTACTATACATCCTCAAGATGTACACATGAAGTTCCAAAATTTTGTTTAATTTTTTAAATGATTTTAATAATTTTAGAAATATTGCATTAAGAAACATATTTTAAAAAACACATTTCCAAGATGCCAAGAACGTGCCTTTGTAGTTTAGTCCGCAACCCACGAGACTTCGTAACAATAGGAACGCAAGGGTAAACGCTATTTGCAAATATATAAATGAAAAGAAAACAAACCACAATGCTTTTACGAATATAAATAAAAATAAACTGTAGAATAGAATAATTTAAAAACTATGTTTTATTTTGAATAAAGAACACACCCACTATCATTGTTAACAAACATTAAAATACCAAAAGTGGCATTACCTAGAAGGGAATCTGAAAAAGAATTTCTTACAAGGTAAGTATTTTTTTAAAAAAGTATTTCTTTAATGATAAATTAATATGTTTAATGTATTTAATGAAGTAATGAAACGATGCAAAACTAACAGAAATAAGCTAGGGATTTTTATTTCTCTGTCTCCCGATATTAACTTTAAATAAAAGTCTAAGTCTCTCTCATCAATTACATTGAAATAAATAAAATTTATAACAATAAAAAGCTAATATCTTTTCCGTGTACAATATATTTATTGGATATGATGTCATTTTTAAAATTAATCTTACTACCTGAGGGATAGCGACATATGTATTTGTTCGTGTATCGCCAGTTTTCACAGCATAATTCCACACATCATTTTTATATTTATAAAAATACTCCATTGATATATTTTTCAAAAGTAACCATTATGGTAACTATTAAAATTAGTTATTTTTATTAAGTAATAAACGTGTAATACAAACTAAACACTCTTTCAGGGAAAGCAAATTCCCAACTGCGATATCTAGCCTCAGCCTAGGATAGTTCCTTTTAAGCTATCAAATCTTTTGAATAAAACTTATTTCATTTACAAGAAGCAGTGATGAAAACGGAAAACGCGTAAAAAAAAGAGGAACGTGTATTTTTAAGTAATCAAACCCTGTAATAATCAGTGCAAATAATTATAAATTGAGATCATTTTTATATGTAGCTTTGAATATTTACTCAATTCAATGCGATTTTAATTAACTTTATAAAAATAGTTTATATAAATTAAATTTTATTCACAGTGTGAACAAAATCTATTTTCAAATTTCATAATAATAATTCATAGTAAGAGTTAAATGATGCAGCAACCTTTGATTTATTACTTATAAATAATTAAGAGTGTACAACCTCAACACTATGATAAAACACGTACCCCATGATTATAATCTGAAAGAAAACTCAAACTTTACCATTTAGAAAAATTGTAGTTCCAAAATTTTCTACTGATACTGCGGTAATAATAATTAGATTTCTAATAAAACCAAACGCTTGACTTTCAAATATTCGAACTAATGAGGAAGGTTTTCATCCCCGAAGAAGCTATAAATAAAATGCGAATGAAGTAAATAACATTACAGAGAAAAACGAGAAAGAGATAAAAACCGTATAAAATGCGATATCGAAATCACAAACACATATCACTGCCAAACTGGAGAACAATTCATCTCGCTACAACACAGCCCACCTCAAACCAGCAGACAACCCACTTGAAAAATACAATCCCTAAAACACATGCAGAACTATCGAATATCTTTCAGTATGCGATTGATTAATCAACAGCCAAATAGCACACACAAAAGCGACCTTTCCCCCACCCTCGAAAGGAGAACGCGACAGATGCCATCCCCATATCAAAAGGGAGTGGAAACCTGTCCTCGACTCAATTACATCTTTCCGAGGGAGAGCGGGCGATATTGGTCCTGTGCTCAAGAGGTTTTTCAGGAAGACGATGTCGATAAATCATTCTTCTTTCAGAGGAAAGATGATCGGGAAGAGGATTTTACCCAGCAGATGGAAATAAAAGTGGATTGCGAGAAGTAAAGGTCTTGAATAAGATTGGTCCGCCGAGACGGAGTCGGCATGTCAAATAGTTTCTAGAGGAAGCCGAAAATGTTGCTTTTATGGAGGGTCTCGAGGAGGAGCGATCGGGTTTTACGACGCTGAAATCAGAAATATAAAAGTGAAGAAGAGTGGAGGCATGTTTAGCTGCTCTTGACAACGATAATCGATTTGCTGGAGTTTTTAGTTTGGATTTGGCGGAATTAATGGAGAAACTTCTTGAAGTATTCGGGAAGCATCGCATCATAGCTACACAATAGGCTATTGGTGATGGTTCGGAAAAATTGCCTTGTAATTTTGATCTACGGTCAGATGACAAGGGCAACACATCTGGCACTCTATTCAAACTTCCGCACCACAACTAACGAGAGGACATTTGGAACATAACAGATTTAAAGTATATTCGAGTTCAAGTGCTGCGACATTAAAAAAAATTGTTTTATCGAGTAAAGGTTTAATTATTTAGTGTTCAATGAAATATTTATATACTAGGGAATATAAGTTTTGCTTTAACTTGGTTGTTTTAATCTGGTTATATTTTTTGTAACGTTCCGTTTTTGCAAAAATAGATAAGGAAATGTACTAGTCAGGATTATTTCACTAGTTGATTGTGCATAAAATAACTCAACATGTTACGAAATTTTAACCAATAAAACGATTTATGAGACAACTCTGATAGTTGGATCTTGAAAAATGCGCACACACTAAGAAACGAAATTAAAGACTGATTTACTTTAATTAAAAATTAAATAAATGCCATACAGCGAATGGATTAAAATACATCACAAAATGCCTCAGCTAATTGATCCATACTACTTTAAACCCACCTGATCTGCCAACATCCAAAAGCGAAGATGATAATTTATTATCCAAAAACTCCATTTATAACCCATCCATCACGTATAGCTTTAATAAATACACATCAAGTAAAAAAAATCTTTATAAATAATAATAAAAAAAGAACCTGGTCCGGTCCAGTGAATCTTCCCGATCCTCATCTATTCCATAAATTACTGAACATCACTCGATCGCTTCCTACCGATTAACTCTGGGGAAAATGGCGGCGAATACGAGAGCCATTTTTTTTTCTTCTGTCTTCTTCTTTGGAACATGGCCGCGTTTAAAGCTAGAGTATATTCCCGTCTCTTCTTTTAATATCGAGATTCTTCTTACCCAAAGATGACGACGACCATGCATCTGGTTGATGGGTCCATCGATCCATAACTGACCGGCCGATAAGGGGATAAAATGGCCTGATTGCAGAAAGCAGGGCAACATTTATAGCGGGGAAGCATTTTTCTGACAGGAAAGATCTTCGTTTTCTGGTTGCTTTCCAGCATGGAAGATAAACGGAATTTCGCTCAGGTTATATTTCGGACACGCATTGCGGCGTATCTGGTTTAATGGGTAGTTTAGATTGAGAGAGTATCCAGTGGGCGATATTTTTTTTGCCTTCAAAATACAATGTTTCTGCTCCAGAAAACTGCCAAGGGCCGTTCTGTCAATGTATTACCCGTTTTATATATTATATGAAATATACTTTGGCCATAATTTTAACGGAACGTCGAAAGTTTTATCCGTAGGTCATCAATAATATATGCTATCAACTGTTAACATTCTTATGATTTAAGCGAGTAAACGCTTTAGTCCATCTGTCTTTCCTTGTAAATTGAAAAACTACCGACTTTGATACGTAGGTAGTCCCAAGTATGAGCAAGACCTCAAAATATCCTGTATAGGTTGGTATTAAATAAACTCAAAGATAGCTTTATATCGCCAAAGCAACTAGTTTTTAGGTCGGTCTTGAAACCTAGTATATTTGTTATGGGTATATAGGCAGAGGGCTAACCTCAAAATACAAAAGGAACAATTATTAGTTGGTTGAATTAATGCCACACGCACAATATCTACGCAATGGGTTATTGGCTTGGCAATGGTTCGGGATCTATCAAAAAGTGAAACGAAAAAATGGGCTCCGTAATTTGGAACCATGGGCAGATAGATGACAGGACAACACATGAGTTGGCATGAATTTTTAAGTCAAAATACGGCTCCAATTTGCAGCCCTGGGTGGGTGAGTCTTTATCTAATCTAATTAGCTTCAAACTTGAGAACTTCCAATCCCGAGTCCTGAGCCGTACCCACAAGGCTATCACGCTACAATTCATTAATGAATTTTTAAATTAAAGAAACTTTCATTTGACTTAGTGTGTCTAATAAATAGATGACACGTGTTTTATTAAAACAAACAGATTTCTAAAAATATAAAATGTTTACAACACACATGACATTTAATTTTAAAATAACTAAAATTGACGTAAAGAATTAACGCCCCCTTCTATCACATTTCTGCTCTTAACGGCATGCGTCTCCCCACCATAGGTACAAATATAAAGGAATTTGGAGATTTCAATACCATTGCCCCAAACTCAACTGAAAGCTTAAAAAACTGCCGATTCGGCATCTGACCGTTCCCGAGCCCCCTTGAAATGCAACCCGCTGACCGATCGGATTCACGGCAACAGAAAGGCTCGAAGAGAAGAATAAAGTATAGATTTAGACGCGGGGGTATGTATAAATATATATCCCCCTCTGGAAAGTGGATAGGAGTCAGAATCCGTCCTTTGTTGTTTCTCTCACCTCGGGGCCCCTCAATCAATCAAGTCCTCCAGGGAGTCACAGGTGGTGCACCCAGATTCAACATCTGAGGAAATAAACGGAACTTTTGCTTGACCCCTTCTGGGCCAAGCGCGACGTTCATTGCCAGGGATAAACCAATTTAAGGCACCGGGATCAGAGCTAGCGTTGATTGGATCGGATTTTGTTTCCGCAATAGAATGGCAAAGTCGATTCAACTTTAACGGTTATTTTTGGCCTAAAATAATATTATTTAAAATATAATTTTTTTTTTTTAATGAAGTGGTTCATTAACTACATTTAACATAAATTGAATTTAAAAAAATGCCATGGTAGTGGTAATCCAAATGCATAATTGTCAAAAATCGAAGCAATTTTGTACGATATCCTTTTTGATTTCAATGATTGTTATCTAAAATAATAGAATAAGAAACAAATTCAAATAGAATATAATCTTGTTGATGGGAAACTAAAACAGGTTCAACAATTGAAGGAGTGCGTACAAGAACAAGGCAGCTCCAGTTTTCAAAATTGTCCAGGAAGGACGAAAAACATTGAACGTGTCTTGCATCGTATAATAAATAACAAAAGTACAGCTCCTTTTTCTTTATATCTATTGATTAGAGTTGTATGGTTCTTGTAGTAATAGATAGAGGATATTTGTTCCGTATAGGAATAACTAAAATAATTACAAACGTTAACAAGTAAATTAATAGATATAATAAACACAAAACGGAAAGAATAGTTTATTAGCTGTCAGGCAACATTCTTTGAAATTATCGTGATTAAAAAAAACACAATCTAATGAATTAATTCTTGGTAATTGCTGATGTTCCATCAGAAACTTAATTAGGTAGTTATTACCAAAGCTCATTGCAATATCCTTCAATTAAAATTAAACATAAGGATATTTACATTCATTAGCACAAAACAAGCCTTCATCCGCTTATATTCTTAATCAACGTCTCCGACATCCAGCCATCCAATATTTCTCCGAAATCGAACGAGAAGCGGCTTCATTTCACAATCGACTTTCTCCGGAATCACCATAACTTTCAAACATCAGAGAAATGTCATTAGCAGGCCGAAGCGAGAAGGCCGAGTCGATTTCCATGTCCATCCAGGATATTCAACATTTATTCCCAGTCAGTGTGAATGCCCCATCACATTAGATTATCAGAAGGGGCTAATGGCAGTGAGTCCAGTGAATGGGCATTCAACGCCGAACTTCTACTGGCTTATGGACAATAATTCCTGAAGCACAGCGACTAATAGATAGAAGGCACGTAGCGTTGTTTCCGGGTCAGTATGGCATATTACCCCTACGATCTATTTCGCCATTTTGAATAACGCTGTCTTTTGTAGCTGGGGACGAATATTTGAAGAGCTTCATTTCAAAATACCTATCGTACACTTTTTTTTTTTAAATAATTGAGAAATGGCGAGATTTTGTATAGATTTAAATTATCTGACGATATGAATGTACATTTTCGTTCGTGTATCACTAATTTTCTCAGCATTACAAATAATTAAAAAGGTTCATAAAATATCTCTAATTTCCAATTTAAGACAATAAAATTTCATTGATGGCGAGAAAAGGACTACGATAAGGCACCTTCATCTAAAATTATTAGAAACATTCACTGACTTTTTCAGAAGAGTTGAGAAATTGATTATTTTTCCTGACTTTTTAAGGTCATTTGAATTTTTCATGAAAATTACAGGTTTTCCAGTTGAAAACCTATTAAAAAAACTCAAATATGTTTTAAGTAAACTTTTAACCAACTTTTCTTTGAGAAAACATACCAAAATATTGTACATATTAAAATCAAATTTCCATTAGATTAGGAAAAAAAAAAGACTAGATATATTTAAAAAACAAAATTGCCTTTACAAAAAAAAAGAACGGAAACTGTTAAATTTTTTTTAATGCTATCTGAAGGTATAGAAGTTTATAAGAACATTTAAAAACAAAAATATAGAATTCTTAGAAGCCGTTCAAATCCTGAATTTTCTAACTAAAAACGGAAATATTTGTTGTTTTTTAAACACACAAATACCAAAAAAACTGAAAATATACCAACAAACTGCTTTTTTACAAATCTTCCAAGCTGGCGTCAAATATACCATTTTTCTTTCAAACAAAATATCAAATTGCAGCTTTAATGAGCACCATAATTCAATCACAGCCTTAAAACTATAAAAAAAAATTAATTTACAGGGACATAAAAATAATCTTCAATGCTTTATACCCTCTCCCCAAAAAAAAGTCGAGATTAGATTCGTAAACAAAAAGGTCAAACAGAAAAACCTGTATAAAAATATCACGAAAGATAAGCAACACGCCAAAAACAGAATACAATAGCGAAAGAAAGAAAAAAAATTGGTAGTATTAAGCGATTATTGAGAAACGAAAAAACAAAGAATATGACGATAGAGTTAGCAAAAAAGGGAGTTAAAAACAAACTTATAATCGGAACACGTTTTACAATCTATTTTGCAATTTAAGCACGAGAGCCGAAGGATTACTGTTAAAACATTTCACATTCTTCATCACTTTTATCGGATACATTCATGATATAAGAGAAAAAGATAGCAATAAAAGAGAATAACGCTGTTTTAAAAAAAAAATGTTAGTTTGATTCAGTGCGAATGCTTTAAATGTTTTTATTTTCAATGCTCGATTGGGCAAGTGGGATGAAACCGACACGTTCATAAAATATCTCACGTTTAGAATTTTGGTTTGAGATGTTTGAAATAATTTGGGGTAATTTTAATTTGATACTGGTGAAAAGGGAAAGGTTGTATTCCCTGTTGATCGTTTCGTTAGTTCTCGACGTTTCGGAAGCGGGACTTGGAATACTAATTAGGCAAGTAGTTATTCGAAAATTAGATTTTAACTTTAAACTTAAAGCAAACCGTCAAAGGTAAATATTCATTGCCAAGTGGAGCAGGATTTACGTGCAAATTAATGCTTTCAGTTGCAGATTACAAAGATGATCAAGTGATGTTTAGTTTCATATTGCAGAACATTTTCTCAGAGGTTAAATTCAATGAATGAATAAATTAAAAGATGTTTTAAGCTGCTCATATAACATTATAATACAAATAATGTCGACCAACTACAGGCTGCAAGGTTGGTCCTGTCAATCCATCATCCTCACGATTCCCCAATGCAGATTATATATAGTTGGATTTAGTGTCTAGGCTAATAACACGTTTACTTGCTTGATTAGTAGACAAAAGATTTAACAAATGAAGATTATTAAAGTTTAGTAAATACGACAAAAAAAATATAAGAATTAAAATTAATATAAAATTAAAAATGTATATAATTAAAACTTGAAAAAATATACTTATTTTGAATTATCAAATTATAAATATACATTTAATTAAAAAAAATTTCAATAACCATTTAATTAAACTTTTTTTTTTAATTCAAATATGGGTTCCAATTTAACAAATGCATTTCTTAACTTCAGGGAAAACAATAATTAAAAAAAAATCTAATGGGAGAGACAAATTGTTATAGAAGAGAAATTAAGTTTTTTTTTAGTTCAATAACATTCACATGACCTGTACTTTCTTTTCGGCATTATTTGGTATATATGCATTAACAGCAGATATTTATTCTGATGATTAAATTAAAATATTTTTTATAGAGTTTAATATCTTGTTACTACTTGTCCATCAATTATTACACTCTCCCCCTGCACAATACCATTTTCAAAACAAAGTGCGTGTTTTTGTAGAGGGAAACAAAAGCCATTCATATATATTCAGCACGATGTCACTGTTATAAAATAAATGTTTAATATCATAAAAAGCCGAATCCGTTAGGACATTTGGAATATTACATTGTAGATGACAATCATGGTAGAGAAATTGCCTATGTCCGAATGAACATTTTGATTTACGTATGGCAATTGCTTAAATGTAATAGGTTAGAGTAAAAAATAAATAACATTGTCTTTTTCGGTTTCTGAGCGCAGTCTTGGTTTTTCCATTAATAACCATAAATAATTTGAAGCAATTCGTACATTTAGATCAAAATTGTCACAAGCCTACCTCAAAAAACACAATGGCAAAAATTATATTACTTTTCAATTGATACCTAATGAAATCGATTCATTCAACTTGTTCCAGATAAAATCAGGAACTTAAAAAGCGTAGGCGTTTTCGATGCGCTATATTTTGTAGAAAAGCTTTAAATGAAATTGAATGGAAAAGAAAACAGATTCAATAAAACTCTTATATTTAACTATTTTCATTCAAACAAATTTTTGTCATGTTAGACAAAAAATATCACTTCAAACTATACAAGTCACGGAATGGATAAAAATATATTCAAACATTAAAAAGAAATGTTTTCATTTTCTAACACATGCATTTTCTCACAAGAGTTGTACACGGCTTATTTTTGAAATGCTTTAAAGGTTTAAAACTCAACTGTTGGGAATTCAATAGAGTAAGAAAATATTTCGATAAAGCGGTAGAGGAAAAATCCACTACAATATTTCATTTTTATATTTAGCGACAGATTTAGTTAAGCCACGATGCGATCGAGCACGCTAAAGAATATATAAAACGAGCTTACGTGAGATAATGTGAAGAAAAAAAAAAGCATATTGCGACGAGGAGAAATCTAAATTCAATATATGCAGCGCAGTTGGGAAGGAAGCGTTAGCTGAGAATTATGTCAAAACGTGACTCAAGCTGTAAGGGTGGAAGAAAAAATATAAACATTCTTGGGATAGTTTGTCAAAAAGGAAAATAACTACATGCGCCATAAGACAACGAAAAAGAAAGAGTAAAAATTTAATCAGCTATTTGTAAACGACTTCAGAAATCTATAATATAGACTAGAAACAACAATGCGCAACCTTGCCTAGGATTTGGTACCAGTCATCTGATATGAGAGGTCAATGTGGTATTTAATTACTCGGACATGGTTCGAGGCATTTGTGAGTAGTTCGAAATTAAAAAAAAAAAAAAAAAAAAACTGCAATTAAAAAAAACAGACTTATTACACTGTTAAAAAAGTTTTCTCAGATTTGACGTGAGTTTTATGAAACATACACCGATTAATTTTTCTTCAAAAATACAAGTAACAAAATATTTCTCCATTTGGAAGAAATAAGATAACAAAATATTCTGCCATATTTGACGAAAAATGTAATCGGAGAATGTTTAACGAAACCATGTTTAACAGTGTAGATCGCGAATATTCTTTTAATCGAAATGAAATCAACAAATCACATTCTATACATTATAGGAAGAGTTCAGGGTAAAGAGCGATAGTTGTTTTTCCGCAGAAACTGTGAAGTCAAAACAAAGTTTTATTTCACATAGGTAAACGGCAATTATCGTTGTTTCCGTTTTACAACTTGGTACAATAAAAGCGCAGCCCTGTAATTAAGACAAAAGGCTTTGAGATTTCGATTAAAAAAAATTAAACCGCATCGTTTTCACCTGCACTGTTACAAATACACTCTAATATTTGACGAAACATACGCCTGCTATATGCTCCGATTCAATATTTCATCAAACTGCAGAAATCAATCTTGTGATCCTTTTTAACGAAATTTATTTCGTCAAAAATGAGGACGATTAAAAAAATACATAATAATTCAATAACGACGAGCTGACTCGAATCGCAGACATTTCGTTCCAAAATCCAACGCTCTATCCATTCGGCAAAAAAGACTCGATTGAATTCTGGCAATATAAGTATAAGAACATGACCTGATGCCACAGAAAAGGACCTAAAAGAAATCTAAGTAAATGACTTTCGTTCCAAATTTGAGGATTCTCTTGTCAAATATAACGAAATTAGCCTTGGCGATCGCATAATTATCAAAAACGAGTTTTTTTCTCGAGAATGTGGTTTCTTTACAGCATATACATTCAATTCCCTAGTGTTCAAATTAATATAAACTTAGGCAGCAATACTCTATTTACTGTATGATCGTAAAACTGCTCAAAGTAAACCCCAAAGTAATTACTAAAACAAAGGCGGTTTCTAATTAGGTCTGATAAGTTCCACTAACTCGGTTGGAGCGCTTTTAATTTGTTTCAAGTCTTAAAACTGTACTTGGCTGACACTTCGACGAACACAGTTTCCAAGGAAAATTAAGGCGATATTTGAACCGCATTGTTCCCCGGCATTCTTGAATGAAACTAATCTTTGAAGTTGTTTCGCCTTTTCGTAAATTAAACAGCACATTGTGATGACATACGCAGTTCGAGCTAATACCACGCATAAAGGTATTTGGATAAACCACCTCACCCGCAATTTTATTAAACAGCATGTTCAAAATACACGCTCTTTTTTTAAGGAACTTTCGTCCGAAACATACGACTGCTATATGCTACGATTCGTCAATATTTCGTTAAACTCAGACAATTAAGTTTGTCGGGTTTTTTTTCCACGAATTTTATTTCGTTAAATAGAAGGACGAATTCAAATGAACATTGACGGGCCGACTCGAACCGAGACCTCTCGGTCCAGAATCCAACGCTTTACCGACCATGACAGAACGGCATGGTTGGAGAGTATCAATATGCTTATAAGAAACAAACAAAAATGAGCTGATGCCCACGAAAAGGGCCGAATATCGATCGGTGTACATTATTTTCGTTAAAAATTTGAGGATTCCTGATTCGTCAAAAGTTACTTGATTCAATGACGGAACGATTATAGGACGAAAATAGCTTTGACGATTGTGGAATTCTCAAAAATAATAGTGTTATAAACTGAGAGTGTAGTTTAGTAAAGTTTTACTATTAAAGGAGAATTTTTTTTTAATTATATAGCACTTATTATTATTATTTTTTCATAATTGAGACTTGTGACAGACATATGTTCTATAACACGAAATGGTACCTGTAAGAATGGACACCGCCGATTTTCCCTTGAACTACGTCTCTTAAATTTATAGGTACCGTTTTAAGGTTAATACAGCTGTGCCTAAAGTAAGCAAATGTTTAATTATGTGGAGACAAACTTGTTCTATAGTTTATTTTAATTTAATTGGTTGAATTAACGTCGACCAAAAAATAGAGCTATACAGAACGGAAGATTCGGGAACACTGCATCGTATTTTGAAACAGCAAGAACAACAACGGGACTTGAAATTCCCTATTTATATTTCCGCAACAACGAAAAACTCGAGTCATGTTAGATTTAGCGTAATTTAAATAATTTATTCTTTAGAAAAATAAAGTATTAAATATAAGCTGTTTCCACAATAAGCATTAACTATTAACTGCATATATAATGATTGCATATTGTAGGGTAAACCAGCTAATTTTTAAATTTTAAATCAAATAACATTTACTTTTGTAAATGTCCTCTAGTAAGCCGCTTAACGACTTCGTCCGTCGACAAAACATCTTCGACACCGCCAAAGGTACAATTATGGTGGTACGAGCCAAAACCATGAAACAACCCATATTAGAGTACTCTTGTGAAGATAAATGCTTTATAAAAAATGCAAAATAAACCCTCCAAAAAGAATACATTATTTTTTAAAAATGTTATAATGTGATTAAGTTATTTTTAAAAAAAAACTTGCCGCTTTTATTTTATTGGATTAGGAATTTTTTAATAATTTATCTTGCCAAAAAGTCTTTAAAAATACAATTGATATATGTATGGTTTATGGCTCTTTAACTTATTTCAGTGGAAAATTAATTAAAAACACTTTAGTAATCGCAATATCATAGTGGGAGATTATTTTATAACAGTGCGATAGTTTAAAAATAAAATAAAGCACTTTCGCAGAGATTACTTTCTAATAATAATTAGAAAATAAATTAACAAAGAAGTTAATGTCGAATAAAAAGTAATTTTTTTATTTTTACGAGTAGTGTTAAAAAAAAGAATAATCCAATAAAAAAGATACGGAAGTAAAAAATAGATAATACTTACGCGCAAAAGGGGAATACATAAGTTTCGTTAAAATCTTAAGAGTATTTCATTTTTAAAAGCTGAATGGACATTTTGGATAGTTAATGCCATAATTATAAGAATCGTAACCATATCAAATTATAATTTCGAATGAATGGAGATCCTTTTTATAATTGACAAAGTTTCAATTTTTTTTTAATTACTTTGAAACAGTTTCAAGGCGTTTAAAAGAATATCCAGTCAACCTATATTCGTATCTAACGATATACAAAATTTCATTACGTTCTTCACGGTCAAACATACATGGAGAGTGATGGTTAACCCTTAACTGTACATAGTTAAATAAATGTTCTACAGGATTTTGAGCATTCAAAATATATATATATATATATATATATATATATTATTTTACTTAGCTAGTACAATATGCATTTAATGCTTACGGGCTGCTTTGGAACTCTGAGCGAGTAGTAAATTTCAAATTTATATTATTTTTACGAGAGTGACTGCTGAGATTTTTCTTTCTTTCTATTTTTAAACATAAAAGTTCCAAATAAAAAAAATCAATCGCGCGTTTAAGTGAAAACTATCCGAATTTAGTCATACAATTGTGCATTAAGAAATATAACAAAAATTGCAAAGTTAAATTACGAAAAACAAGACATGGGAAAAAAGTTAAATCAAAATGTAACAAAAGATTCTTAAAAAAACGCTTCGATGAAAAGTCGAAAAAAAGAAACATTTTGTTATTTTAGATCATATTTCAAAGAGCTTTATCTTAAATTTGAGCTACCGTTTTAGGAGCTGTGCATTGCGCAGTGGCGTAGCCAGCATTGGGTTACTTTGGGTTAGAACCCCCCCCCCATAGCCAGATCAAAATTATTTTTTTAAAAAAAAAAACAAGTGCAAAAAAAAAAAAAAAAAATTCTCCGATTTTTATAGAGAAAACACGCGTCGCATTTCCTGGTCTAACCCACATGTATCTCCTGACTTTCTGTGGGGGGACGGGACAATGGGGTAGTTGGTCTGTATGATTGTCTTGGGTGCATGCACGTCGCACCGGGGGGGTTTGGGGGGGAGCCCCCCCCCCCCCCCTAATAATTTGGAAACCCTAAAAGTTGGGAATTTCAAGGTTTAAAAATGCCCGAGTTGGGAAAATTTATGTCTGAAGAAAATTAATATTTTTAACTAATGAAAGCAAAAACACCAAGGTTATTAAGGGAAAATTATAAATTGTCCAACTTGTAAAATTAAACTTAAATTCGTGTGTTTGGTTTCAGAGTTCACTGCACACTTTCGACCGATATGACGCTAAGGCTCCAGATGGAGTTGACTAATGTAGTCTGTAACCGACACAACGCCGGTGGCGGAACTGTTTTATAAATTTCATTGTACTTTTTTATTGCGTCAAGCGAAAATTTTTTTAAACCGTGGCATCGTTTCCTTAAAAGAAAGAATCCCACATTTTAAATATATAATAAATTGTTTAATATAAGGAGCAATGTTTTCAGATTTTCAGCAGGCGCCTAAAAAAATGCTTGTATCTGCTCATTCTGTTGTTCTGTATTGTCAAGGTCAGTGGCGTAGCCAGCATTGGGTTACCTTGGGTTAGAGCCATCCCCCCCCCCCCCAGTTTAAAATCAAAATTATTTTTTTGAAAAATAAAAAGTGCAAAAAAAAAGAAGATTTTTTTTCTTTGATTTCTATAGAGAAAACACACGTTGCATTTGCTCCCTTCCCTTCTGTCCCCTGAAGGGGCGGATGGGGTAGTAGGTCTGTATGATTGTCTTGGTTGTTTGTACACAGGGGTGCCCATCAGAATTTTTGGGGGGGATTTTTTTTCATTGCTTTATTATAATTAAATTTTTAGGGGGGGGGGGGGGGGAATGTTTTGGGCAAAAAATAATTTTGTATATATAATATGTTTGCATATATAACTATATTATATATTGCATATATAATATAGTTTTTTCCCTCACATTATGTTTTCATATCTAATATGATGGAAAAAACTGCCCCAGTCGCAGGAATTTTCAGCGATTTCAAGACACAAAAGCTGACGAAATTGTAAAAAAATTCTCTTGCTTGAAAATGAAAGTCTTTATTTTGTTAAAACTAAATGCCATTTTAGAAAGAATTGACGAACTAAAGAAAAATTTCGTTCCCCAACCCACCTCCTAATTTTTTCTGGTGCTTATATTACATTTACAATCAATTTTATTTTCTCGTATTATCTTGTATCTTCTGCCAGCACACAGACAGCTAACAGACATTTGGGAGCCACTTCTGTCATTACAAAATACGCATCGTTCAAATAAAAAAAAAAATGGAAATGAGCGGGAAATAGATTGGCGCCGATATTTATCTACATTGAATATTATGAGAGCCAACTGAACTTTTAGAACCCAATCGCTGCGAGTGTAGGTGGTTTTATTATATTTGGGTTCGAATCAGTTTAAATAATTTCAATTGTGTTACAATGAAAGAACTAATATTATATTTTAGTCAGCAAGGACGAATGGTTTTTGTGAACATGCAGTTTAAATGTGGAGCAAAGCTGCGAATATTTAAATTGTAAAAAAAAAAAACCTAAATGAACGGTATTTTCTGAGTATGATAAACTGTACTGGTAAGTGGATAAATATCATACGGCATTTTTTAATTAAAGTTTAATTTTAAAAGATTGCTTAAAATTCGATAAAATAAAGTTTTTGCATTTGATAGTCATATTTTAAAATAGCCAAACGTAAGAGTAGACGGTCACGAGTGATTTTAAACGAAACCAATAACGTTCAGTATTTTGCATGAATTTCGTCGATAATTTTTTTTTTTCTATCTTTATGTTTACCTGTCTATTTTGTTGGAGTTTAATAAATGTATTTTTTTAAATAAAACTTTTACAAGTTTATTCATTATTTATAATCTGTAATTTAGTTCATGTTGACATCTCTAACCATTAGACTTGTATTTTCCCACTGTTTCATAAATATTTCTGTTTGACCATATTATGTAGCTGTGTTTTATATATGAGAGTTTTATTTATACCATTAGGTAAGAGAAAGTATACTTAACCAGTAAAAAATAGATATTCCAAGGCCCATTCTACACGGACGCTATTTACGCCGCGTTGCATTTTGCAAAAGTCTCTGATTGGTGCATTCAAACCATGTGGTGGACCAATCGCAGAGTTATCTGCAAAAGATAACGTGCACAAATAACGTGCGTGTAGATTGGGGACATTATTAAAGCACATTAGCTTTTGTAGATGGCCCTGTGATTGGGAAATACAAACTATGTGGTTTACATATACACACGTACAGCCATCTGTATCTAACACGCGTAAATACGGCGCTGCATCTTGTGCTGGTGATTAGACAAGCATTTTTCCATTTTTTGTCTAGCTTCACAGATTCTACAAATCACTGTTTTTTTTTTTAAATAATATATTTTTTATTCACTTATTTGATTTTTTTACAAGCAACGTCAATTTCCGTTATGATTTTGCCACAATGCGTTGTTTTGCTGCGTCAAGCAACCAATGAAACCTCCTCCCCCATGTCACGCCATAGTCATGCATGATGATTTTAATTATATAATAAAGAATTATTTAAAATTTAAAATTACTACTTAAAAATTATTATTATTACCCCCCATTAATATTTAGCTACAGACTTAAATCCCAGTAAAATGTCAACCAGGTTTGTTAGTAATTTAAATTAGGAAATGACTAAAGATTAACCTTTGAAAATTAAGCTTTTAATTTACATCTTATTTATAATTTTTATATATAATTAATTAATTAAAATTATTAATTACAATTTTAATTTAAAACTACTGCTTAAATTAAAAAATATAAATTAAATTTACTAATTTAAAATTACTACTTAAAAATTATTATGATTATTTAAAATTACTAATTTAAAATTATTAATGAAAATTGCTAATTTAAAATAATTAATGAAAATTGCTAATTTAAAATTATTAATGAAAATTGCTAATTTAAACTTATTAATGAAAATTGCTAATTTAAAATTATTAATGAAAATTGCTAATTTAAAATTATTAATGAAAATTGCTAATTTAAAATTATTAATGAAAATTGCTAATTTAAAATTATTAATGAAAATTGCTAATTTAAAATTATTAATGAAAAATGCTAATTTAAAATTATTAATGAAAATTGCTAATTTAAAATTATTAATTAAATTTAATTAAAATTATTAGTTAAAAATTGTTCAAATCAATTATTAATAAAAAAAATTATTTGGTTTTGGTCGGACCAAGAATAATTTATGAACCCCCCCCCCCCCCCCCCCCCCCCCCCTTCGGACAATCCTGGCTACGCCACTGGCATTGCGACATAACAATCAATAACATACCAAGTTTTTTTCCCTTGATTTTGGTATTAGCAATTGTTGTCGTGAAATATCATTAAAATAAACAACAGGGTACACCAGGATATAAACCCTACGTAACGCTTTTAGAATTATCTATTCCGACGCTATAACCTCATGCAAATTGCATGATCGACATAAGCTTGGTCACATTCAATATAAAATAAAACGCCAATCTTGGTAAAATCTATGAGACACGCACAACAAGAGGGATTGATGGGTGGGGTAGGTACAGCTTGTTTATCTTCCTTCTGTTCATCAGGTTTCGGTTGTCAATTTCTATTATCTGTTATAATAACTTTTTAAGTAAAACCCTTCTAACCGTGCTCCTATTTTGACGTGTAACATCTTTAATATCGATTCCGAGTGAGAGGGGCATGTAGGGCGAAGTGGACCACAACGAAAAGATGAGCCATGAAACAGCGTAGGTGCAGTTGCATATATTTCACGCTAGAAAAAGTCGTTCTAGGAACGAGACACAACATAGAAAGCGTGCAGAATTTCAAAAGAAATACCAAAGTTTGGTTTGTTTAATTAACGTCGCATTAGAGCTGCACAGTGGGCTTTTGGCGACGGTTCGTGGCCTTTCTCAAAGGAAAGACCCGGGAACTGTGCCTCGTATTTTTGAACCATGGTCAGATGAGCTGACACTCAACGCAATCCTGAGCTGGCACCCAACGCAACCTCAATAGGCGTCAGGACATTGGACCCCGATCAGATTTATCGTGCACCAGTCCCGTATACACGCCAGTATAATTTGTTGGATGGATGTTCTGGACGACTTTCTAGTATTTTTGTAGCGAAGCTGGTAACCCTCCGATCGCAAGTTCACTACTTTTTTACTCTTATTTGTCAAGTCCATCGCACGGATTCGAACCACCAATCCTCTGATTTGTAGCTGAACGCCTTATCCACTGAGCAACTGGGGCTCAGAAATACCAAAGAAATGCCACTTCAGTTTAAAGTACACGCTATGAAACCTGCGGCAATGTCGGTAGACACGATCTACCTATTTTTAGTTTTGGTTTGTTTTAAATAACGTCGCACTAGAAATGCACATTGGGCTATTGGCGACGGTTCGGGGCCTACCTCGAAGGAAAGATTCGGGAACCTCCATACCTATTTTAAGCATTTATGTATTTATAAAAATAAAAATCGCGTTACTCGAAAAGCAAATGAATTTAAAAGTTTCGAGTACTTTTCTATACATTTTTGTGCATTTAAAAAAAAAAGATCGATAGAGGGCCGTAATTGGCATAAAGACCAAACAAACCATTTTTCATCGTTTATCGATAGTGGTAATACGATAATCGCTCTTGTTGATCGAAGGCAGTTTCCGGACCATTAACCTCAATCACTTTGACTGTGTTTTTCCATTTAATGGAAATAAATTGATTTTTAAAAGTTTTTAAACAAACATTCCAAGAAAACATCCCCCTCCTACGGAATGTTCTTAGGAAGTATTTAAGACAGTCTGCAAAATATATATAAATTTGTTTTGTAAGAAGTCGGTTCAAAGTGAAGCAATTACGGAATAAAAATGTGATTTGAAGGGAAACAAGAGATAACTTCACACTTCTTGAGAAATTAAAAATAGCTAATGACGGATTTTATATGCTGGATTATTTTAATGTAACGACTAGAAATAATAATCGGGTCGTCTAATTTAAAAACAAGATGCACCCAGTTGTCCGAAGTTAAGGCAAAACGGTTAAAAGTGACGGAATCTTCGGATTGATGGAACTCAAATAATGTTGCGATACTATTTCAATATGGGCGGGATAGCTGCTAAAATAAATAAGTCTAAAATCAGAGTAGAGTTCCGATGGGGGGAGGGGGTACTTTAGTTTTTTTATTATTTACCCCACTTGGCGTGGCCGACATGAAAACAGCTGAATTTCAAGGAGAAGATTTCACGTGGTCTCACATATGAACTTCATATAAGGTGAAAAATCAACCAAAGATTTTCAATTACCATGTTATCTTTATAAGGGACATTTGAGAGACTCTTCTAACTTATATATTTAATATTTTGGAATGAAGTATTCTTTTCTGTGTGGGAACATATTCCATCAGCCAATTTCAAAACTCAGGTTAAGGTTTAGGTCTTCCTTTTCAAAAATGTTGGGAAAACAAAAACAAAAAAAGTGCTCTTTAACAGAAAAAGTTATATACCATCCAATAAAAAAAATTATAATTTAGTAATTTTTATCAAAAAATCGCAAATTAAAATATCATAAATTAAAATCAGTAGAAGCAAGAGATGTCCCATAGAAATAGCATTTAAAAAGGAAAATCTTTTTTCACTTAAACTGTTTGTTTTGAAAAAACCTACTCGGTATCGTGTCGGTAAACAGAAAAATTGTATAGAAATTTACATAAAAAAATATTATTCATTTTTAAAGAGGTCGTTACTAATTTATATATATACACGACTTCCTTTAATGTACACAAGTAAACAGCGCATATGCCTATTAATTTGATGGATGAAAGTAAATTTCTTCAAATTAAAATACCTTCCGTGCTTGTGGAAATCAATGACTGAAGCACGCACAAGCTCCCCTAAACGAATTACCTAATGACATTTATCAAAGGTAACACATTTCCTAACGCACTTCACATGTCAGTGAACAGAATATAACGCAATAAACAAAGTCGTTTCTCGTAAAAAAAAATATTTACAAGTAACCATGGAAATATCATGCGAAAGCGTACATATTTAAAAATTGTTCCATCTTTGTCTCCTGGGGGTATGCTACGACAGTTTTCCGCTAACACGCTGTTTCACCAAATCCAATTTACGTCAGTTAACGTTAGTAGTGCATTTATGTTAAATAATCAAATCCTATTAAGAAGATTCTCAGTGAAAGAATGTAGTTTAGAATAAAGAAAAACATATTCTCCATCAGTAGTGACATCTTCACTGAATCTAATAACACAAACTAACAAGTGACCTTTAAAGAGCTAGAAACTCGACATATATGCCGCATTAAAAGCCATATAAAAAAAACGTTTAGGTATCAGTCGAACAAACAAAATTTTTAGAGATAAGCCACGCTAAATTGAAGTGGTATTGTCCTATAGTGGTGTCTATGGCAAATATTTGTTACCCAAAGTTAATTGTTAAGAGAAGCGGTTAAATGACTAAACATTTTTTTTAAAAATAAATACTTGTAATTTAAAGTAAATTAAAGCAGAATAAGCTGAAAAGTAAAAAAATTCTTTTTAATTTTACGAACAAGTTGAAAAAAATGAATTATTTAATATCAATTTTGTATTTATTACAACATTTTGTAAATTGCCACAGACTTCAAAAAGTTGTATTAAATATAAAAATTAAATTAAGTATTCAATTTTTTTCAACTTGTTCGTAAAATTAAAAAATATTTTTTTACTTTTTAGCGCATTTTTCTTAAAGTCGGTTTTGCTTTTTTATATACACAAAATATATACACTTTATTGAGGTTTTCACAAACTAAAATTAATTTAAAACTACAATTGTTAATTCTAATTAAATTAGAACTGCAATGTTGTATACAACACTTAATATGTTAAACGAGGATATCAACAATGTTGAAAACAATGTAAACATAACACTACATTGTTCCTTAAATGGAAGGGGAAAAAAATAATCGCCAGGGCTCAAAAAGAATTACTCGAGTTGATGGCAAATAATCGCCATCTTCACTCAAGTGGTTAAATCTTTTTCCAATAGTGGTTAACAAAGAAACCCAATTAATTTCAAGCACCCTCTACTTCCTTTTTTAATTGAAAAAAAGTTTAAGAAAACTCCTTCATTGCACAAAAATAAAGACAAACACACACTCGAGTTCGAACATTAAAAAAAAAAAAAATTCTAAATCGCCGAGTGGCAACAGCGTCGCGACAAAGGTTCCGTCGAAGTTGTTGGAAGCATTTGTTTTCCTTCTCGTATGATGTCACACGTAACAGAGAAACATGTTATTTCGGAGATGTGTCATATTTTCGGGAGATTCCATGGTATAACAGACATAAATCAAACATACAAGAATGATCACGAGCGCTTCGGGGCCGTAACAGCTTGCGGGATGAATGCGAAAAGAGGAGTTGTCCATTGCTGGAGACAGTTTTCATTTCGGAAAGACATCGCGGGAAATAACAACACTGAAAGAAATGACGGGGTGACAAGTAAAATGGAAGGTGGGATACAGAGAATTTTGTCGCCAAAGGAAGAATGGAATATAAGTTGATCTGGTTAGATTGAAGATAATAAATACGAGGAAAGGAGTATTGGAAACGTTAAATATGCTTCATTTCCACAGAGAGCAAATAATTATAAACACATTAAAGAGATGAAACTTTTTATATATGATAAAAGGAGTGATGCTATTAGAATACTACTAACTCGTACTCTATTAATACTACTATACTCGGGGACAACCTAAGTTGAAGCGGAAGCTATGATATGTATAAATATTCAATTGCTTTAGGCTCAATTTCAGTTGTCATCGAGTATAGATATAGACACTAACTCGCACACGCTATACAGCATGTATAAAACTGCTTAAATGACCAACCCGAGATAAGTCGCGTTGGTGTCTATGGCAAATATTTGTTATCCAAAGTTAATTGTGAAGAGAAGCGGCTAAATGTCAAAACATTTTTTTTTAAATAAATACTTGTAATTTAAAGTAAATAAAAGCAGAATACGCTAAAAAATAAAAAAAATAAAAATTTAATTTTACGGACAAGTTGAAAAAAATGAATTATTTAATATCAATTTTGCACTTATTACAACATTTTGTAACATTGGCACAGACTTCAAAAAGTTGTATTAAATATAAAAATTAAATTAAGTATTCAATTTTTTTCAACTTGTTCGTAAAATTAAAAAATATTTTTTACTTTTTAGCGCCATTTTTCTTAAAGTCGGTTTTGATTTTTTTAAAAAGATTTTTTTAGTTTTAAATTTAGCAGCGGGTTTCGCCGATACTATTATACACCAAGAAATTCAAGTTGTTGCTCACATTTTTTCACGTCCTGGATCCGGGTTAACAAATGCCTTTTAAACAAAACTATATTGTATCAACAATGTATATTGTAAAATAATCCATATCCATGCTAATGAATGCCGGGTGAGAAATATCCTTGTCGTACAATTTTTATTTTAAAATATTTTGAAATCGGTGAAATTTTTAAAAAAAAGTCCAGTTAGTCGATATTTCCGGATATACAACAGCCGGATAACCGATTAAAAAAAATTGAAGTGGATTTTTCTCTAATTAGAAGAATTATCGGAATCGGACAATATATTTTTTCAAACGGTTCGGTTAATTGAGAATTCTAGATAGTTTTAAATGCCGGAAAATCGGATATAGTTTTTTTTTTCAAAAAGGTGCCAAGTAAGACATCCCCTAACCAAGAACAAAATAATTTTCCAAATATCTTAATTAGAACAGAATACTTCCGCGAACATACATAAAAAAAATAACAACAGTCGCATTTATAACCTATCTCCTTTGGCGTAGTTTAGTGGATTTTTCAGTCAGTTAAAAAAAAATACAATATTTGAACCTTCCTTTTTGTTTCAATTTTAAAAATTGTTGAATTTTAATATTCTAAATGTATTTATAACGAAATAACAACCAATTTAATCTCCGATGCTTACCACTTTCATTAAATTTATTTACCAAAATAAAACAAAACTGAATTTATATACGAGAGTAAAAATCAAACTTCTACAAACATGTGTCCAGAACAAAAAATAATAATTATTCAAAATAAATAGAGGAACGCGCCAAAACCGATTAAATGGAAATTCCCATTCATGCTGAGGGCGAAGAACTCCTCATTTCCTACAGAAAAGTATCAGAAATAATAAAAATTATTCTGAAGCAATGAAACCCATTCCCTGCGGATTGGCATCATACAAAGCTCAGACAACCAGAGAATTAATTTAACTTCGCTGCAAAGGAACACGTATTAATAGAAACAAAATTGAAAGCATTTAATACAATTGTCGAAGGGTTTGTAATATATGCGCCTATTGTTTCGCTGATAAAAATTAATTAAACTTCTAGACAATATTTTTTCTTGAAATAGTGGAACTATGATTTGTTCCTTTTATTGAAAACAATCAGGAGTCACTGGAGATTTTAGTTTTAAATAAACAGATACTATTAAAAAAAATACTTTCTGATACTAATAAAAAAACGAATCGTTACAAATTGTAGCTTAAACCAAGTTTCAGAAGTGTTTACTTTGTAACGGATCATTAAAGATAAATTCTCCCTCAAGAAATAAACTTTAAACATTGTATTTATTTATGTGAATGTTTTTTTTAATTATCCAGGTAATGTAAACAAAAAAAGATCCAATGCCCAAAACTTTAATCGCGAGCAATTAATCTAAGATTTGCATAAACCTTACAAAGCCTATAATATTCTTAATGAATTATAAATTACTATAAATTTTAATGTTGTTGAAAAAAACAAAAAGTAAACTGAAAGTGATTTACACTAACTATATTTGTTCCTATTAATTCCTGCATTTCTTAGAAAAAATGGTGACATTTTTCGCAATTCAAAATATTTTAGTGGTTTTATTTTTCGGGGTATATCGGGAGGCACCCAACCTTACCAGCTTAATGTAGGTTACCTGGAAAAAGTAGATATCTGGACCATTCAAATACATAACCAAAATCTGCTATTTATAGTTTAACAAAAAAAAAGAGAAATATATCTATTGAATAGTTTGTCAGAGAATTAGTATTTTTATTGTGTTCCCTGCTGTATATAAATTTGTTCACGAGGATTTGTCCTTCTGATTCGACAAGATTGCAGTTCCAGACGACTGCTGCGAACACAATATCGTCTCTCAGCCGACAACTCCTACAAGGTAACGAGTCCAAGACTCGACATCCAATCCAAATAAACCCACTGCGAAAGCGATATACCGAAGTTTCCCAACTCCATAAACGCGAAAACAGCATTGCGATACAAAAAAAAAAAGAGGGAGGGGGGGAGTGGGAAATGGTCATATTTGCAGCAAGCATCCTTTTCAATACGAAATGTCCTCGGCGATGCAATTCAATATTTCCCATATATGACGCCCCATTCCCGGCATAGGAAAAGGGAAAAAATCCCGGGTCGTAAAAGCCGGGAAAACAAAACATAACAAAAAAAATGCCAACACTGCAAACAGAAATATTGACAGTTGTCGTTTTGAGTCAAGGGAGAGAGAAGGGAACACTCTTTTAAATCAATCTCTTCTTTCTTTTTGGTCGTTACAACTTGGCGAAGAGGGCATAACAAGACGGAACGATGAATCTTTCCCAGTTCTGTCAACTGGAGACGGTGTCATTACGGGGGCATTTTGTTCAATGGTCCTCCCTCCTCCAGAGGAAATGCCGGCTTTATAGGAATGTGTATATATCTATGCGCCGCCAGATGGCGAGAGGGGCTTAGCACTGATCTTTATTACAGAGATGGAATCGGCCTGAATTGACTCCTGATCCATCTCTGCGAGAAATGAGCTTATGTTCTTCATTTTATCTCGTCTCTTTATAATGAGAGATCGTGGTATCAGTCATCGACACAGAAACCTGCCTTTTAAATAATAAATCGAAGCGTAGTTTTATCGATTAACGTTCAGTTTCGTTATTTTCGGAGATGCGACATTTATGGGATTGGAATATTTTTCTTTTTAAGCTATGAGATTGTGAGGTATTGTCATGGGAAAGGCAAAAACACGAGAGAGGATGTTTAGTGTTTATTTTCTCTGATTAACATATATAGATATTTATATAATTTTTTCGATTATCGTATATAAAGAGGAGAAGCGTTAAAATTGTCAAGTCAAATATAGGTTTTTAATAATTTTTTTTAGAGTCTAGTAAATTATATGTTTTTTCCAGCTTGGATGGAAAAAATAGTTTTAGACGAGAAATCGCCAACCCAACCAGAAAATTTATGAAAATCTCGCAGTTTTTTTACAATGATTTACTCAATATTTTTCGTGCCTGCGTGAAGAATGTTGATAAATTCCTGTAGAGTTGGCAAAATCACAAACCTAATTGGCAAACTTGTGAAACATTTAGCTTTAAAAAACAAAATGAAACTTCTTAGTTTTATTGGAAAAAAGAAATATTTCACAAGATTTCCAACTAAATGTGAAATCGCCAACCCGACCAGAAGTAAAATTTTGCAGTGTTTTGTCCTTCCTCAACATCCTCCATGCCTACATGGGCCATAAGACTGATGGTAAATATCTGTTGACTTTTGACAAACTTGTGGAACATTTGGCTGTTTTCAAAGTGAAACTTCTAACTTAATTTTTAAAAAAAAATCCACAAATTTGCCAACTAGGTTGGTTTTTGATTTTGCCAAGTCTATAGTAATTTACCTACATGAGGAGGGGAGAAAGAGTGCCGTGAGTACAAATCAACAAAACCCATTCGACATAAACGATAACCGTGCACATGTAGAAAACATTAAATAAAAATTAAGTAAACTATGCAATACGTAATACAACCCCTTCTACCTAAGATAGACTCTTTTAAACGTCTTAAAATAAGCTCTTCGTTTACTTCCATGCAAAAAAAAATTAGAACAGTTAATCACGACCTGCCTTATGAAGCAGGTTCTAGTAATCGTATGTTTCCAATCAACAAAAAAAAATCATTGAAATAGGATCTCCCTTCTAATGGCATCTGCACACAGCAATTCACTGGAAGAAAGCATCCCTTTCCCCCTCGCAAGGCGGAAGAAAAACACGAAGCGGACAAGATAAAAGAAGATAGAGATGCATCAGGCCCCCCGACGTAAACAGACACTAGACTCGCGACATAACACCACTCCATCATTATTACTCAGGCCAAGAAAAAAAAACAGATGCACCCGACATCTAATTTTCGATCGGGAAAACGAACGTCCTTTCGGCTGCTAATGATCCTTGGACGTAATTCGAATGGGAAGAAGGGAGGAAAATATCAACATCATTTCATTTCGATGGCCTTTTCCGTTTTCAGGTGGATGCAGTTAGAAAATCGTATCAAAAACAAAAAAAAACTTGTACTAGAATCGCGAACTATCGGGATTTTTAAGGTGATTTATTAAAATAAAATTTGTGGTTTGGAGGTTAAGGTAAATTTTATAAAGAAAGCAAACCCGATGAAATAACGTGTCGTTGTTTACAATTCACAATTGAATTAGCAGTTGTAAACTTTATATAAAAAAATGCTTTCAAGCTCAAGTTTTCCTTCTCTTTCACACGCTTTTTGGTTTTACTCATTTAGTAGAATAGCTAGAAGAGCAATCCATGCGTTAAAAATTATCACTTCATCGTGTTACAGTGTCGGTTAAATTTTGCTTGTCCTCACCTTGGTTGTGTATATAGTAACAATCCATATTTTTTTTTTGTGTATATAGTAACAATCCATATTTTTTTTTATTTGGTGTTATAACCCTACATCATCAAATAAAAAGATTAAAATTATAGTAAGTTGGAGATTTTATCAGTTTACAAATATTCTGCTTTGTTTAGTTGGTTGATTGATTTTTAGGTGCACAAAGGCCAACTTCGGCCATATTGTTAAATAATTGGCTTCAATAACAATATTTTATGAGAAGTGAAGATAAAGTAAGTTTTGCTCCAACCCCTATTTTTTAAAACCTCTAATTTAATGGATATAAATTGTTTTCGACTACTCTGCCTTGGTCTCTTAGATGCCTCACGACATAAACATCGTTATCCAATTAATATCTCGATTTAGAAGGGGGAAAAAACGGTTCATGTCTGCTTTTTGTGCCGGAATACCCCTTGCATCTTTACAACTTTGATACAATAAACGCAAAGGGAATAAGATAGATAAGTTATGTCGCGTGTACATGTAAAAGAACACAAAGTTTTATTTGTAAAAAGTTTTTTTTTTTAAATATTAGATTTTTTTAATTAAAATTAAAAAAAAAATGTTTTTAAACTGCATTTTTCATTTTTATTTTGTTGATTTCGAAATCTGAAACGTGGCAGCCCTTGAGTCGAATGCAATTAAAATAATCGCCGGACAATTACCGAGTGATTTTTTAGTCACTCAACTGATTAAAAGTTGAAGGAAATTATCGCTCATGCGCGGGTAGCCTATAGGTTATTAAAATCCCAGACCAATACGAAATGACTAGACATAAAAACGTGCATTTTATCAGCAGATAATATGTATTACTAGGTCAATGACATTTTCAATAAATGCATCGAAAGGGAAATTTTTTAAAAATAAATCCTTTTATACGGAGCAAACGCACCAACAATAATATGCGTGAATACGGCCAAAAATTATCTTGTCTCATTCCATTTCGGATACGTTTCACATCGCCACACATTAAGGCATTGCCAGGTGCAAAAAGGGCAGCAAGCAATAGCAATTCCAGATATGGTTTTATCGGCTAATCTTCGTTGTGTAATGGGGGGAAAGCAGCAATAAAACTAAAAGAAATAACGATTTCAGTATGAAAACCTCCCCCCAAAAGCGTCCACATATCCCCGAGTAAACAAGGCTGTTATTTTTTCCCAGGAAAAGGGGCCTTTTGATAAACGAGGATGCTGCTGGTCGCCAAAATAAACCCCTCAATCGATATCATCTTTAGCGGTCGCGGAAAGGGGAAAAAAAAGTTGCTAACCGATAACACACACTGCAACAAAAACATACGTAGTTGGTAAGTGGATTAATCCATCTGGAAACGGGGTGAATTAAAATATTGCACTTCTGTCACAACGAATGTCCTTCATTGCAACTGAATTAGGGCTTGAATGTGAAGATGTTTACAATACAGAAGTAGGTTACTATTATTCTGCTGGGTAATATGATGAATATAATTAGATTTTCAGGGAAAGACTAGCAATGTATTACAAAACCTGTGACAAGTTAGCCAAAAGGGACTGAAATCTATTACAGGGTGGCAACAAAATTCTGGATAAAAAGTTCCCTGACTTCCATGATGGTGTCACAAAATTTCCCTGACTTTAAAATTACATTAAGAAACGTTTAAATATATGCTTTGTAAAAAAACAAAGTATCCATGCTACAATACAATAAATTTACTGGATTATAAATAAAAATTTATAAGCAATACTTACTGTCAGTTAAAATAATAATTTATAGATACACAAATTATACAATTGTGGCAGGCATAATAGTAATTAATCATGTTCTCTGTAAGCAGATAATGCACATTTTTCCAACTATTTCTTTTGGAGATAATTTTAAATGTTTTATATGCTTAATATTTCCTATTCCAATCTTCAATAAATCACATTCCTTAGCCCCTCACATGTTGCTCACAATTTCAAAGTCCAATGCACTTTGCTTTTGCTGCTCCCTCAGTAGTGATTCACGTTTTTACAAAAATAAGACTGAAAATATAAAAATTTGCATAACCATACTTTTTTTTAAAAATTCTTTTTCAGAACTAAAAGGAAATATTAACAACTAAATTACCCAGAATAGAGTGCATAATGGAGGATAATTGCCGTTTTAATGATCAAAATTTGAAAATTTCCCTGATTTTTTGTGAAATTTCGAAAATTTCCCTGATATTTCCAGAATAAAAAAATTCAATGACAATTCCCTGATTTCCCGGTTTTCCAGGTTATGTTACCACCCTGTATTACTACAAATAAAATTTTTAATGTATCTGAACTGAAACAATAACAATTTTCACTTTATTTACAATTACTGCAATTTCTTTTACCGATTAATTTTGTAAAAGTTTGTAACAGGTGCGATATTTTAAGCATAAAAATATACCACATTAGTATACTTATTTGAATATTCTGCAAATTCAAAATTATAATTCAGATGCACTTTAGGGGAACAAAATTCCAAAACAATAAATGCTCGTTAAAAGTCAACTAAAAAAATTTAAATTCTTGAAATAACAGGCCGAATAAGATGATCTTTTTTTAAATGCAGTTATTACAGCAGTTATCTGACAATTCGATCGGATAGGGATAAACAACCAAAAGTAATAATTCCCTATTAATATTCTCTATAAGCAATATTACTATCGTGACATCACTGCCTATCAACAAGATAAAAATTGCGGTTTTGTTTAGTTCTGTGAAACATTCAATTACATTTCAAAAATATTCATGTTAGGTTGCTTTTTAACACGTTCAGTGGGGACGGTCAAATTCGTATTTATCCATAAGTGCGACGCGGGGTTAATTAACCCAGTGCATTCAATATCTCCAAATGCCCAAACGTTTTAAATAATTAAATTAGATCCAGAAATATGCAACGTCTTTCAGAAAACTCCTTCATTTAAATAATAAAGAACGTACATTTTCAGCAAAATTCCTAATACCCCACCGAATCTATTCATAATCAATGCCTAATAACATGCAAATATATTTCTCTAACCTTTTCCGATTTTTACATCGAAGAATGGTTGTCGGAAACTTAATTCCCCTATAAAGCTATTTAAAGCCAGCACACGTTATCGCACCCTACTGAGGCTTCACTTTTCCTATAGGACAATAATTCTTCCATTCAAAGATGCAAAGAAATAGAAGCCTTGGAACGATGAACCATTGAAGTATATCCGGGATTCATGGTTTACCGAAGATAAAAAAGAGGGATGAAAATAAAATTTGCTATTTTTATGCACACAAAAGAATATTTTTGGGACGGGCCGGAGGCTACCTTAGCTATACTCTCTCCTCTGCCAATAGTTTTCAATCCACGAAGAAAACAAATTCGGAACTTTCGCATTCTGTATTACGCTTGAGTGGGTCGCGCTGTGACGTTCGATTGAAATTCTAAAAATCCGTATGAATTTCGATCGGGGGAGGGAGGAATTCGAATTTAAAATGCTGTTTTTCTTTTTCCCTTCCATTTCTGGAATGTCACGAGAAACAAGTTTCTAACGCCGTGCTGTCAGACTTGAGATTCGATCCGCTCCGAGAAGGGTTGAACAAGACCCGACACTAGTAAATGGACAATATGGGTGTGAATGCGAAAACTTCTAAGAGATTACAGAAGAGAAATTTTTCATCTGGAATTGTAAAGATTTGATTTGGACTCCCTCCGAGTTACTGTATTTTTTTTTCTCTCCAAGATGCACTTTCTTCTGATTTTTTTTCCATGTTACTTATTCAATGGGATTATTTATATCATAACGAATTTGTTTTCCTGAAAAGTTCGTAGGAAATTCGTGCATTAGTTTTAAACTCAACACTGTACATTTCCCCCCCTCCATAACAAAAAATAGCATGCACGCAAAGTACATTACTTTTTAATTTAAGGAACGAGTGTGAAAAGATTAAATATGAAATATTTATTTTATATTAATTGCCACATTTTGAAAATTGAAAACTTCAAAACGTTGTAATAAGTGTAAAATTAATATGAAATATTTAAAAAAAATTATATTGTTTCTAAAATTACAAATTATTTGTACTTTTTAGCCTTTTTTTAAAAAAAGATGTCCTAAAGTTTTAGTCTGCTAAATTAAAAAGCCAGATAACTGGTGCTTCGCAGCTTCCTACTATTATTCATCAAGAAACTCAAATTGTTGTTCACTTTTTTTTTCCCACGCCCCGGATAGTATATTTTGAGATTATCACATTTAATAAACGCCGGGTAAAAGAAATTTCATTGTTGAACAATCTCTATCCAACAATAAAAATATGTTGGAATTAAAGAACATGTGAATAAAAAGCCCAATTAATCGATATTTCCGGATAAATAAAAACCAGATAACCATTTTTCTTTTGTCAAAGTGAATGTTTCCCTATAAAAAAAATCGAAATCGGTCAATCTGGTGAATTGAAAATTTAAGAAAACTGGATTTTTTTTTTTTTTTAAAGGTGCCCGAATGAGACATCTCCCCATCAAAGAAAAAAAATTACCAAATAACTGAATTATAACAGAAATCAGGAGAAGAAAAAAATGTTAGCCAAATTGATAAACTCTTCCTTGGCGCGTTTTTTTGCATTAGTTGGCGCGCTTAAGATGTTTAAAAATAGTTGGTATCTCAGGAGGCGTAGCAAAATTAAGCAACAAAGAAAATAACTAATTTGATTATTATTCAAAAAAAATTTCCGAACCGTAGATAGGCACGCCAACTTCGTATATTGCCTTTAGGGCGTGCTGCAAGCGGCTCATCGTATAGCACATAGTCACTCTACTATACCCTAGTGAATAGTGTCACTGTCGGCGTTCAAAACCGACTTTACTTGACATCCTGTATAAAATTTCAACAATTTCTTAGTCGCACGCGTGGATATGCTCCTGAGGAAACATTGCTGTAATTCAGTTTTGTCACATTTCCAAAGGTTTCGCAACATTGAAAATAAATTTAATACCTAGTATTTTCAAGCGTCAAAGGGTTTAAAAAAAAAAAGTACGAAATCCTCCAACTATAATTCTTTAGTGTTTTCTCCTAACCAATACCCTATGGTATGTTGCCAACTTTTTCGTTTTGTCGGATGCACTATGCACTTTAGAAGTATCAATCTTGTCAGAACGAATACCTAGCACAAACCGTTTTCGAGAGGGACCCGAGAAGATTGAGCATTTGGGTCAAACCACAGTACTTATAAACGGGCAGGGAATTGATAGAAACCGACGACAGCGTGGCCTGAAATATGTGGGTGTGCTCGGTGGAACATGTCTAGCTTGCGACATTCTCGTTTTGTGTCATTTATTAGAAGGCGAGGGGCAACAAAATGGAACTTCTTCGTATGGAAGACCATTCTATTTGCATCAAGACAGTCAACTGGCTCCCCCGATCTCAAAATCGGAACGTTTTTTAGTAGAATCGAAGCATTTCCAGTGCAATCATTTTTGGGGTGTTGGATGTTTTATAGATGTCTTCAGTTGAGGTATGATTGTTGTCTTTACATAGTAAATGATCAGCTGGTGGTTTGTGTCAACGATGCGAATAGATAAGAACTTTATAGTTATATATTTTTCTTCTTGAGGAATGACTGTCCTATCGCGATGAGAAAGCCTAGCGACAGAATTCCATTGTCTGGCGGTTGCCATAAAAACAGACGATTTTACTCAATTCTGAGGGGGAAATGTAGACTTGGCGAGTGCCTTAGGTAGGTATAATTCCAGTTGGCTTATAAAAATAAATCTCCACGTTTCATTTGGAACGTTCCTCACTAGCAACCGTTTCCTTACGGTAGAACAGTAAGTACGAAAGAAAATGTTCGTTAACTAAACGATACAAAAGAATGTTTCGATCAAAATTAGGCTATACAACCAATAACATTCATTCCTTAAAGACTTGGCGAGTGCCTTAGGTAGGTATAATTCCAGTTGGCTTATAAAAATAAATCTCCACGTTACATTTGGAACGTTCCTCACTAGCAACCGTTTCCTTACGGTAGAACAGTAAGTACAAAAGAAAATGTTCGTTAACTAAACGATACAAAAGAATGTTTCGATCAAAATTAGGCTATACAACCAATAACAATCATTCCTTAAGTTATATTGCGGCAGTTACAAAAGAAAGTTTTTATTAGGAAGTTTCCAAAAAATGTTATCAACTTTTGTGAAAAAATAAATAATTGATAGCATATTTATCTGAATAATTATTAAATGAACGTTCGCCTAACCATCTATTTTAACGGCTGATGTGTTTATACAAGGAGTACATAAAATTTACCTCTTGATCATGAGTTTTTTTCATAATATAATCCGGATTAAATTTCTTTAAAAATGTCTTCTTTTAAGCCTTCAAAAACCCTCAATCATTAATATTAGATAAATAAATGTGTCTACCCTAAAGAAAATTGATTTTGTACAACATTTAACGTGTATAATGTCTAACGAAAACAATAAAATGCCAACGAAAACCTTTTATAATGACAGGTTTACAACAACCCTCTGCACACTGTTTCTAAAACTAAAAAGGGAGAAACGTTTTACACTAATTACTATTAATTAAGAAAAAATTATGACGACAAGACTCAAGACAGAAAAATAATCGCTTGTTATATCGACTGAGTAAAGGTAATTAGAAGAGCACTCCTTAAGATGAAAGGGAACAAAAACAGTTTTTTTTACTAATGATCGGAGAAAAGGACATTAATAATACTTAAGAAGCTCCGAAATTATTTTTTGCTTAATAGAAAATGTCATTACATAAGTACTTCAATAAAATCCTTTACACAAAAAAAAAGTCGACGTACCCTATTTCTTTGTTTCTTGACGAAATATCTATGAATAATGATCTTCAAAAATAATTTCGATTTATTAATAACTTTTTAATGTAGGCTAATAAAAAAGCTTCCAAGTAAGTTATAATTCTAAACGTAAACACATATAATTAGTTTTTATGAATTGTCGACATGTCGTCCCCTTAACACTTCGAACTCCAATGGCACCTATCATGGGCACTAGCACCATCTTTCGATTCTAACACTTTCTGTTGGAATAGTCTCTGGGAAGTGACGCTTCTATACTCGGTACCAACCTAAGTTGAACCTGAAGCGGAAGCTATGATATGTATAAAATATCCAATTGCTTTAGGCTCAACTTGGGTTGTCCCCGAGTATACAAAGAAATCTCAAAGGAGATATCACGTGACCTTTCGATTCCAATAGAAAGTGTTGGAATCGAGACGTGACGCTAGTGCCCTTGACGAGACAAAATAACGACCTGTTTTTTAGTTAATCTGTTCTTTAAAACCAAAGAAATCGGCACGGTATCGAGTTCTTTCAATACCTGTTCTCTCACTGATTATTTTCTTATTTAACACTAACATTTTTAGGAAGGGGGGCAGAATCGGAGAAGCCAAATAAATGATAAAAAAGATATATCTGTCCGACCTATTGCAGCAATTAAAAGTTAAATTTACAATTTTCTAGAGACATCTATTATTGGTAATATTGTAGTATTTAATTAGACAAGCAATTTTTCTAAAATTTAGGTAAAGGTTTTTTTGTATTGCCATCAAATCGACGGAATTTTTCATTTAGTTACAGCTCGATTATAAGAGGCATACGAAATAATTAAATTTCAATTATAACATAACGAAATTACAAAACATTCCATATTACCGAAATATAAAAAGAACAATTGTTTGCCAAATGCTCCTACATCCATTAGGAACAGGAAGAAATGTTGGATTCGGCGGAATTGGGATTGATTAGAAGCAAACATTTTCCAGAATGGTAATAACCTAAAATATTTTCAACGACATACAACGCCGAAAATATTTTAGATATTAAGAGATCTGACATCCAAATGGAAAACAGATCGGAAGTTGGGGAGTCCCAATTAGGATCTACTCAAAGGATTAATAAACTCTACAGAATTCCAAATGCTAAAAATAAAGACGGGAAAACTGATATGTTGCGAACTTTTAAGTCATTGAGATGTGCTTGGGTAAATACTATTTGGGATTGAAATTCCTACAGCGAGAAACTAGCTGGGATCATTTGAATTGGCTACTTGAAAATTTTCTGTAGTCAAAAATTATATGAAGCGTAGAATGGATATGCCCCATGTCGGAATCAAACTTAAATCCGCATTTAAATTCCTGGATTTATAAATAAGTATATTATTCAAATTCATAATTTAAAATTGAACATATTTTTTTAAACAAGTTTTTTTTTTCCTTTCCTTTTTCTATTTGGTTCGGCATTCATTTTCAAATACCTTCTAAACTTTACTATAGTTTCAATAGATTAATTTTTCCTTCTCTTATAATTCAATACCTGAAACTATCTGCAACCAGCAACATGAATGAAAGACCATTTTCGAAGTTCGTCATTAGCAAATAGTCTTATGGGTTCTTGAACATCACATCGTTGAGCTGTCGTTATTTTAATAATATGAACAATAAAAAACACCCAAATGTATAATAACCTATTCTTTACTTTCAATACAGTACCTACATTATATAAATTCTTCATTAGAAGACTAAAGAAAGAACTAAAAACTTTTAGTTCTCATATTGGAAGTGGTTGGTTAAAACATAGGAAATTTTTATTAATAACTCCAGCATGGCCAAATTAATTTCTGAATTTATAACTAGAAATATCCACAGATTGTCCGTCCCAGAAGATGACTCACTTTGAGGCTAGACATGGGAATCGCAGTGTGAATATGTAGTCCGCCCTAGATTGTTACATATTTATTTCACAAGGCAATGGAAGAGATTGACAAAAGCAAGCGACTTGGGGAAGGAAAGAGAAGGTACTCACACTCGTCCTTGTCTTTTGCCGTGACCGTGATGACGGTGTGCTGGATGTCCTCGTCCTCATTCACCTCGGCTTCGTAGTTGGCCTGCTCGAAGTAAGGGGGGTTGTCGTTCTTGTCGCCGATCCCGATGCGGATGTACTTGGTCACTGCATAAAAAAAAGACAACAGTTAACAGCGACCCACAACAACTAATATATATTCAGTGTCCGACAATTGTTGGACACACTACAAAGTTATGTGAAGAAAAAATATTGAACAGTGGCTGTTTTTCTAAGTCACATATTACGAACAAGGTTTCTAAATTTTTTTTACATAATTGGCCAAAGTTATGCAAAACAGATCTAAACCAATATAAATTACTTAATGGTTGTATTTTGTTATTGGCAGAATGTAACAGGTGGTGGCTAAATGGGGCCAGATCAGGACTGTACGAGATACACGCAATGCGTAGTAATGCCAATGTCACCCGCACAGCAGATGTCGGTGTGTGTCATAATATGCGGAACCACTAAACTCACTAAGGTACGAAACACGTCCTAGTGTTTTTCTTCTGGAGCGGTTACGTTTTTCTTCCAAGATGTTGGATTGGTTGGTTAATTCAATCAACCAATCCAGGCGTCTTGAAGGAAAAACGCAACCGCCACAGAAGAAAAACACAAGAACATGTTCCCTACTTTTAAGTTAAAGTGACAATTTTAACTGAACTCAACTTTTGAATTAACATTATTGAGGACAAAATAATGACAACAAGCAGCAGCAACGAAATTAAAAGCTATTATTTTTGTTTAAGGAATTTGCAGATTAATTGATTTTCATAATTCTTAAGTCGAGATTAATATAACAGATGAACATGTGCGTCATGTTAGAAAATGTTTTTAATAATATTTTAAGATGGCTCTTGTTTATAAACGTCGCAATAGGAACAGATTCACAGCCAACGTCCCAAGTGAACACTTTTTGTTAAAAACCATACATAGGTAAATTTAATCTTAAATTTGATTTTAAATTATGCATCAAATAAAAAGTTTATATCCCACAATTATTTAAAAATAATGAGCTTTAAGGTGAAAAAACTTCCTGCCCGTCTACAAATATATTAAAGAGTTAATAGGAACCACTAGGCATCACATTAACCCACTTTCTGAAATCGTTCATCACTTGAAAAGCAATCGGTAGACAGCTCAAAATCCCCATTTTGCGTGTACTGGTGTTCTGTTGCAGTTTACAGATCTGTATTAATCATAAATGATAGTACATAACGTTATACGTACAAGGTGTCATATTAAAAAACGCAGCAATGCGACGTACTCTTTGGCACCGTACTCACTGCCAAGAAAAGCGCCAGCCCATTATTCTTTTGTCAGGGAGGGCAGGAAGTGATTAAAAAGGTCGCCGACTTTTTATGTTTGGACATAATTCAGAAACAGAAAACATCGTTTGAGCTGGGATCTCTTGGAAGGGTGCCCTGGAGTGATAATGTGGCCGTGTCATTTATTCTCTCCTACTAGATATCCGGGATTGTTACAAAGTGACGGTGTCTGAAATTAAGGAAGTCTAATAGCGCAAGTTAGAGTTTCGGACACAAAACACTGATTAATCTTTCTCTTTTCGCAACCGCGTTGATTCAAATGGACGTTTTGTTACGACATGAATACTTTCTAGAAAGTTAGTTAAGACATTATGCATCATCATATTTGAACATTGAAATAAACACATCCATTAATCAAACGGAAATTATAACGGAGACTTAATGGCAAATATCCATGAACATTTAATAAATATTTAGCTTGGTAAAGAATACACATGCACATATATCTACCTCAGAGCCAGACGAGCTTAAGTCATATTTGGGGCAACTTTACAAGAGAAGGGGAAAAACTTAATCCTACCCTCAACTAAAGCTTTGGACTTGTGTTTTTATAGTTCTCGCTAAATGCTTAACAAAATGTTGATTGAATTTCGATTGTATGGTTCGATAGAAAACGAATATACTTTTAAGACATAAACTACAATAAAACAAAAATCGCCACATTTTCGCCTCTGATGTACATATATTATAGATGCTATGCCCTGTAATTTATTATCATTACCAAACGAACACCTTTCAATAATCCTACTATTTAATAATTCGCATAGGTCTCTGTGTAAAACTGTCTTTCTAGAAAATGCATTTCCATAGCGCACAAGGTCAAAGCATTGTTCTGATACATTCCGATGGTTCAATACTTTGCCTCTAACAATTTTTAAAATTAAAATTAAATAGTTAAGTATTATTATGTATAAGGATGTGACAAATAGCGATTTGGCCGAGTATTCGGTAGCCGAATAACAACTTCCTTTAAAATTCTTTATACAAGTAAACAACCTACGTACCTGAGGTAATACACAAAATCATCATAATATGTATAGTATTTGTATTTACTATACAATAGTATTAAATCTATATTCAATTCAATTAGAACTTAAAATAAATAAAATCTTTTCCTTGTAAATATCTTTAAATTAAAAAAAATCAATATCAAATTGGCCACTTTCCTGAGAGGTGGTGTTCATCAAAGTTTTAGTCATTCTACTATTATCAACAACTGTTTTGTCAATCAAAATAACCAAAAATTTGCATTTTAGGATTAATAGGTTTTGTAATTTTAAAAAGATATTTTAAATTTTAATCACCGACTAAAAAATAGTTCATTATCCACAGAAACTTATTTCAATTCAGTGAGATTTTTTTCCCTAATTCCAAGCAATCAATTTTTCAAATGCGATATTTTAATAACAGTTATATATCTATAACAGTTATTCGGCTGATGATAGGCCGAAAATATCAAAAGTATTCGATCTAACCGGGCATATGGGCCGAATACCAAACAAATATTCGTTCCATCCCTAATTATGTATGCCTATGAATTATTGAGACTAAACGTATTGACATAGGGATTACGAAAATAAGCCCAAGTTTTAAGTCAATACGACATTCGGGGGGCATCGAATTGCAATAATGACAATAGAGTTATGTTACATAATAAATGCGTGTAAGAATAAAACTCATTTGTATTTAACATAAAAGACACTTCATGACTTTATGTTTATTATATAGATTTCCTATAAACGCTAGGGGGAGTGCATAGATATAAGTCAAGAGGGACATCATTAAGTTCGTAATGCCTTTTTAGCGTCAAAACTTCCACAATATCTGAAATAGAGAGCAAAATTTAATATTTTATTTGTGGAATTTCCACTACATCGAATAAATACGGAAAATTTTACAAAAACTTCTTTAAAGTTGCCAAACCTACTATTAAACATTATCCCGGTTTGAATAGGTTATTATTGAATAGGTACTTTTAGAAAAAACAGGGATTCATTATAGCGTGATCTTAAGCTTATTTGGCAGTATACAAACACAATAAACGTGAAAAAGCCTTTAAAAATAAACCTCATGACCTCCTTTCATTTTTCACTTCAAATGTAACAAAAAACTATAATCCAACGCAGATTTTGCAAAGTTACATAAATTGGAATAAAACTCAAGGGGCGGGGAAAAAAACTCAAAAAGAGCATACAGGAAATAGTTAAAAGTGCTGCGTACTCAAACAATTTTGTGTGAATCATTCCTTTTAGAGCAGAAAGAAAATAATAACAAGGCGCGGCACGCAAGAAAACCAAATGAAACAAAGAAAAAAATCTTAAAAGCGAAAGTTCTTTAAATAGCAACCCAATTAAGGGCATCCTGCATAAGGCTTTCATTAAGAAAGAGAAATCCTAGAAAAAGATACAAAACTGCGATTCTTCTGAAAACATATATTTTAAAAGTGTGAAAATTGGAGATAAAAAAAATCACAGCTCCCAACATCAAAGAAATCGTAATTATCGTTCAACTGAAAAGCCCTTAACATTTTAAAAGCTATTTTCAGCCGCGCCGCAACTTATTGCTTGACAGATCAGTAATCAAAGTGAAATGCCCTTTGTGTTAGGGGCAAAGTTAAAAATGGATGTAAAAGCATGCCTGGAGATGTAAGGAAATATTTAAATGTTCGTTTAACAATTGTGAATAAAGTTTACCTCGTTTTCCGGTTCTTTGTCTTAAACACACAGGCCAAATTCCCAAGTTTCGCTAATAAGGAACAGAGGATTTTGTCAAAAGAAAAATGGGATTTTTATATTTGCGGTGAAAGTGGAAAATTATTCTTTGTAACAAAACTTGAGGAAGTCGTCAGAAATTAGGAAGTAATAATGTTTAAAACACTTTTAAAGATAATATTCACCAAATAAAAGACACGAGTTTATAACAAACTCCTGGCATACTTTGATTACTCAACTAGGACATTTTATAATGGAATAGTAATTTCAATGACATAAATAACTGTAAACTATAACATATGCACTTATTTTATGGAACAATTATTAAAGAAAATTGTAAAAAGGATAGTTTTTATTTATATTTCCTATATATTACTATTTATTTACTAATCCTATTTATTAAAAAAAATCTACAATATTAACTTAATAAATTATTTTAAAACCTACTTTGATTAACTGAAACCTACTCGACAATAATAGCTACTTGAACTTTTTTCGAGAGCATAATAATTTGATTTAAGACTAATATGAACTTGTTTCGAAACTTGAGAAACTTAATTAAGTTTAGAAGTGTGCTCCTTTAATAATCTCACAATAGAATTATATTAATTTGCTGATACCTAATTATGCCGTAAGGAATATGCATTACATGTACTTCAAAAAATCAGTGTATAAATTCGCCTGGGTATTCCCTACTATTTATATATTTAGAAGAAGTAATGACAATGCTAAAAATAGTGGACGAGAAAACTATTCCGATGATGTTGAACTGTTAAAGTTTAACTTTAATTATTACTATTTAAAGACTTATTAGTTGACTGGGCGAATTAATATCACATTAGAACTACACAATGGGCTACTAGCGACAATTCGCTATTCAATTCCGAAGAAAATACTCCGGAACATTGCCTTGCAGTTATTTTTTCCTGTGGTCAGATGAGGAGGATAACACCCGAACTAGCATTCGCACTCCAAACTTCCATAACACAACTGATGCAAGGATATTTGAGCCACGATACATTTAATGTGCACCCTCCCCTTCTACACGGTGGATGTTTGGATAATTCCAATTTATTCGATTTTCCAACCAGTAACTGGCTCAAAGGAGATTTTTCTTCTCTTGTATATAATAATTTGGCAAACATAGGTTCGTTTCCAGGTAGTATAAATACTGAATCGATTTAAAAAAGAAATTTTTAAATGCGCCAAGAGCAAATACTAAGGCTAAAAAATACCACTATAAAAGCGATTAACCACCTGCTGTCCGATGTAGGCTAAATTTTCTTCCCAAAAAAAAATACAAAAACCCTCCCAACTCGCGTGCTTCGAAACATTTGGAGGAAATGCAAAATTGATTGTGAAAGATGCTTCAACACACGGTGCTCCCGAACTAAAAATGTTCGACATCTGTCTTGCAAAAATGCGGGGGTGAAAAAATTCGCATATGCGAAAGCAGTTCCCACTGAAAAAGCTTCGCGTTGGCTGGCTGTCCAACAGAGTCAATTGGTATTTTTTGAATAACACGCTAAGACGAGGGCTTCGCAGTTTATTGGATTCCCCTTAGAAATCCGTGCCTTCAATCTCCTTTTTTCAAATTTCCCTGGGGCGAGCGGAATGCAGAGTCGATTCGCAGCATTTTACTGCAGGAAATCCGATTGCACCAGTGAAGTGGCCTTTAGTTAGTCGAGAGTTGAATTCTCTCGGTCCATGGCTATTTTTATTTGGGTAGCTTGTGCGTGAACTCTTCACAGTAAAGAGAAAACCTTGGATAGGTTAGAAATGAGTACCCCAGACGCAAAAGCATTTTAATTTTATGCATTTGTATTTTATTTTATTGAGTTAATCGTCCTTGAGTTAAAACTGTCCTAAACTATTGTTATACAATAATATATATTTTTGGTAAAAATGATTTTAAAAAAATATACAACACTTTTTCACTGTAATGTGCATGTGATTACTGAATAAGATATAGTCTAAATTTTAATTTTCACTAACTTATGTTGCAACTGGATGAAGGATTTTAACTGGTTATGCAAATATATGCATCGCAATATATTTTTTGTTCAAGATGCAAATCCTACATTCCAGCCAATCGGAACTATCGTTGACGCTCATGTTCACGTCCGCTGGATACAGCTACTTTTGCTACTGCGGACCTCCTTTTTTTTCCATCTGGACCACACAAATACGGTTTGTCAGTTAAATATGTTAATTTTTAAATACATATATACCATCATCCCTAACACATTTATTAACATCTAACACAGTAGTAGTCCTATCAACTTTTATATAACATACAACTAACTTAAATGATATTTTTTTAAATTGTTATTACCATAGTCCACACTGAAGAAGGTTTTAACATGGAATTTTTTTTAAAATCAATAGTTATAACAATTCATATGCGTTTCCTACGTATTTTTCCAATTGACGTACAAGTCAAATTAGCTTTCGTTAAATCAACCATCAATTTGGCCGATTCTAATGAAAGTTGTCAAACATAAAATAGTCATTTAAAAAAAATAGTTTCCACTTTATTTTGGTGCCGATATGTTAAAAAATAACAGTTATTACAAGTTACTTCTCTTGCTTCCCACTCTTTAGCACACTTTTTATGTTTATCAGACATACCTTTTAAAAACAATTATAACAATAAAAACAATTTTTCAACATTTGTTATTCAATATTTTTTTGAAATAAAAGTGGGCGATCTTATGCTGGTCCCATTAAATTGAGGGTATCCCAGGGAATTTATTTAAAAAAAATAAAACTGTAGTATATTTATTTGTATGGTGCGTCCTATGAATGCACTCCGTGTGAAGAAATGGTATTTTTGCCGGTACCCATTGTACAGACTTATCCCACTCTTTAAATTCTATACAATTAATATAATCAAAAGCGTACTTGGCACTTTATACCTGAAAGAATTAAAAAAGTTTCGACCACTTCAGCTAAACTATTCTAGCTGACCTAGTCCAAGACTAACTAAAATGAAATGTAGTTAAACCTTGATTGCCCCAACCCGAATCGGCAATAAAAGACAAAATTGGTTTAATTTGGATTTGCTCAAGAGAGGGCGAAATCAGAAAGAAAAGCACGACAAGAACAGGAGGGGCAGACAACGAAATTAACCCGTTCGCCGGCCGACGTAATTTGTTGGGGCACTACTCGGACAAACCTTCCGCGTTGTCTCCTGTCCTCCCCCCTAAGGATGGATGAGAGACAGTAATGGGCAGCGGAGCCACCCTAATCGCGAGGACGGGCCGATATTGCTTTGTTGTCTCAGACTATCTAATATGGGAGGCAGACAAGTGAACAGGGTGATGTTGTTAAACGCGTCTCTTTTATTACTGAGTTTTTCTTGAAACTACGATTTTTTTTTTCAATGATAGCTTTGGCAGAATCTAAATATTAAAATATTAGTAATCAATTAATTATACAATGTTAAAACGAATCCTTTAAGGGAACGTTCATTTATTGCGTCACGCTATTTTTTCATCCTTTTATACACCCATTGACCGATCTTACAAATTTAGGGGCCCAGTGCAAAAGAACATATGGGGGTGCCCCCGACGTCCGAACAGTGCCCCCGACGTCCCAGCAAAAAAAGTCAGCATAAAACCTTCATCAAAATTTTGAAATTGAAGGTTTTATGCAGGAAAACTGCAGTTTTTTTTGAAGATCTATAAAATTAAAGGTTTTTGTTTCAATGTCCTTCATAAAAACTGCAAAAAAAACTTCATAAAAACCTGCAAAAACTTTCAATTTTTAATCATGAATGGAAAATGCAGATATTTTAAAGGTTTTATGCAGGAAAATTAAAAACTTAAAAAAAACTGCAGTTTTTTGTTCCAATATCCTTTATACAACTTTCAAACAACCTTCAATTTTACAATTTTTATGAAGGTTTCTTGCTGACTTTTTTTTGCTGGGGTACGTTATAATAAAACTACTAAATTTGTGAGAAAGAAGGGGCTAAAAGTATAAAAATCAAATTAGCAAAACTATGTTTTTCCATGATAATTAACTTTTTTTAGTAATTAGTATATATCATTTATTGCATGTCTTTGGAACATAACGATCATATGAATGACTGACAACGTATCCTATAAAAATGTGATTAACATTTTTTTTTAAAGCAGTATTCTTGGTAAAATTATATCTTCTCACTGCAAAATATACAGTTATAAGAGAGCAAATAATTAACTCTATCAAATCACTTGCAGCGGAGACTACGATTATTCTTCAACAGGACTCAACTAAATCAACGTTTTATTTCAGATACATATATATAAAAAAAAAAATTCTGATATGGTGAAGATAAAGCTTTTCATTTTCAAAAATAGTTAATATATTGATTTTAAAAGAAAAGGTTAACTTTTATATGTGGCAATTAATCAACTTATACCTCAACTTTTGATCGGTAATTAAACTCGCAGTCATTAATCTTCGTCAATCGTCGCCGGGAATTAATACCGACCACATTCTATGTACAACAATGACTTTTAATCTCTGTTGAGTTTTAAGTTCGGATTTCTTTTCTAGGCGTCACAAAACGGATTGCATATTAATTCAGACGTTCTATAGATAAGTTTTTTCCAATAAAACATTCGCGAATATATTAATTTAATAATAGACACACAGAGACGCGCGAAGTTCACATGCTAAAAGCGTATATTCCCGGAAAAAGAACTGGCAAATAAAGTTGGCTTAATATATTCGAATCTTTTATCATAAGGATTTGTTTCGGACATAATAGAAGAGATATAGTAAATTGAGTTGTCGACCAGACTAGTCTCAGAATTCTTTCTCTTGCCAAATACAGTACTAGTAAAGCCAATTTGGTAATATTATTATCCAAACTAATATTTCCAAGCTTTTGCAATGGTATTTTATGGAAGGAACAATGCCCAACAGTCAGTTAATAAGAGTAAAAACGAAATATATAGGCTTTGTTGGAATTTTCTTGTGTATATAATTTACTTATCTAATGATATCAAATTCGTCGTGGCACCTTCAATGCGTCTTCGTGTTAGAGCCACATGCGGTAATTTATTATTATAGTGTTCATGTACAGACAGCACTTGGAATTATATCTTTCCAGTCAGACAATTACATGGAAGAATAACCTTTCTTATGGTATTTCCTAATATAATCAGGACAAAAACAAAAGTGTCTATCATATAATATTTAAAACAGTTTTCTTTAATAATCAACCTTGTAATATATTTAACGCAGATGCAATTTTTTTTTATTTCTGTTTACTAATATTCTAACAAATGATACTTAATGTACAAAAATATAAATTACACTAACCGTTGCGCTGATGTAAATGCCATTTTTGGAAATTATATTTACGCCATGGCAAAATGGCATTTACTGTTGAACGAAACTAAATTTGCGTCAATTGAGCTATTTGTAACTAAGTTAATGGAACATGGTGTTTCTATTCTGTTGATATTTGAAAGACGTTTCACATCATAAGAAATGTTAATCAAATACCGTTTTTAAACAATTTACATATTTTAATAAATTAATTTTTTCCAACACGTTATACAGCCTAATCGCAAAAAATGCATGAAAATAACAAAACTTGATATATATGCGATACATTAAATATAATTCCTACATGTGTGCAATGATCACGTCTTTACGTTATCAAATACAAATGCACATTTACAAATAAATTTCCGAAATCGGTCCCTTCAAATCTTTTCTTACAACAAAAGGCTTTCGCAAAGCGCTCATCCCCATTATTTGTATTGGCGATTAATATTTATTTCCCGTTATTGTCCAAGTATTACGTTTCGAGCTTTCGTCAAATCTTCCTCCTTTATCCGTTTTTATCGCTAACCATCTGTTCGTTCCTTTCGCACTCTCAGAAAAGAAAAAAAAGTTCTTTTTCACGGATGCTCTTTTTTTTTTATATTTTTATCTTTGCATTCGAAAGAATTTATTCACGGATAAATACTTTTTAGGAACAAACTAGGAGGAGGAAGACACAGAAACCGCTTTTTAGATATTCATTTATTTCCAGCAATTTCTTTTCAGCGTGTTTCTTATGCATTGCTTGAGATACGGTGATGATAGAAGTGGATGCGTTTACGACGCGCAAGGTTGGTTTAGCATTCGAAAAAGAGGTAATATCCATGTTTTTACAATGTGTTCTTTTTTAAAAGAATAGATATGAAAATCCTAAAAATAATGTTTAATGAGTGGATTAAGAAAAACACTAAAAGCAGATGAATTAATTAGTGAAGGATCCTTGGACATTAAGTTAATAAAAATTTATCTTTATTCCTAAAAAAATAAAGAGAGGAAAAAATTAAATTTTAGTTTTTTATATAGTTAGGAAACAAGTAAATGTAACCATGAGATAAATGTAACTTAAGGAGGGAGGGTAGGGTGTTGAACACCAATTTTAAATTTATCATAATTATGCTTCTACTACTCAAAAGTTAACAAAATTTTTTTTATATATGTATTATGTTATCATTGATAACTTTTGAAATTTTTGAAACACAATCTTTATTTAGAGTTGAGTTGTAACAATTTTAACATTTTAAATTTAAAAAGTTTAAGGTACACTTTTCTAGTAAACTATTATGAATATAAACACATTTTTTTCTGAAATACAAATTAGACTGCATGTTCAACTTGTGGAACCAACAAAATTTATATTTTTGTATGGGTAAATATACTTAAAAAATATATACTTTTTATAACTAAAAATTTTTATGTAAACAAAAGTAAATTCAATTTTTTAAAAACATTAAGTATACATTTTGTCTATTTTTTGAGGTTCCATAAGTTGAACATGTAGTCTAATTTGTATTTCAGAAAAAAGTTTGTTTATATTCATAATAGTTTACTAGAAAAGTGTACCTTAAACTTTTTAAATTTAAAATGTTAAAATTGTTAAAACTCAACTCCAAATAGAGATTGTGTTAACTTTTGAGTAGTAGAAGCACAATTATGATACTTTTAAAATTGGTGTTCAACACCCTACCCTCCCCCCTTAATATAGTTGTGTAGCTTTTAGTTGTAATCAAGTTAATATTAATGATATTTGCAGATATTATTGATGACGTTAAAATACATAAATCTTATTTGGACTAGCAAACTTCCCTTATTTGAAACCTAAAAGAGTAAAATCTAATTATAACGGACGCCGTTTATAGCAGACACAAAAATTAATAATAAAGGATGCTTATTTTTATCTGTCGAGTTTTACATTTCCAAGCATGATATTAAACATCAAACAGTTTGAGTGCAGATTTTGAAACTGTTGAATCCTTTAGAATAAATATATGAGAGAGAAAAAAAACCGAATGATGCAGTTATAAATAAGGTTATCAGTTGAATTAATTTTCTGATTCTAATGAGACTGGTTTGTTTTAGAGAAATCTAACTGACTAATACAAGTTTCGAAAGCCGAGAAAACTATGCCTGGAAGTAAAATATGCTAGCAGCGTGTTAGCTTTGCAAATGCATATGGTAGCCGTTTTCTTAAAACAGTTATCGAATCCTTGGGCACTGAAAAACGTGATGGTTTAATGTGTTAACTGAAGAAATAAGCAGCCAACAAAACCAGTAGAAAACAAATTATTTTTTCAAACTACTGAATGTATAATCAACACGAACCAGGACTTTCTTGTTTTAAAGATTAATGCAGTGTACATATATACATATTTTAATTTCAACCTAAATTAAAGACCGTTTTTATTTGATGAATAATAAACACTTTTTATAGCCAACTACTTCACTTTCATTGATGTACTACATCCTGTCGCATTACACCTGTTTTAGAATTTTTTTTCTTCTATAAACAGGATTTTCATTAAAACTGACAACCTTTAGCTCTTATTAGTCCGTTATAAAGAGGTACTCGTCTGCGTCCCTACATTTATGATTAAACTTATGTATACCATACAATTAAACCAAATTTAAGTTTCCTGCTGCATATGGTAATTCATTTTGAATTTCAGTTTTAAAAACGTTATACCAAATTTAAATTTATAATTTCATTTTTATGGTTGCATTTAATACTTTTCAAACAAGGAATAGGTTTTTTTTTTTTTTTTTTTTAATACCCAAGACATGTCCAACTCAGCTTAAAAAAAACTGTAGAGCTACGGGCATGCCCAGGAAAGAACAAAAAAATATACATAAACAAAGCTCAGCACCTTCCTGGGCGGAGAAAAAGCAAAACACAATGAAACCAGTTAACACCAATTACAATTGACAAAACATATACATATATACAAAAACAAAAATGCAAATACAAAAAGACTTAAACAAGAGAAAAGGAATTAATAAAAACAGAAATGATTAAATGTACGACTTAAATAAGTTATTTAATTGTAAAAACATATTTGCCAACGTGTGGTGAGAGGGGAATAGCAATGGGCCTAGCGAGCACTGTGGAAAAACTTTTTTTTTACACGTTGAAACTTTTAAATACGGTTTTACAACAATGTCCCAACTTAAATTAAAGATCTAGGATTTCTTAAAAGTGCGCCACATCAAACCAGTTGTAGAGCAAACCTGAATCCCATTCCTAATTTCTCATCTATAGCCCAAAATAATTCCTTTAAAAAATAAAATAAAGAACAAAAAGATTTAAAATCGAACAAAAGAAGAAGAAAAAAAGGCACGAAAAATCGAGGAGAGAGAACAAAAAATTAAAGATTCCCCCCTAGCTCCAGAAGTCGGTTTTGTTTGCGTAATGCATATTTACTCCCTCCTTAACAGTCCGTGTCCCTTGCTGAATCGTACAGCCTCAAAATCCGAACTGGATGGAACATTGAAAAGAAGAGAGAAGAAAAAAAAAGTTGAAGAATCTCTGGAGGGAGTCCAAGAATTATCAAGCAAAAGAACTTAAGTCAACTCCCAAAACTGAGCCAAGAGAATGAGAAAGCCATTCCTGGCCCGAGAACAGAGCGAGAGAGTGGCGTAAAGTCCGCGCACTGGGGAGTTCTGTCGTTTTATTTGAAAGATAAACACGCGTTTCAAAAAAGAGTCAATAATAAGATAATTTTGAGGTCCTTTCATCCGCGAATAAGGGAGGAATATGTTCGATTTGCTCGGTCAATGACTAAAAATAATCAAAAGAGTTCATTAATATTGAATTAATTTCGGAAAAATCGAAAATGCAAAGTGTGTAATTAGGACCTTTGTGTCGTGATGATGAGTTTGATATTTAAATTCAATAATTATGCTAATGCAAACTCGAGACCAGTTGACTTTCTTTCGAAATAAACTAATTCTATTATATTTTAATAAGTCTATTATAATCTTTCGATATATTCAAAATACGGTACCAGGAAAAATAGTTGAAAAAAGTTTTTTACATAATTTAAACCTTCGCAATATTAAAGTGCAATTTTTAAAACTGAAATATAATATCTGTTACACAAAAACTATCTATAACGTTAATTATTAACGAGAATGCTAATTCTTCGAACTTTAAGAGGATATTTTATATTTAATTGTGGTACCTCAACTATAATTCAAAGGAAATTATTAAGTTTTTAAATATCGTTTAAATACTGGTAGTCACTAAACTTTATAAAATTGAATAGAATTATGAAAAAAATATATTAAACTGGTATATTTATTCTTTTGAGACCGAGTTATAAGCTTATTTGGAATCGGTACGAAAGTTTGGAAACACTTCCAATTAATCTAAAATCAAAAATATTGGAATAAAATGCCTATTAGAACCATCAGCGACAAGAACCTTTACTAGCGTTCCAACAGCTCCAACAAAATAATTCATACTAACGACAACAATAAAGAACCAAGCTTGCAAACATTTAGGAATTCGAAAAATCTCCACGTCAAAAGATGTACCATCTCAAAAGAATAATTCCCTTCACACACCATTTCAAAGAATCAAACCCCTCTGTAGCGTTTGAAAACAATACCAATTTAACCAAAAGTGCTCATCGGATGAATACTCGAACAAATTGCCTATAAGATTCATCAGCGATAAGTTCCAATACGCGCGATTCAACGCTAAACCAAATAACTCAAATCAATGAGAACCATAAAGAACCGAACTACAACGAGAACCATAAAGAACCGAACTACACCCATTACAGAATTCAAAAAATATCTTCAAAAAGTCAAAAGATGTTCCCCACCTCAGAAGAATAGTTGGCTAGAATGCAACGAAACTGGTCTATGTTCCAAGGATTTCACATGCAAATAGACCAGTTTATGTTCCAGGCCATCCAGTTCTCCTCGTTACACCCTATTCCACCGAATCAAATCCTTCTGCAAAAAGCACAGTTTCAAAAGTAGAACTCACACAAATGAGTGATGAAGTACCCATCATTTCGAAAAGTTCCCGCTGTAACAAAAATCAAACTGCACCTCCTCAGCGCAACATTCCCCGCTCCCCCATTTAACATTTTAACATCTCACGAACTTCAACCCACTTCCATCATTGTCACCTGGCCAGGCGCCACGGCAAGCCAAAGAAGAAAAGGAAAAAGCAAGCAGAACTCTTTAAAAAAATAAAAGGAAAAGGAAATCTGGTGGACTAATCAATGCTTCTTGTTACTTAGCCACTAAGAGACGGGGCGACTGCTCTTTTTCCTAATTATCCATTGGTCTTCTTTTTTCCAGTGCTGCCCCCTTCTGTAGGCCATTACCAGGGCTGTTCCCACAAATGGCTGATAACTGGATGGACATCAAATCGTCGTTTCCACCCCCTTCTTTCAACTCGACAATTATTCGGGGAACCGAACGCAAAGGCCTTTTTCCACGTATCGTAAAGCCGATGGCATGGCTATTTTCTTCGTACAATGATACTTCCGGAATGGTCGGGGGAAGGGTTTTCCCAAGCTTTTGATGGGAAGGTATTCGGAATTTAATGTTTTCTTTTAAGTATAGTTCTTTGCGCTTTTCATTAATGTTTCTAAAACATATATTTTTCACCTCTTTCAAGTTAACATAGATTTTAACCCTTAACGCTCGGTAGGCTATTGTTTGGGAGACATGTGTTAATGCTACAGAAATCGACCCTGAAGACATTTTCGTTAAATTGGTACGAATGTAAGTTTACGGCTCCGCGATAAAACCCCAATGATTGTCACCAAACGGCAGGCAGACAAAAAAGAAAAACGACACAAAAATATTCTTGGGACTATAAGTCTTGAGCGTTAAGGGTAAAAATCCATTTACTCGTCATGAATTGGTGAATAAGGTTTACTACTAAAAATCAATACAATACAGTAATCTAAATTATATGGCTGGTCCGGACTGGTCTACGTGACACAGATTTCTTATGAACCATAAATTAAGTCTTGTATCAGTATGGAATAAAATAAATTTTAATTAAAATAAAAACATTCAATACTTTTCGCCATATTTTCCAGAAGTCTTTAATTAAAAATTTAATTAAAAAACTTTAATTAAGGACAACAACAAAAACAAATATCTGAATTGTAAGTGAATCTGTGAGAAGATCAGTACTAGTCCAATGGGACTGTACTGTTCTCATCGATTCCATTGAAGTTACGCTTTAATTCAATAAAATTATTTATACACAAATACCAAGTAAATATATCATGAACTAAATAATTTATAGCACATTTTTATTTTATTTTTAAAATAACTTAAATTGTCTTGGAACAAAATTTTTTCGACTATGATTTATTGGTCTCATTTTTATCTTCTTCAATTATCAGGCAATATTGTCAAAGATGTAGGCAATCAAGCCTTAAAAATGCAGCCGTTTGTTAAGGTGTATACGTCTTGACGCAACCACAAAAGTTCGGTAGAACCCTTAGAAGTGATTTGAGTTAAAAAAAACAACAACATTACACAGAATAGAAAGTGACGTAAGAGATAAATTTAGTTTTGAGAAAACTAATACATCTCAATTTTCATTGTTCTGTACAAAAAGAAGAAGCTCCACAGTTATCATTCCCAAATATTAATAAGCACAAAAGATACATTTTTTATCACCCTATAAATACGAGTCAAAAGATACATAAGATATCACCCTATAAATACGAGTCGACTTAAATCACTACAATTAAAAAAAAATATCTTAAACAACTTTTAACTGCGATTAGTAACGACATCCAACACAATAAGAACTGATTAAAACACTTGTTTAAACACTTTTACTATTTTTTTTAAATATAGTAAACTTCAATGTCTTCATCAATCTCTTTGAATGTCAATCGATCTTTCTTTAACCTGGGTTTGATTAATCAATGTGAAAAATTATCTGTCAAAATAATATATATTTTCTTATTTTAACCAATAGAAAAGACATATTTCTCGCAAGATTAATTGAATTACGGTTTTCGAAAAGAACATTAGCCCCATTTTGATAGATTTTAGTGAACTGCGAAAATCATTTCACACACAAAATCCCAACATTATATTTATAGTGAATTTAGTTAACAAATGTTTATTTTGTTCTGTTAAAGTTGGATATAGTTAAAGTAAATTGTATAAAAGCGTAAGCTGACACTTATCACTAACTCTCCTCAAATTTCCCTTATATCCAGGAACATGAAATTTGTTAGAATTTTTTTTTAATCGTTAGTTTACAAAATAAAAGTTATTGGGGTACATGTTAACTCTAAATCACTAATCATCGTATTCTCCCATTGACTTTACAATGGTTATGTAACATGGATAGTGATCTAGGTTTAAAGGTCAGAAAACTCATTAACATTAATTTATAATTATCCAAATTACCGTATAACCTTGAAGCTTAAATTTGACAGGATTTTTTTTTTTAATTGCGGGGAGTGAAGCGTGTTCTCCAAAATTTATATTATCTTTTTGTCCGTTTATACATATTATTTTGTATAGTATATAGATATACCCATCTTTATATGGAGGACAGAGAATGCAAAATGACCAAGTCCAATTTTTTTTCGTTTTGTGTTACCGATATCTATGGATATAGTTTGATGTGCTCTGTCACAATATAAACTGCCTTTGTGGCTATCGAACCCGAAAACAATAATACACATCATAAATGCAAACAGCAAATTATGTCAATTAAGGCTCATTATATACGAACGAGAAAAACCCATAATTCGAGAATCCAAACAACGTAACATGGCAGTCATTGGTTATTTGCATTCCGAATCCTCCATATTGTTTTTGTATTTGTATTGTAGAGAAGAACACACATTTCAGCAGGTACAACTTCGAAATTCAATTCTACGGATTAATGATTCTAAAAAAGAAAAACTTTTAACGATGTTTCCAAAATTTAATTCAATTACAAACACACAAAGTCGATGGAAACACAACTTTGATGGTCGTACAACTTCTGCTTCAAAACAAACTTGGATACATCAGTCTCGTCAAGCCATTACGACCCGCAAACCAACAAAGACCTCCCAACCCCCTTTTTAAATCAAGGGCTTATCGCCTCAAACCAGGGCCTGCTCAAACTCGGTAATTTCAGCGAGTATCCCGGACGCAAGGGTGTAATACAAGGGAATCCACTGAAGCAGTAACCGATAGTTCCGGACCCCCTTTCTAATTGTTCCGGACCTCCCACCCGGATAATTAATCACTCAACGCCATATTATTGTCCGGCAGACAAGACTCAGGCAGATCCTGCTGCCATGCTCCCCCATGAAAGGATCCGGGAAATTTTTGCCATCAAGGGGATCCGGTAATGGATGGCCGGATTGCGAATGACCCGGATCGTGCTCCGAAATTGACGGACGGCGTCGCGACAATGGTGTGCGATTTTAAAAAATGCGTTTAGGACATAAATTGAAGTTTGAACATATAATCTTATGTTCTATATTGATTACTATCCGACACGTTAACTATTCAATTAAGAACTACGTCAATATTGCAGATGGAAATAATATAGTTTGATATATTACAATCTGCACTAGTTAGGGCAACTAATTTACATTCACCTTTTAATGACAGCATTGCCTTATAAGAAAGGATTTCGAAAGTGGCGTTAGATTAGGCTATTACATGTTCAATTCAAGATTTTTTTTTATATAATTCACTTCTATATATTTTTAACTCATGCATTTTATTACAAAAAAAATATTTTTAGGTTTGTGGGTCAATATAATTTAAAAGTTGGTAGAAGTTAGTTGTGCCATGGTTACTCCGAAAAGCGTAAATATTTTATTAAGTCGTCATATTTTAAATAAACCTTAAAAAAACATACAAACTTTACAAGTTCTAATAATTACAAAAAGTATAGAATGCATTTTTAAACCATCTATCAAGAAAGACCACACAGCAAAAAATACATGTTTCACAAAACTTATTATTGGATCTTTAAAAAAAAAAATCGACATCTGAGGCAAAGTACCATAATTCACGAATGAACGTTGGTCAGTTTCTCATCTACCAAACAGCTGTGGTTAAGAGTCTTTCTGGTCTTTTTGTAGTCATTTTAGTTTAAAGAAATGGGAAAACAAAAAGAAATATAATTTTCGAATTTCAAGAAAAGCAGATGTCTGGAATTCGACGATGGCAGTATACTATTCCAACGCGAGTTTATAATGTATCCGGCCTTTAAATTGTTTTAACATAATCCTGATATCACCATATCGTCGGCACTATGTGGAGAAATACGCTAAGTCAGAAAAGGCTGTTTTGACTGAAGCCACAGAACACTGCCTTAATCTTAATATACAGTGTTTTATTTATCAACTACACACAATAGTTTACTTCAGCACTATTGAGCACATTGAAAAAATGGACTTGGGTGAGTCTCTCCACCAAGTTGACAATATATAGGGTGGTCACAAATTGTTGAGCAATAATCATTGTTCGATTGTATCCCATTAAGCAATATTAGAATACTGAAACAATATTTTTGCCCATCTATTTCGCTTATATTTTAAACGAGTTACTTGGCTAAAGTAGTAACAAAGCAGTTAAAGTACAGCAGAAAAAAATAGTTTATTATCTGCAGTTAAACAGTCAAACAATAACCATCGTTAACAATTTGCGACTCCTTGTATATATGTTATATGCCAAACGTAAACTATCTCACGGAATTATAATTTACTTTCAGTGCATCCTACAAAGATAATATCGGGAATAATTAGTATTTTATCTGTCGTAATGAAGTTTATTTAATTTGTATGTTAAAGAGTTAGGGGAATTTGAATAAATAGCGTGAAAAACGCTAAACAAAATATAGAGTAAATAAATAAAAAGTGAAAAAATATTTTATTAAAAAACAAATCTTGAATAATTCATAAATTCATCAATTAGAAATGGGGTGTCCCCACACCCTCTACAAAAGAAACACATTAAACGGAATCTTAAATAAATTACCATTTTCAAAGTTGTCAATAACCATTCATTTTATATCTCCATCTTTGCCCCTTAGCCTTAGGAACACATCTCCAAAAGTAATGGCAATTTAATTATGCCACAAAACGTTATTCCAATGAAGACGCATATAGATTTCCCATTTCTCCAGAAAAAAAAAACGATTGAAAGAACGGCAAAAAAAATATATTAGGATTTTCTTATCGGAATAAGGAGAAATTCATTTCGATTTTTTGGCGGTAAAATATGGAGATCTTTGGGAAAACGATATGAGGCCAGTTGCTACTGTATCCATCACCGAGGATTTGAAAGAAGGAAAAAAAAAAGATAGGGATGACAAACTGACACAAAAAAAAGAAATATTTTTATGGGAAAGTCGATCCGGACAGCTGGGGAAGTAACCGATTTAACTGTAGACAAAGTGTCAGATAAATAAGAAAAACGAACCTTATCTTTTGACGGGGGAGTCATAGTTATTATTCGTCGCACCTCACAATGAAGATGAAAGTTGCATTTTGTGAATGAAATATGCGTATTCGCTTTGGGAAAAATTAATTTTCATCCCAGTATGTCAAGGAGATTTTTATAAGGGAGGAAAAAGGTTAGAAAGGCTATTTGATTATGACATTGAAATAAATTAGCTTTCCTACAGATATGCGAATAACGAATGAATTTATATACAGTTCACAAATGCGTGGCAAATAATAGAAGGTTTTAAAGAGTTCATAGTTACTATTCGTCAAACAAAAAATATTGTGAGCAATAATATGGAAAGTGGCAATTTATATTGAAGGTTTCAAATACTTTTTTTTTTCAGTGAGAATATGAGACATTTTCAAGGTATTAGCAAAAGCTTTTTAGTTAGGCAAAATAAAATTTGTTTATGAATAATTACGGAAATCTGTATGTATGCTGTTTGAATCGTTTATAGCAGAAACCCCATATCTGCCATTAAGTTAACGTTACACTTATAGGGTTTCAAAAATAAACGATTCATTTAAAATTAAACTTAACGAAGAAAAAATTATATTAGTACGTTTAAAAAAAAAATACAATTAAACTGTGAACATAAAAATTATCATCATCAATCAGTTATATATAAATTTTGAAAATAATTAATTATCATCATAAATATGTTATCTATCAATTTTGAAATTAAAAATTCATCTGTTTAGTAAATTAAAAACTTTAAAAAAAAATTATGTATAAAAATCCTTAAGCACTCACAAATGATTGAACGGTAATATTTTTAAAGGATTTCCTAAGGTTTTCAAAACAGTGGTAATAGGCTCCGAGAAATCTCATGTAGACTGAGTTTTCTACATGTTCGCCACAACGGCACTCTTCACATGAGAATCAATCTCACTCTTCTCACTTGAAAAATACACATACTTAGTTTCAGTCGATCCCATTGTCAGGAAATTTCAGCCACAAATCCCGCATCCTCAACAAATATCGGAAAGGAAAACACTCGAATCGGGGAATCCCCAAACAATCGAATCTATTCCCAAATGCTGAACCGAAGACACCAATCGATGACAGCCCATAAACATCCACCCAATGCAAATTAACACAATTGAACGGGCATACGCTGGCTCGAAACATTAATGCACTAATTACAATGCCGTGTATCCTCCTCGGAGGGCCCTTGAAGCGGAATTATTGCCGGATTTGAATCTGGGGGCGAGGTACAATCCCCCCAATACTCCCCCCCTGAAATCGAGTTTAATTTGAATTCAGCGACATAGGCATATAAAAGGAGAAAATGAATGTGCCATGAAGGTATTAATATGAAGATTAAAAGATGGGTGTTTTAATTTTATAATAGAACCGATTCATTTGGTTAATAAGACTCTTGGCTCTGCAAGATGTTTATGGCTTCTATAATTGGAGGGCTGACAATACAAAGAGACTAATGACTACAATGTTTGAAAGGAAATGCCCACCAAAGTTTCGAGTTTTGTATTATAATGTGTATTATTGCTGTTGGGTTCGATAGCCACACCATCTACTTGCATTCCGATATAGCTCGGTAAGCGAATTCAAAGTTTGGGTACTCAAAACCAGAATTTTTTAAAACTTGGTATGTTTGTTTTCTCGGTCGAGGTATTGTACTTGGCACACACAATGATGGTTTTTGACACCAATTGTTTAGATGTGTTGGTTGAATTAACATCGCATTAGAGCTGCACATTTGGCTGTTAGATCAGCTGGAACGCCTTTATCCGCTGGGCTACCGAGGGCCCTCGAATTTTTATGACTTACACTATTTGGCAGCCATTAAAAAAATTGGCTCATAGGGAATCTTCATATTGCAAATAATTTGGCAGGACTCAAATGTCAGCTCTAAGAATGCAGGCTAACAAACACATCATTAAAAAAAATATGCTGCGGAATAATAAGATAGAAATTACTCAACTAACGAAGATTAAAGTAAGCTGAACTAAATACAAAATATCAACAACAAAAAAACATCTCGTACGAAAATTCGCGAGACTTAGCATGCAAAATTAAAGCCGAAATATTCGCAAACTAAACAGTGTATTTTTCTTATTAATTATGTAGACCACCCAAACGTCAAATATTCAAGGTACACAAATTTAATTCACCCGCATACATTAAAACTAAAATAATCCATACTATTTTATTATTAGCCCATCGAGTCTCTTTTCCTAATCATGTTTGGTACCACTATTTGCACGCTCATTAGGATCTAGGATGCATTTCTCATAATTAGCTGCCATCTCGGAAACAGCCGCGTCTGATTTGGCTGAATATTAATAATTTGGCGATTTTAAATATCCTGGACTTAAATATTTAAACTTTGTACAAAATAGATATTAAGCCCTAAAATAATTCACAAATTAAAAACTTGTTTAAGCAACACACGTTCGCAAATATATACAATTAGGTTTTATACTTATATAAAGAAACAAAATATGCTTTGAAGATAATTAAAGTAATTATAAAACTACGAAATCTGTGCACAAATAATCATCTCATTTAAATCATAGTTTTCATTTCAAATAATCATAAAATCGTGTGTAATTTTGATGGAAAGAAAAAATTCTGGTGTGGCTTTGTCAGGATATGGTTAGAAGAGTTTCAAATGAAAACTAATTTGAGAATTGCAATTTAAGGATTGGTCGTAAACCAAAAAAAATCTCCCCAACCGAAGGAGGATAAACAAGAAGTTCCGTTTGACGCCGCGTGTCCCCACCAAATTTTTGTATGCCTTAACAATTTTATTCACATCTCCGCCTCATTACCAATTGAACGACATCAAATGTATGTCAAGAGAGCTATTTGTCACGGAGAATAGTATCCTGATACCCCATGTAGCCGATTTTAAAAACGTTTTACGTCAAAAACAACGAAAGATGCAACAGCATTTGAATATTTGGCGACTGCCATTCCCAATTTGGCGGGTTTCGTAACTACAAACCCTTGCAACCCAGCTCGGATACAGACGGATGATTTAATTAATTTTTATTTTTTCCTCTTCTTCGCCAAAAAGGCGACGCGACCATTTCTGTTCGAAATCCAACGAAATCAGAACGAGGGGCCTCGTCATTAGAAGTTAAATAACATTCCATTAGAAGATATCATTCCAAACAGCAAGAGGTGTATATGTATACGAAAGACAAGAGCGTCCCTTTAATGAAAAGAACTACGGGGAGTTTGGGGTATTTCGTTTGATTAAATTTTAGCAGAAATCAATGAAAAGGGATTTCTTTTTCCGGGTTATTTATGGTGTGTAATCGTAAGGACATTGAGTTCTTGGAATAGCTTATACTCAATGGATGACGTAAATGTTTAGCGTCGTATAAATAAAATGTTTCTAGTTTCGATTCAGTAATTATAAATGTTTGGAAAGCAGCCTGTTTTGTGATTTTATTGTTGTTTCAGCATTTTTAACAGGCGTCAAGTTTTGACTCGGCACCAACGAGGTTGTCGATTCGACATGTATAATTATTATAAATATATGTTCGTGCGTATTTTTTATTCTAATTTCTGTATTTAAATATTATTATTATTGAAAATGGCTTTCCTTACGACGAAATGTTACAAATTCGGTTGTTTGGCATCGAATAGAAACAATTTTGCGCAGTCATTTTTTTTTTTAAATATTATTCAAAACAACTTTTAACAATGTAAAAAACATTATATAGTAAGTATGACATCGCAATCTATTAAATCCTTTGCTAGATTTTAAAAATCCTTTTCTAAAACTTTACGCAATGGCAAAATCTTAAACGAGACGATCTATTCCATTTTTAACGTTCTCCAATATTTTTCCCCCTTACATTTTACACCTTCCATTTATAATGCAAACTTCATATAATGATATCATAGTTTTCATTAATATTTTTATGTCAACTGTACAGCTATGAAGTCCCCGTTTTCTTTTTGTATAAACTTTGCAAACAAGTGACATCAATAACGTAACTTTACATAATTCTAATTGTGGCAGAATGCTTTTCATCCATCTCAGCCATTATTCCAAACCTACTGGCAGACAATGAGGAAACACTCAAAACAAACATTTTCACTCGAGTCAATCCATTAGAACAATCTACAAATAGGCGAGCAATAATAAACAAGCCGTGCCAACAGAAATGAAAAATGGCAAGATGAAAGACTTAAGGGCCGACGAAACGCGGCAATTAATCTAAAACTTGTCGGCGTAATAACACCCTCAAGACAAGACTAACTCATTTAATCATTGGTTAGTTGAATACATAATTGTAGTCGTATGCTCAGAAAATTTGTTCAAAAATATAAACCTATTACGTAAATATACCCACAGGGCATTCAAGAACAGTTCATTTTTCTCGCGGGCTATGGCAGCAGTCTTGAGAAAGTGCCACATGTCCAAAGATCGATACAATATATATACTTAATCATATACTTCGTTGTGTAACTTAAAACGCGGAATATTGAAGTGGTAAGTGTTAACATTTGGTAACCCGGTAAAAAGAAGCACTTTTAAGAGGTGAAGAATGGGTTTTAAAGATATGCACGTTTGAGGAGGAGGGATGAGTTTTGAATTGCTGTATTTGAAATAAGGGGTTCCCCACACAATATTTAGATCAAAAATCCCTGACTTTTCCAGAAGATCTTTAAAAAATTCCAGACCAAGAATTAAATTATTTTTTCACATTAATCTTGAAGGTGGGGGAAAAAAAGTGATTATAAATAATAACCTAGCAAAGTATGGAAAATAGAAAATTTGGCATTTTTATTTTTACGATTTTACATCAATGACAATAAAAAAATATATATAACTGGCACTTATAACTAACATTTTTAGAAAATTCCTCTGACTTTATCAGAAAATTTTAATAATTGTTCATTTTCACTGACAATTCCCTGACTTTTTAGGCCATTTTAATTTTCCCTGATAATTCCAGGTTTTCCAGGGGTAGATGACCTAAGAAGTTAATCTTTTGCACAAGCGCTTGTAGTAGCGACGACAACTCAGACTATTGACGATAAGAATGTTAAATGAACTCAGGACCGCCGCACTTTATTTCATAATTCTTCTTGTGTGTCAAGTGCAAAAGTACAAATAACAGAAATAAAAAGTAAGAATAAAATATAATTAAATAAAAGTAAATATATCGAAGTTGTAAGTTGTCTTCACGGCATTTATTTTACGTTTCCTACACAATATTATTTAAAAATATGTTTCAATTACTTATTTCATAGGTCCTCTCAACGTTCTAAATTTTGAAAAGTATTGATATAAAGCATTTTTTAAATGAATTTAAAAATGTATATTGCTAGAAAAGTTAGCGATGCATAAACGGATCATTTGGATGGTTAAATATTAATATTTAAGTTTTGCCAATTCATGGTAAACATCAACTAGAGACGTTAGTAGTATATATATATATATATATATATATATATATATATATATATATATATATATATATATATATATATATATATATATATCTATATCTATATCTATATATATCTATATCTATATATATATATATATCTATATATATATATATCTATATATATATATATATATATATATATAGATATAGATATAGATATAGATATAGATATATAGATATATAGATATATAGATAGATATATATATATATATATATATATATATATATATATATATATATATATATATATATATATATATATATCTATATATATATATCTATATATCTATATATCTATATCTATATATCTATATCTATATCTATATCTATATCTATATCTATATCTATATAGGAAATAAAGAAATTTAATTAATATTATACATAAATAAGTTTTTACGTATTAATTTAACTCTAATACTTTATATCATATATTACTCAAAATTATATATCTAATGCCCAAGAGTCCTTGAACAGAATTAAATTTCCTTAGAGAACAAATTTTATTAAGTACAATATTCCCTCCAAAACAAATTTCATTTATACCCCTCACCCCCAAAGAAAAACTAAACATTTTACTTAGAAAACATATTAAAGGAGAGGAGAGAAAATATTGTGTAAAAGTCTGGTAAAAATAATTTCCGAAACCAAAGAGAGAAAAAAATCTTCACGTATAAACTCTTAATAATTCAGTGAAAATAAAAGAAATCTGTATCAAAATAAATTTTGTGTAGCCAACAGAATTCTCTGTATGCTAATTTAAAAAACGTCAAAGATTTTAGCTTAGGGAAGGGGAGGGGGGGATGTCTACTCTCATTGGTTTCCTTTATGTGTGTGTTGCAAGTTGAAAACACCACACCTGCCTCCATCCATTAATTTGTCCACAACCCAGAATTATGCCAGTTTGGCGACAATTCGCCAATCTGGGAATTTCAACGGAGATTAACATAAAAAAAAAAGTGCTAAAGAAATCAATAACGATACAAATTTTATACTCAATATCAATATATTGACATTTAGTTAAGATTGGTTGGTAGAAATTACAGCGCACTAAATCTACACAACGGGCCATTCGCAATGGTTCGGGATATAGCCTAAAGAAAAGATCCGGAAACACTACATTGTAACTTTCAGCTAATAACACCTGAACTGGCACCCAAACTTCCACACTATGACCAACGACAGATTTAACGTGCATCAGTACATGATGAGTTTTCCTTACAAGGAATTGCACTAGAGACCTGTCATTCCTGAGTTCTGTGCAACAATAAACAGGCTAGGCAATAAGCTAAGAGGAAATGCATCACAACGTTATTTGTATTTGGGATTTGTCTTTAATAATGACAAACAGTAAAAAAAACAATACAATTCAAATGTTAAATGATAGTCCAGATCACTTGACCTTCGCTGTCCAATCAAATGCTTTCTTCCCTGCTTCTTTTTCCGGATAGCACAGGTACAATGTTAAATATTTTACCTGTCAATAATTTATTTACTAATTGTTGAAATCAAATAAAACTTACTTGAGATTAAAGGTATTGTCGTGGTAATTAATATGGTATAGGTTTTATTGAATATTAATGAAAATTTACCGAGCCTACTGATGTTTCACGTTTGATTTCCGTGTCAAGGTCATTCATATGCCTCACTAAAAAAATGTTACATTTAAAAATAAAACAGAGGAAATAGCGGCGATATCGCCATTTTTCAATTTGCGATATTTGGCGGTCTTTTTTCACATTTGGCGAATTCAAAACTCAAATCTGGCAGCCACACTCCGGTCACAACATTTTTCACGAGATATGTCGCCAAAAGGAGAAAATTGAATTTACTCCCAGCTATGATTTTTCCAAAGCACGTTTCGCTTTTAATTTAAACTCCCCCCACCCCCCAAAAAGACCCCCTTCCCATCTCCACAAATATTTAACGATGGCCGAGTCTTAAGAAACGAAAAGAGACTGAAAGGGGGAAGAAGAAAAAAACTAAATGGGAAAGAGAATGACTTAGGATATAAAATGAGTGGTCTTCTTGGCGAGACATATTAACAGGCGTTTTTACGCAGAGCGAGAGATTTAATTTTATTCAGCTCGAAGCTATTTATTTACATAAATAATGTAGGGAGTTCCACGACTTTTTATTCTTGTTCAGCGTTTCTTTTTTTCCCCGGCCTCTTAAAGTAACGGGAACAACTTTGCCACAATCTGTTTAAGAATAAGAAAATGACTTCCTTTTTTACCACGCTCTTTAAAAAAAAAAAAACGAGTGGAATAATTGAAGACTTTTGATTTGCATGTTGTGTTCTGATATATTTTAATTTATTTTCACGGGAGTTTTCGGCGAACAAAACGTATCCCCGGCAATAATCATTTTGAGCAATCATAAACGTTACTGCGTTTAATTAATGATTCGCTCTTGCGACATAAGAAAATTATTTAAATGCGATAAATATTTAAAAGCAAAAGGGATTATGTATATTTCTCATTCTTTCGAATTCTGAACTTATTTTAATAACTTTAAATGAAAATGGATTAAATTTATGCATTTTAGAATCATAATTAATTCTATTTGAGAGCTTTCCGTTCTTTGCAAATCCAGCTTTTCAACAAAACTGAAATATTTAATTAATGTTAATCCTTAATTTAGCAATTTCATATTTTAATAATAATACATATTCATTCACTCTTTGCAATTATGAATTGGGGTTTAGTACTGTATCTAAAAATCTATGTGCAAATTCAGATTATCGATTTAACCACATATTTCTAATAATCATCGACACTAACGGTAAGGTTAATCTTTAATTAAAATTTCTAATAATATGCCATGCAAATACTTTTAATATTTAAAAATTCGTTGGTATCAACTATGAACTCATACATAATAACAAATAATTGTTATTATGTATGAGTAGGAGGAAGGAAAAATGAAAGGTACGCATTTTCCCAAAAGAACTAAAGTGAAAATATTTCGTCTATTCTCCAAGGTAAAGAGCGGGAAAATAATCCCATTATTCCCTCAAGAAAGAAATTACAAATATATACCAAGTCCCATAGAATTCTTTCAAATTTGAATCTATGTAGAAATTTCTATTTTAAAAAAAACTAAAATGACATTTACAATTCTGCAATATAATAAAATTACATTACATGAAAAAGAATCTAATTTGAGAAGTATTGTTGAAGAACTCATTGCCTTAGGAATAATTTGAATTTTCTCATGTAATATATATATATATATATATATATATATATATATATATATATATATATATATATATATATATATATATATATATATATATATATATATATATATATATATATATATATATATATATATATATATATATATATATATATATATATATATATATATTGGGAGAACAGAAAAAAAAATGTGCATTGGTACTGGCATTGAAGAAATAATATTTTAAGGATTTTAAGAGTTAAAAGTGTCAAATCAAAATTTTTCAGTTTTTAATTTAAAATTCTTCAATAACTGTGATATCTCCAAAATCCTCAGACCACTCGCAAATTTTAATGAAATCAATCCAATAGTTCTAGAGAACATCGCGTGCATTAACTTTGGTAACATCTCAGCAATTCTTAAATAAAATATAATAAATATAAAAGTTACTTAGCAAATTAGTGAATGTTTAACGATTACTCGAAAAATGATCCGAGGACTCCATTTTCTTTAAAATTACTATGGCAGCGTGTATTTTTAGGTGCTCTTACAATTTGAAAGAATGTTCATAGTTCAAAGAATGTTCAATGTTAATTCACATAGTTCTTAAGTTACAAAGGGCTTTATCATTATTTTTGTTCATTATTTTATTTCAATTCACTATTATACAACATTAAAGTCAATGCGAAAGATGTTTAATTACACAAAATATGAATAAAATGGAAGCAGTAGTTTTAGAGAAATTAGCATACTGTTAGAGACGGTAGGTTATAATATCAAATTCGAGTAAAACTGTTCCTGTCGCGTAAATTTCGGTAAAAAGTTATAAACAGTTGCGTCACATACATAAGACACACAAGATTTTTAATCATCGTATATATTATTTATGTGATATAGATCCCTTTTACACCTCTTACACGCGACGAACAGAAGAATTTCCCGGCGCATTGACGAATTGTAAGTACAATCTCATAAATGTCAATGGTTTGTTTAAAAAATAAGTTTATTAAAAAAATTATTGAATAAAGAAACATCTTTAAAAAACTTTCAAGACTCAGCTGTAACGGTAACGCGTGGGAAATCGCAGCAACAGGTCGCGGGTTCGAGTCACGACGAGGCTACTAATTTTTTTTTTAATTATATATTCCCTAATGGGTTTCTCAGCAACGCAAGGCCAAACAGAATTGTTTATGCGAGAATTCTCAAACGGGTATGCTAGTATATATTATTTCTGTAGTATATATACCTTTCATCTTACCCGCGACGAATCTTACATGTGAGGATCAAAAGAAAGATAATTTCCCGGAACACTGACGAATCGTAAGTTCATATCATAGATAATAACGGTTGATTTAAAAAATGCGTTTTAAAAGAAATAATCCACAGAGAAAAAACTTATAAAAATATTTCCAAGATCAATAGCTAGAGCGTGCCTTTGTAGCTTAGTTGGTAGCGCTTCGGAGAAAAATAGATCGCGGGTTATCGAGTCCCGACAGCGGCAAGTATTTTTTTTAATGCATGCCTTAATGGTATTCCTAGCAATGCGAGGCCAAACAGCTAGCTGATTAAAAAGTTGTTTTTTTTAAATGCGAAGCCGCCTTCTTAATTTTCACCCTTTTAATTCAGGAGCCAACAACAAACCCGACAAGTAAAAAAAAAGGAGAGAAATGCTTCTCAAATAGATAAGTCAAATTATAATGGAAAGAGATTCAAGGAAGCAAATGCGGTGCCAGAAGTTGAAAGAATACCACGGCCTTGGTGTCAGCGCGTGAACATACCATAACAGCGGGATGCATTCTCGGGCTGGGGTCCAAGATATTCTTCTCACCTGCATATTTTTGGGACACACTGGGCTGAGAGCCCAGGGCGAAAGAGTTCGTCTCGTTTCGAAAATTATATGAGTGACTATAAAGGCGCATTCGCTTTTTCAAAATGACGGGCAAAACCTTCGAGCATGGATCTTTCATAGTAGAGAAAACAATGTTATAATCTCGCTAACATCAAAATGAGGCCAACATGTATGGCCTCAGACACGTGATTAATTAAGTCATTCCATTCATAAATTTTCACTGTTACACATTTCCCAATTCATCAGTCAATCGCGAGTATTTATTAATTCATAACTTTGAAAAGAAGTCACGTGTTTGAGGCCATTCGGTCTGAGATGTTGGTTTCACGATTATGACGTCATATTCGCTCTACCACAGTCCATTCATCCTCGAAGGGCAAAATCGAGAACAGATAAATATAATCAGTGTTCAAAAATGGCCGCCCACGGTCTCTTGTATTTCAATCCCTGTAAATCTAAAGAGAAAGAATACGGAGGTGGACGAATTTGGAATGAACGACAAAAGCTGCTGGAGTCCTAAATATAATGTTTCTTTCAACGAAGATGACATACCATAGATACTAATTAAAATACATAATCTTAAATTAGGAATTAATATTACCTTATAAAAATACTTGTTATTGCTGTCGACAAAGTAAATACGACAAAGAATCAATGATAATCAAATATGCTTATTAGTGCGTATATTGCTTTAATTAATATCAAATGAAAAATTATAAAAATTCAACGGTATAACTTTTAATAAGCAGGTTACGAAAATACAAAAAACTTCATTAAACGTTACAAATACAATGCCAAATACAAAATGAATAAACTACTCACAATATGTAGGGTTTAGGTTATTTTAATACCAATTAAAATAAGGATTTAATTTTTAAATATGAAATAATTTTCAAATATCATTAAAGAAATTTAATAAAATTAATATATTTTATTCATTACTCTTTTTTATTTGATTACTGTTCAAATGTAATTTAAAATGGTATAATTTTCTCGATGGAAAAAAGAAGAAAAAAAGGAAAATTTTACGATGGGAAATATTTTATATTTCTTATAAATATAAATTATTAATTTCCTTAAATAGAAATTACTTTGTGATTTAAAATAAAAGTTCAGCATAAAAATGTCTTTTTATACAAAACAACGAAATGTTTGGAATCCAAGCGAGCAAAATAAACAATTTATTTTACATTCATCTAAACATATACGTATCCTCATCAAAATAACATAAAATAAAAAAAAAATCGGATTATTATCCAACTTTCTTTAAGATTTCTGTTGACGTGACTCTCAGTCACAAAAATAACGACCATTTTTTAATACCTGTTCTTCAAATTGAACGATAACTGCATTTTCTTGAACATAAAAAACTTTTTCTGTCATTAGCTTGTTCTTCATCTAACTTCATTTACAGGTAACATATCACTTGGGTCTCATCGGGGCAATGATTGGGGCAAAGAACAGGAACGGGATTAACTGTTCCGCAAAAAGAACGGCAATATCAAACATGTTCCTTGACCTCAAAGGGTTAACTTTAGAACCTTTTCTAACGTAGAAACTTTTTTTTAACATTACGCAATTTTTTATGAGGATTTAGTTTTTACCAATCACACCTGCACGTATGTTGAAATGACATAACACATGACGTTTTTAAGCAATTTCTAAATAATAAAAATTGACTATTTGCACTCCCAAGAACATCTTTGACATTTGCGTTCTTTCTACGGAACAGTTATTCCTCTTTTTAATGTTTGTTCCAAAAAAAAAAAAATTATGCCCAGAGAGAGAGAGAGACAAAAAAAATCAATCTGTTTCGAATCTGCAAGAAAACCATGTTGAAAAAAAGATTGATATTTTTTAACCCTTTGGGTACATTTGACGAGTGAGACTCGTCATCTGCTTACTTGGGCGAAGTTAAGGTGGACGAGCCTGACTCGTCATCTGAATTTAAAAAGCAGGCGTTGAATTTAAGAAGCAGGTGTTGAGACAATCCGTCCCATGGGCATAAAAATCTTCAAATAATTCAGTACTCAAAGGGTTAAACACAAGATCGTGCTGTTCTCGTTAATTTTAAAGAACAAGAAATTAAAAGAACTGGTCGTTACGTTGTCGCCTGAGGGGCGCAATCCAAGTGCAAAGAGTAACATAATGGTAGCTTTTCCCCAATTAGGAGTATTCAATTAGTGTATAAAAATACTTTGAAAAAAACCGAAAACGAATTTCCCCCCCCATACCCAATACTTCCATCCCTTTATTCAAGAAAGTTTGAAAGTAATAACCAGATAAATTATTTCCTGCAAAATACCAATCAATAATGAACTAGAAATAAATCTACAAATACATCCAATTAACAACCTAAACGAGTCGAAACATGTAAAACGCAAAGCAACAACACGAACACGAAATAAAGCGCGTATCATTAATGCAACTCCCAAATACGTGTTAATTAGTTATGCCTGTTACTTGAATTACCACGGTGAATGGCAATTCAAATTACAGATAATTTAAACACTCATTTAAATCGAAAAACGCTTCACCAGGGGGAGCAGGTCGCATGAAATCAAAGAGTCCCAATCTCCGATGTTAATACTTTCTGCTCGACAAGTCCGACACAACAATTCCATTTGCATGACATTTACATCCATATTTATTGAAACGCAATTTCTGAAGTTGCGTTAAGCAAATTAAATGTCCAGTGCAGGTGGTTTAGAAAAGCGGATTGATCTGACAGAAGTCAAAAGGCTTTCAGGCTGCAATGGAAGGATATTCAATCCTTGACATCGCGTGATGCGAGATAATAAAGCGCTTGCTGTCGTATCCACTCGAATTACGGACAAAAGGACAGCATACAAAACGAACTGTGGAATATAAATGGGCATGGGCTCAGTAAGAAAATTCTGTGAGTTAATATTGCATCAAAATGCAATGTACATTCACGGCCAACAAATATGATTTTGATAATTATGTAAATTTAAAAGTTTTCCCACAAAAGAATAAATATTGCTTTCTTCATAAAATATTGTTGCGGGTTACCAAAATAATCTGTGCTACCAGCACACCCTTGCAGACTAGTAATGAATTATAGTAAAGAGTTCGATAAAATACAATTGTGCATTAAAAAATAAACTTTTTATTACACAAAGCAGACATTTACTTTCCAACTTATCCCAGATCAAAACACCTGTTCCATCAATTTTCGAAACATAAAAACATCCAACCCATGTTGCCAAAACTGAAATGTAAATTTTCTAATAATGAACTTGCAACAAATTACATCCATAATTTTACAAATATTGTATAATTGCTTTTTATCTGTAGCTTTGCAGACGAAAAAGAAACTGATGACAAAATGGCAGATTAATATTTTGCTAAATCACAATTATCCATATTATCATACAAGCAGGATTAAATGGGTTTGGTTTATTTTGAACTAATGTCGCACTAGAGCAACAAGAATCAATAAAGATTTTGGATTTATCCTGAAAGAAAAACTCAGAAACATTTCTTAATTTCGAATCCTGGTTAGATGAGGAGAACAATACTTGAGCTTCCACCCCACTCTCTAAACTTTCACACTACGACCATTTCAGCAGAATTAATAAGATTTATGAGATTTTAAATTATAATATTTGTCATTAACATAAGAAATACATATAGATTACTATTAATATCAGGCTAATGTGCATTGGTTTAAGAATTCATTTTCTACCATTTATATTAATTTCTACCCTTAACACTGTAACCAGCATATCCTTTTTTGTAATCATATGTCCCGTCCTATTGTAGGTATCCGTCACATTATATATTTCTTGTACCCGTAACTACATCGCCAGCGTTCTCAACGCAATGCAAAGTCCCTCTTCTCTAATCCAAAGAGCGTTAGTCCTGTCTATGTTTTCTTACAGCGTACGAGCATTAGGCAATGTTCCCTCGAGATATAAATTCTATAATTAAGAATGTGAAATTAAACTTGTTAATTATCAAATCTTGGGCCTTGATTTGTTTCTAGTCTTATAAAACTTTTTAATGACGTTATGCCTCGTTTTTAGAATAAATATGTTTAAAAAGAGTTAAAATCGGTAACAAAAATTGCGTGTGAAATTACGGATTTACCTACAGCACTACGCAGAGACATTAACTAAAAATAATTATAAAAATTTAATTGACCATTTCGAACGCGCTTTTAAAAACTTTGAGCAAACATATCATATTTGAAGACATCATTACCTAATTCCCAAATTTAACAATCCCACAAAGTAAGAAAAATCCAACTCCCCCATCGAAACAACTAATGCGCACACATAGTACCTATTACCGACAAACTAATGACCAAGGTGCCCACGATACCAAATCACCAAGCCCCGAAATTTACAGTCTTAAAAATCCCAGAAAAGCCTTCATAATTCAATGAGTTAAAAGACTTCCTTCCAAAAGTTCTCCAAAACTCCCCCAAAGAAACATAACTCAGTGCGAACCTCGGGCCAGAGACAAAGTGACTTTTTACGGCCATCTATAACTTGTTACCAGGACAAAGTATCTCCTTCTAAGAGGGAGCGAAAACAAAGGCCATAAAATGGAGGGGACAAATAGACGTCCCGAAGATGTCAATAGGATGCTGCTTCAGGGGAGAAAGGAATGGATTTTGATGGAGGTCGATAGACGGCCGTTAGACGTCAGTTTTATGGTGATTAACCGCCTTCCAATTTGAGGAGGGGGAGGGTGTCAATTTCAGGAGTTGATTGGAAGTTCATTGATAGGTTTCGGCCATTAAGTATCGCCTTTCCGGAGCGTGGAGGGGACAACAGCCGTGGTTCTACCTCATTTCGCGGCGTGAACTAATGGGGGATTTTACAATCGGAAGAAAAGCGTGGGTTTAATGAGAAAATTACAGTGAGGGTCTGTGCAGTGAAATTTCGATTATCCGGCAATTGCGGGACTGGAAGGAAAATGTTGGTATTAAAAGCGGTTTGATGAAAATTCACCACCGATGAATTTCAGGTAAAGCTTTTAATAATAAAGTAAATACAATTTTTAGTGCGATAATCAGCCAAAGCCCTTATAAAAAAACATGGAAAAACTGACACAAAACAGTTAGTACGGGAATGTTTCCTTCTTCACATCTGTTTGGATGGCATGAAAATTGTATTTCTGTGAAGATAATCGATTACGGAATTAAAAACATCAACATTAAGTGATAGAATTAAGCAAATATTGAAAGAAAATATTTGAATAAAAAAATCGTAGCCCGATTAAACATGACACAGTTTGTTTAAGGAAAATATATGAATTATTTGTTTATTATTAAGAAAAAAAGTGATTTTAAATTTTATTAGAAAAAAAATAATTTTAATATAATTAATTTTTTTTTAAAAACGCAATGCCAAACATATCTAATTTTTAATTATATGACATTTTACATCCATGTCTAAACCAGGGAATTGAACCCTGAGGTGATAATGTTATGATGTTAAAAGTACAAAAAAAAAACCTTTTTAAATGAAAAGTAAACGTATAGTGGCAAGTAATGCAACAAATTAACAATGATAATTTAATTTTATAAGATATAAAATACTTCTTCAACATAAAATACTCAGAAATATAGAGCGTAAGACTGTATGCAAATGAATAATAATATTTTAAATAAGAAATTATTGCAACCATATTTGACTAATGATCTTCAAACATAATGAAAACTAAACATTTTTACTCATTTCCAAAAACCCTTAATAAAAACTTTGTTTTAACTATTATTATTATTATACGATTTATATATTAAGAATATATTCTTTTAAATTTAGTGGCATAGCATAAATGTATATTAGACTCTATATATATAAACTATGATTTTATTAAGATCTAAAGGGGGGGGGGGATATAAATTTTAAAAAAGAACAATTCTACATTGCAACTGCTTCTGTACGAACAAGTTCAAGTCAAATACTTCTTTTTATCTTAAGGTAGTAAAATAAAACTTTTATTTTGCGTATAAATATATCTCAGTAGGGAGGGGGGTAAAAAAGAAAGCGAAAGGAGGGACACGACCCCACAGGTTACAACCTCATACAATTCAAAGACAGAAAAGAGAAGACACAAATCCAAGTCAGTGATACACTGGATAACAATTTCCCTCGAGTCGGAAAGAGAAGGACGGGGCCTAGATCCAATTTAAAGATGACAACGCAGACCAAGTTGTCCGCGGAGTCCATAAACAGAAGATCGGGTATATTTCCGCAAATAAAAGAGGTCCAGGTCACTGGAGTGAGCTATGGATTGATTTTATATAGTTCTTTTTTTTTATGGTAGCAGACATTTAAGTTTTAGAATAAAAGAAAATACGATTAAAATCCATTTAAAAATTATACAAAGTATTTTGTGTATTTATAAACTTAAAACTGTTTGGTGATATTGTTTTGAAATAAGCAGATATTTCTATAAATAACAATTAAAGCCCATTATATTTTTAACTATTATAGTTAAAAATATAACTATTTATATTTATTAGGTTATAATAAATAGAGGTAGCATCTATAAACAAGTTTTTTTTTTATAAACTAAACATTTTATCAATAATATAAAGGACAGAATATGGAATTAAGTTAATTTTAAAATAAGAAATAAAATATATATTTTTCAAAAATATATAAAATAAAAACAAAAGCATATAGAAAAAAAATTACAAAATTTTATCAGCAGTATATTTTTTATCACATTCCGACGTAATATTGCAAAGTAAAATTAAGAACCATTGAGAAAACATCACGAAGCTGTCTTTTTCATCAGAAAGTAAAATGGTGATTTTGTCTATATCATATAACTTAAAAGTTTTATAAAAATTTTCTCAATCGTATAAAAAAATGTAAATAAATACGGATTAATTGGAAAACCTGTATGAACTTCCTTTGGATTGTATTACGCCGTTATTCAGTATTAAAAACGAATCAAAAATAGAAAAAATTAAGACTAAGTACAAAACATTTAAAAAAATGTCTGATAAATTATTAAGTTTGTTTTTAGGTCTAATGTATTACTGGTAAGTTAAGGTCTACAATTTAATTATTTATCACGATATTCTTACTAAATTAGATATCGCGAGTACCTAATATATCCAATATATGCTAAAACTGAGTAAATTCACATTATAACATCTCATTAAACATATGTAAACTTTAGTCTTGAAAAATATTTTAAGCAATTCAAATTTGAAAAAAAAAGATAATTGAATAAATTTGAACAAAATAACCTAAAATATTTAACTCATCAAAATTTTAAAAAATCATTGCCAACTATTAATTCCAACTTTTAATACAATACATTTCAGAAATTCAATGATTCTTTCTGTAAATAAAAGATCTTAAATTTTAATACTCAAATAATAGGAAAATAATCCAAAGACATACGCTTATATTTATAAAAACGACCATACATTTAATAACCTTATAGTAAAGCAATAATTTTATTTTGTTTGTAAAACAAACAAGAAAAAACAACAATAATTTTGTGCATCTAATGTATAAGCCACAATTTAATACAATTCTAATTAAAAAAAACTAGCAATACAAAAATAATATGTTTTTTTTAATTTAGTGGTAAAAATATTCTTGATAGCGAAATCTAATTATAAAAAAACATCCAAGAAATTAAAATAAATTTCAATCCTACTGAAAGTTAAAACATTTAAATGACATTTTTAATTAAGTGACCAAAGCATTTTTAAAAATTCTAGAAATATAGCACTAGAAAAACTAAAAATTATTAGATATAGATTTTAAGTCTAGTTGTAAATGATAAAACTTCTCAATAATTGCAATTGTAAAATAAAAATGCGATTTTCAAACAAAATTAAAAAAAAAAAAAGCTTTATAAATAAATACAACTATTTAACTAATTTCAATTCCTCAGGCATTCATATTCAAATTCAGTACAACATACAAAATTCCAAATTTTATTTCAAATTAAAATTTCATCCACAAAACTGCAATTCTTCTAAATTTAAAATTGCAGTCACACAAATAAAGAATCCATTTCAAAAACTTAAAATTTAAACAACTCAAAATTCTATTTTAGCAATTCATAAGAGAAACTAATCCCATCAAACTAATTTTACTCATTGGAAAAAGCTCGAAAACCTTCGAACCTTAAAAATAAAAACCTTCACAAGACACTTGAATTACTAAAGATCATAAAAGTACAACATAAATTCAATATTTTTAAAATTTAAAAAAAAACAGGAAAATAAATTTAACCTTATAAAATTTATTTCCACAAACAAATCAAAATTTATTTCCCAAAAACAAATCAAAATTTATTTCCCAAAAATAAACAGTAAAAAAATATCCTACCCGAAAAAAAACTAACACCTCTTAAAAATAAAAACAAACAAAATCATACTATAAAAATCAATAAAATCCAATAGATATTCAGTGAATACTCTACCAAACCATATATAAAAAATTAAACGAAAACTTTCCTACAAAACTCATTCATAAAAACAACAAACACCTTAAACAATTCCCATTCGCAAAAGAAGAAAAAAAACCACTCTATAAATAGTCAGTCATCTCACCCAAATAGGTGCTGGCTCCCGTGAGGACGAAGAGCAACTTGAGGGCATCTAGCATTGGGGGGCTCAGGGGGTGTCACTGGGGCCCCCCGACTCACGACGGCGACACGCGGCGGGTATCCACACTCGCTATCCGGCACCGGAGCGAAAGATGCGGCGTCCGGCTCCCGAGACGGTAGCATCACTGCCGGCCCATCGATTCACTCGCGGAGATGCCGGGGGAAAAAGAGTTGCGCGGAGCAAGGGAGACGGAGATAGGTGTGTGCGTAGGGGGGGGGGATGATCCACTGGGTCTTTCTTTAACCCTTTTTACCGGGATCCCCACTGCGGGACGGGGTGGGATGAGTTGATGTTGCACTGGAGCTACACAACGGGATCTGTCCCGAGGGAAAGGCCCGAGAACAATGCTTTGTAGTTGGTCTGATGACGAGGATAACACCTGGGGTGGCACTACACGCACTTGATGAAAGTGAGGATGTTTATATCAAAATAAATTTAATGTGCATCGGATCCCTCTACACGACGGACGTTTTTATGGACGACGGGGAACGGAACTGGTCACTCTTCCGATTACGAGCTAGCAGAACTCTCGTAAACGAGATTCTAGTGGATGTAATTATCAAGTGAAATTTTGAATGTTTGAATATTTGGATGGGGTTGCACCTCTCGGATATTAGAAGTAAAGTTCCATAACTATTCCTAAAAGTTTTTTTTTAATACAGATAACAGAACATGTTAAAAAAAAAGGTGTGTGTGTGTGTGGGGGGGGGGGGGGGGGGGGCACGAAAGATGTTGTGTATAGGAATAAGTTAATACTTCCATTTGTATTGTAAATGAAAGTAATGAATTACTTTTGCGACTTACACAATTCCAACAATAAAAAAAAAACTTTTATAAAACTTAAATGTATTTTTTTACATTTAAATTATTAAATTACATTTAAATTATTAAATTACATTTAAATTATTAAATTACATTTAAATTATTAAATTACATTTAAATTATTAAATTACATTTAAATTATTAAATTACATTTAAATTATTAAATTACATTTAAATTATTAAATTACATTTAAATTATTAAATTACATTTAAATTATTAAATTACATTTAAATTATTAAATTACATTTAAATTATAAAACCATTTACTTGACATTACCCAAGTCTTTTATTTTTAGTTAATGAATTTATTGTTAACTTTTAAGTACATTTAATATAATAAAAATGTTTTTTTTTAAAGTATTTTTTACATTTATTAATTTTAACTTTTTAGTGCCGAATAATAATTGTATGGCTTTATACTGTAGTCCTGATTACGTACTGTCATCCTGACTACGTATTTATGTCGTGTTTCAAGTTGATACGATTTGAAGCACAGCCTCAGAGTGGGTTAAATAATAACGTGTAAAAAAAAAGCTATAAAATGACGATTTTCTACCACTTTTTTTTTATTAAAAAAAATACTAATTAAAGTGAAAGCACTTGTTCTCTTAAAATATATACCCTACTTTGAATATATGTATATATAGTCACGTCAATAGATAGGTAATAATCCAAAATATGTTTCACGTGGTTTTTGAGCAGCACACCATCTTATTACGTTACTTCAACTTTAAAAAAAAACTTGAATTCGAAATTTTCTAGAACCTTGGAGAAATTAATATATATAATTTCATTTTTATTTAGCAACGAGGCAGATAATGCAAGCCTTCCTTTTACTTCCTTCATTTGCATTTAACCTCTTTTTCCTACTTGTAAGTGCCTATATTTAAAAAAGAAGTAAATCATCCATTTAATGATAAGACATTTCTCCAATTTCAATTGAGACGTTTTCCGAACCACACATCACCAGTTACTTAAACCCTGCTCCCACCAATAAATAATTCATTCCTCATTTCGATCTGGTAACCCACAAAACAAACATTCAATCGACTCATTCCACAAGTCCCCCCCCCCCCCCCCCCAAACGAACCAACAACCCTTTTCGAGAGCATTCCTGCAGCAGTACGCAGACAATTGCCCTGGTGGAATCCAGTGATCGGGAAAACTCATTTCGTGCGGGGCAATAAAGAAGAGGGCGGTTAAATGGACAGACCAGGGGCAATTCCACGGGCGTAATTCTAACGACTGTCAATTATCCTGCTGAAGACTCATTGGACGCCGGGGCACCCCCGGGGAAAACACAAAGGGATAGGCTTCAAATTGAAAGAAATGGGAAAGCAGGGTTCCTCTTCTTCGTTAAACACTTATTTCTTTGCGAAAGAAACTCGAGTGGGGAATGAGTGTCAATAAGAAAAAGGTCATGGAATGCCGTATATCAAGGATCAAATATTTGGTGGAATTAACTTCGCACAATAGGCAATTGGCGACGGTTCGAGAACTATCTTAAATGCAAAAACCCGTGAACACTGACTCTTAATTATTAACCATGGCCAGATGACGTGGACAACACTTGAGCTGGCACCCACACATCAGATTCTCGTTTACCAGTCCCATGTATTAGAATGTGTTTTTTTTTTGTTAGCAGACGATGAGGAATAAAACTAGCAACCTTCCTATTACTATTTCCCTACACTCTCAAGTCGAGATTTGTATCACAATCGCCCGGTTATGAATCTTGGCACTCTACCGTCTCAGCCACCCGCTGTCCCAGTGTCAATAAGAAAAAGGTAATGGAATGGTCATCCTAAATGAAGGTTCCAAGTATAGAGTTAGCATCAATTTGAATACATGGATAAACGAAGTGATGTACAACGTCAGTTTGAAATTTGAAGTAAAAATGTTGCATTTCAACGAAAAAAATTGTTAAATTACCGATTGGATAATTGATGTTCTACGCAAAAATAGAAAGGAAGGCATAACATAGATAACTCTATACTTGAACCTTCTGACTTCCTTCTGTAAGAACTTTCTAACTTAGATCTTCCTAGGTTAACTACACTTTAAAAATTGTTACTCCAAATGCAATGACAGATTCTGAGTAAAATTATTCGAATAAACACTATGAGCAGGCATGACCGAAAAAATTGTAATGGCAAAAAACTAATACGTGTGCTCAACAACATAACAAACGATATTTTTTTTATACACGAAATGACGAGAAATTACTGATAAATGCTTTTGTTTATCCATCTGATGACGCCATGTATAAGAGCGCCTTCTGAAGAAACACAAAATATTTTGTTGTCCCTTACATTTTGTGTGAGGATAAATTATTAAATAATTTTCGAGTCGGAAATATGCCCAGACGATTCATCTGAACATATAAGAATAAACTTTTGTCAAATTTTTGTAATTTTTTTTTAAAATGCAAAATATGAATACATGTCTAACGTTTTAATATTGAACCACATTCAAGAGATATAAAATTAGCAAATGATCCATAATTTAAAAAAAAATCTGATCACGTAATTGTATTCAAAAACTTTGTCACATAAAAACAATGGTTTTATAAAATTAACAATAATTTACTTTTAATACTGCGTCACTGTAATTGGTTACAAATCTTTAATATTCCAATTTATTTTAAAAAGGGAAAAAAAGAGAAAGAACCTTCAGAAGAGTCGATAAAGTGTTACAAGAAAGTGATAACGAACAAATTCGATTCACAACTTTCCCGATATCCAGCACCAATACCCGATTGAGTTTTTGGATTCAAAGCAGTTCGACTATCGTCTATCGATAAAGATTATAAAAAGAATAGCTGTCGATCAACAAAGTTACAGTACCTCGTTAAAGGAAATCAGTCAGGTAATGTGTTATATGTTTTAACAACTATAAAAGAAAGTGCGTGCAAAATAATTTACAAATTGAACAAGAAAAGTCAAATACAAGTTTTATTGAAAATTGAAGATTAACGGATTCAATAGAAATAGTTAGGATAATGCATATTACCCAAAAATATTTTATATATTCAAATCAGTTGAGGGCATTTGCTCTTAGTATGCGTGTCAAATGAAATTCTATGTTTACCGCGCTTTCATACCTATACACATTACAGCTTTCGCAACATTATATCTAATATTTCAAATCCTTGATAACCGTAGTGAGTAGAACCTTAATAAATTTATTAAATAAAGCAATACCTAGGCTTATTTGCAGTTTCGAGCTGCTACCTCCACAACACACACACATCTCCTCTTGGAGCAAAGAAACTTTTCGAGAGGGTGGGAACAGGAGCAGCTCAGGAAGATTTTTTCCGATAATGACCAAATAATACCTCGGGCTCTCGTAAGCGGTAAGAGATGACGGGAAATCACCTAAAAAGTACCACTTCCTCAACGATAAGTAAACGGCGGAAAGAAAACTTTCGGGAGAGGGAAAAGTGGATGGAAGCTAAAAAGCATAGTTACATAAACGTTTTTCCCAGCGGAGTCTTACAATGGTGATCATCCAAATACTAATGGCCGTATGGGAAGGGTCCTTTTAACGTTTATCACTGCGTCATTAAGTAACTTATAAATAAAGGAATGGGTAAAATGAAGATTTCGACTTAATTAACCAGTTACGAAAATATACAATTAAAAAAAGTATCATGAAATCCTGTAACATGAATAGGAATATATTTAGTATTTTACAGTTTAAAGTCATTTTCAAGTAAACTCTGAACTTACGCATTATTCAGGGTGGCAACAACATTCTGGAAAAAAAGTTCCCTGATATTTCCCTGATTTCCATGATGTTGTCACAAAATTTTCCCTGATATTACAATTACATTAAGAAATAATGCAATACATGCTTTGTATAGAAACAAAGTATCCACGCTACAATCAATACTTATATATAAGAATGGAGTGTCTGTCAGTGGAATCGAACAAAACCCCTCATTTTGAGTTTTCTCCACGAATTAAGATACACTGATTCCGAAAATCACATTTAAATTTTTTTTGTCTGTGTCTGTTTGTCCGGATTTAACTCAAAAACTACTGCACGGATTTTTATGAAACTTGCACCGTGTGAACACACTTTTCTTAGTTTAAAATATGCACTTTGTTTCATGTGGATATCTGCAACCGTTCAAAAGTTATAGAACTTTTTCTATTTTCTCTAACATTACGCCTATGGGAAATTTACATCTCGATCTTCCCCTCATAACATTATTGTTAAAAATCACCTTGGCGACCAAAAATATTTTTCGACAATACTGGGATAAACGATTTATTTTGATTGGCTAATGAGTAAATGTCGCCAAATGAATTAAAAATGTCGCCAAACGAATTAAAAATGTCGCCAAATATTGCCAAATGAATTAAAAATGTCACCAAATGTTTCCAAATAAATTTAAAAATGTCGCCAAATATTGCCAAATGATTTAAAAATGTCGCCAGATGTTGCAAAATAATTTTTTAAATGTCGCCAAATGAATAATAAATGCCGCAAAATTAATTAAAAATGTCGCGAAACGGATTAAAAATGTCGCCAAATATTGCCAAATGAATTAAAAATGTCGCCAAATGAATTAAAATTTTCTCCAAATCAATATAAATGTTGCCAAATGAGCTAAAATAAAGGTCCTATATTTAAAAATATCATCACAATGGCGAAATTAGTGTCCAAATAACAAAATTAACGTCGTTAACAAAAACCTCGCCAACCGAAGGAGGAAGATAAACCAGCTTTTTTGACTGACGCCATGTGTATTCATGTTCTGAACAACTTAACTTTTATGACAATAGTGCTATTTGTTACGGAGTGGACTATGTCTATGGTGTTGAAATGGGCCACCTTAAAAGTTTAATTTAAGGTTTTCTATATTTATACCTCCATGTAGCTTATTTTTAAAGTTTTACCTCAAAAACATATTATTGGAATTCAAAAATGAATATTTGATAATTAATTTTTTATAAGAAATATTGTCCGTAAATATTGACCCTTATGAAATTATGTTGAAAGACGGATATATAGACTCCGGTCACCAATTAGCACAAAAAAAAAACTTCACCAAATACGATACATTATTTTGATTTGGAACAATGCAATATTTGTTCTTTGATATATTATTGCGTCGCCAATATTAAAACTAATGAATGTGAAATATTTTTATACAAAAAATGTGCAATTAAAAAAAAATTTAGGAATTTTTATTTAATAAAAAGAAACATTTTACAAAAACATCACTTTAAATAGTAATCGCTTTAAATAGTAGTCGCAATAGCATGTAAAGTCGTGAACATAAAAATAGATTTAGGTATCTCAAAAAATATTCAAAGTAATTTAATAAATCTGTATTTTGATAAAGTTTATTTTTCACAGTGCACAAAGCGTGATATGAGATGGCTACGCTGACAATACAAAATCGCGCATCTCTTACTGAGCAAAGTGACCACGAGCAACGCCGGGCCATATTGCTAGTAATACAATAAATGTATTGCATTATAAATGAAAAATTATAATGAATATAAATTGACAGTTAAAATAATAATTTATAGATACAACACAAATTATGCAATTGCGACAGGCATAATAGTAATTAAACATGTTATCTTGAAGTAGATATTGCAAAAAAAGCAAGTATTTTCAAATTATTTCTTCTGTAGATAATTTTAAATGTTTTATTATGCTTCATATTTCCTATTCCAATCTTCAATAAATCCCATATTCATTAGCCCCCTCGCATGTTGCTTACAATTCAAGGTCCACTTTGGTTTTGCTTCTCCCTCCAGCAAAGGGTTCACGTTTTTACGAAAATAAAACTGAAAATATTAAAACGCGCATAACCATGATTTTTGTTTTTTTTAATTCTTATTCAGAACTAAAAGGAAATATTGACAACTAAATTACCCAGAATGGAGGGCATAACAGACAATAATAACCGTTTTAATGACCCAAATTTGAAAATTTCCCTGATTTTTTTTGTGTGATTTTGAAAAATTCCCCGACTTTTCCCTGATATTTCCAGAATTAAAAATTTACATGATAAATCCCTGATTTCCCGGTTATGTTACCACCCTGGTATTATATATCGATAAAAAAATATTGACAAAATGAATAATTTGACTTATATTTAGTCTTGTCTATAAAAATAAGTTATTTTTAAAGCATCATGTCCTTCTGCAAATTTTACATGCATAGGATATTAGCGAATCATTTAATTTCATTTAATAGCTCTCAATTCTAAAAAAATTAACTGGTAAACATAATACAAACTCTCGATTGTCCGGATGGGATCTGGTCCAAATTGATCCAGATAATTGGAGTTTCACTGTATTTAAAAAGTAAATGTGTATTTTATACAAAGCAAATATGACAGTGTACCTCAAAGTTCACTAACCACAATTTTTAAATTCAACAACATCGGCACCATACCGCGTGCAATTACGTGACCATAAACAGGTCAGATTTAAAAAATACAATACACTGTAAAAACACAGAAAGACTCAAAAGAACAAATTCCGACTCCACGCAACGTTACCAGTCCACGAAGAAACTTTCGCACCGGGTTTTTCCGATAATGGCAAAATGATAACTCGGGCACCCGTAAAACGGTGAGGAAGAGATGAGTAGAAAATTCCCTCAAGTGCAATGCGAAAAAGGGGGTCACCCTCTTCCCTTATATGGGGCAGATAACGACGCCTGCAAGGAGGGCAATCCATCTGAAGGGCCGTCTGCATCGATCCCAAAGAGATTTATGTTCGGAGGCAAATATACATGTGAAGATACCCGCTTCGCCCCCCTGTACAAAGGAAGTTTTTACGCGCGGATGCGTCCCATTCGTACGCTTCGTGGGACACCCCCTCCAGATCACCGCTGACCATGGACCCCCGATTCAGAGCTCATCCGAGTTTTTAGTCGGGACAATTTACCTCAATTTTTGCTTTTCCGAGAGAGTGAGCAACTGGGATAAGATGGGGGAGTTTTGAGATAATGGGATTAGGATGGATTTTTGCTCTAACTTATAGGTGGAGATTTTTTATATTAATATATCATCAGGGTGGTAAAGAATGTTTCTTCAAGAAAGAAGAAAAAAAGTGCAATTAATTATAAAACTAGGGCCTCCGCAATTAGTATTGCGGAGGCCCTAGTCATTCTTCAATGCTTTTCCTGCGCTTTAGTTGAATTCAGCCCGTTTGACAAAGTAAACCGCGTAAGAAGTAAGACAAAGACCATCTACGTATGGCGAGAGTCTTACGAGAGACAGATAGTTACCGACAAAGTAAATTACTGTTGTTCAAATTTTGAGGTGTAGATGGTGTCACGATGATAACTTCCGTTTTTTTATTTCAAAGCACAAAGAACTAATTAATTGCTTAATATTTCATAGTTTAAGCACATTTACAGTTCACTCTCTTTCAACTGAAACCTTGATCATAAAACTTGATTATATAGTTCAGGAAGAGTGACTGTGACAATATTCGGCCTCAGCTATTAAATATATAGTTCAGAAAAACTAATTTAAAATAAGTGACGTACAATTACGTGAAAAAAGGATTCACTCTATTGCTATTCAGAATCGTGCGTGGGAGTATAGCCAGTGGTAGAATTCTCTGCTTCATAAATTGTATTATGTAAAGATAAAAATTATAAAAGACAAAAGCACAAGCTTTCCTATTTAAAGATATAAGCAGCAATCTAATAAAAGAACCTCCTGGTTCAACATTTTGTATTTGCATGCTAAATTTTTTATATATGTGTACTCTTAGAAGACGTGCGCCTTTCATATGACTATTCGCTCAACTATATTCACAATAATTATAACACCTTCCTGCATATTCAATAGTTATTGTGCGCAAAAATTAGTACTTTCCCGTAAGACCACAGGCATGACAAATATAAATCGATTGAAAATACCTGGTAGTTTGTTTTTAAATTTAACTTTAAAAAAAAATAACCATCATACAATAAAATTTTAATAAATACAATTTCTTTATTTTAACATATTTTTTTTTAAATGATACATATAGGACTTGATTCATTTCACTAGCATTAATTTTTTTTGCTCAACTCAAAGAATAATAAACCTTTAAAAAGGACGCCAAAAAGTCAAATACACCAAATAAATCTATCATGAAACGAGAAAAGTTACGGAAGATACTTAGAAACGCAAAGATACGTTCTCTAAAGAGAAGTAATAAAAGTTCAAAAAAGGAATAAATCTAAAGCCAACTTTAAAATCCTATATGCAGAATTACGTAACTCTTTATTTCTACAGGGTATAATATAATGGGCATGCAAATCTCGCTGGTCACCATCAAGAAGCATAAAACGCCGACGCTAGCTTAAAAGTCGGATGGTAATTCCGGAATAGATAAAGGGAAACGAACTCAAATAAATTTCCCTGGGAAATCTTGAGCGCTGCAACCCGTTCGGTGTATTTCAAAAAGCAGCTATTTGAAATGACGCCAACAAAAGTTTGAAAACGGAGAAACGATAACTAGCTACAGATTACTTCGAGTGATATGCAAATAAAAATTCATGGATATCAGATATCGCCTCATAGAAGAAAAATCAGAATTCTGGAGCTTCAATTCGGCCGAACCATCAACGTTTATCTTTAAAAAGTTATAACCGGAAACATAAAACCAACTTACTGAACTTAAATTTACAGTACTCCTTGAAAAGACGGGGCCATGCATTTAATGAACAAAATACAGAATGTCAGAGAAAAAATGTTCAGCGTGGTAGAAGAAACAAATAGACATGTCTTCCACGTAGTCTAAGTTGACCATTACGTTTACGTTAATTGGAGACAAGTATTTCGGTTTCAAATGGACATAATATAATCATCGACAAAAACTTACATTTATGCAAATAACTTGCCATTAAAAAAAAATTGCAGCAATCCGAACTATTGAAACTATCCTAGAAATGTGTTCACCTTATATAAATCAAAAGAACATTCAATAATGATAATCTTGTATTGCCACATGCTTAAATCTTGTTTAAATCACTGAGCTAAAATAATATAAACACTGGAGCGAGGACTCCCCTTGAGCGACAATGTAGTTTACCGTGCCGAGCGGAAGCATACTATTCAGAAGAAAATTTGAAAACACATTCTACATTGGCACTTCGCGTGACGTCAGAGAAAGGTTTAGATTTTTTTTTTTTTCGGCTCCTTGTGTCTTCTTTTTCTTGTTAGTATGTAAAAGCATTACACGTGTAACATTTTACTTAATTTTTAAAAACCCAGAAATATATTTTTAAATCTACGTAAACCTATGCGGAAGGACTATTTTTTCTACCTTAGCTCAAACAGGAGCAAAGTGGTCGCGCACGCTTAGTCCTAGCTCCAGAGTCTATAACTAATTTAGCTCAGTGGTTGAAACTAATGCCTAGATATATATTTTGTAAGTAAAGCAACTTTAAATAATAAATAAAAACATATTCAGATAAGGTTTTTCCAGCGTTGCAATATAAAATGATTGCAAACAGAGGCACTTTCAGATATCAATAAAGATATGCGCTTAAAATGTTATATCTTAAGTCGATTGGTTTCAGGAAGAAGAAAAAAAGCATACTAACTTTTACATACCCAAAAGTTTTAAAGAAACTTGCGTAGTTTTAAATGTTAGCAATTTTTCACTGCCAACCCGAATCAGACTTTATATCCCAACGACCCCTTACAAATCTTATTACAAAGAACAATCCATGTCATTAACCCCACCCGAAATCCCCCTTTATCCCCGACTTCCCAACATGTAACAAAATTCAGTGCAAAAACAGACGATCTTCTTTTTTCTTTTGAATTAGACACCACAACAAAGTCGAGAGGGTGGAAAACATAAAATATATCCGACCTTCTTCTCTGCGTCCAAAGCCCGGGGCTCATCAATCATTAAAAGCAGGACGAAACAAACAAATGTCGGAAGATAACAGATGTGTCGGGGAGTAAAAGAGTTAGGGGTAGGGGGGAACATCCAATACCGTGCTAGTTTTCCGGCCGCAGAACCGGCGTTTCCTCACTACTTCCACTCCACTCCGTGAAACGAGACTGTATAACTTAATAATGGGTTCGCCCGTTACGAATGAAAAACGGAAAAAATGCGCTAGAAAGAAAACATATTTGTTTTCGAGGATATAAAAAAAAAGGTGGAATGGGAGAAAAGGGGGGGAATTTCTTTTGCAGTCGTTTTTTAGAAATGAAGTGGAAGAATTATACTAAAACGTTTCCATGGAACTTTCTCTGGGGTCACAGTATCTCGAAAAATGGGGCATTAAAGATGTAGAGGGGGGAAACTCGTAGAATAAAGAAATAAAATCATATTATGACCTGTAAAAAAGATGTTCGACAAACATTTTAAGGCTGATTCAATCGTATTTCTTTTTTGTACTTTGCTTAAGACATTAAATCTCAAAATAAACAAATCGTATAAAATAACATTAAAGGGAAAAAAACTTTTGTTGTTTATTATTATTTATTTTTTTACATTGTTTCAATTGCGTTCGATAACGTGTAAAGTCAAAATTAATAATTAGAAACCATTTATTATTAATAATTGAATGTGAAGTTTGCTTAATGACATTGACATTTCGTAATTTTCATGAAAAGAAATCAGGATTTTTACGCGTTTTCCGAAAATAAAAATAAGAAGTTTCCAAGGACCTTAAAAACAATTTATAAAAACCTTATTTTTAATATTAAAAAAATTGTATACAATATATATATATATATATATATATATATATATATATATATATATATATATATATATATATATATATATATATATATATATATATATATATATATATATATATATATATATATATATATATATATATATATATATATATATATATATATATGAAAATAATAGGAAAACAGGTGCAGTCAGCAGAAAGCTGTGGGTGCAAAGGTGTTTAATTCCCATGAAGATCAACAATTTTATAAGAGATTTAGTATAATGATTTAAATGATAGTTTTAAAGACTTTCTAAGAGCCTTCTGTAACTTGAGAAAATTTTTAAGGACCCTTTGGACAGAAATAAGAAGCTTATAAGTACTTTAAAAGAGCCCTAATAAACATGGAACAAAAATAAAGTTCGTAATAACTTCTAAGGACCGTACGAACCCTGCAAATTCTAAAGCTAGACTTTCCACAAGGTAATACATTTAAAAGAGATAAAATATAGTTTACAATAACATATGCTAGGATACAAAAAAAAAAATCAAGTCTAAACTTCGTATATAAAAAATATATATAAACTAGATACGCATTTATTACTATGGGACCTAGGCCGGAAGAATTGTTGATTAGCCTATAACGATATTCCATTTTACTGCAATATAATTAAGGGAAATTTCAAGTTAAATAAAGCCTAAGAACCCAAACAATTATGTAGTTTAATCGTCCTCAGCTGATAGAAGCACTGCCTCGAAAAGAAAAGGGATGAAATCCCAGGAAATCAAGTCAGAAGACATTCCAATGAACGGTTGAACGATCTCTGAGGAAGAACCCAATAAGGATTTTTTTTTTTTTTTTTAAAAAGACCATGAGGTAGAAGGCAAACATGTCGAATAGCAAACTTCGACGTGCTGGGCTTAGGGCTTAGAAATTGTTGCGGGAGATAGCATGAACCCCCCTCCCCCAACATGTCCATTGAGACTGAAATAAGATGCAAGAAGGCGGAAGGAATAAAACAAATGGTGGAAGAAAGGAGAGCTTGTTTCGAAATTAAAGTTCAAATGAACGGAATAAATGTTCTGTGGGAAACAGGCTGAGAGAAGGAGGAGGGGGACTATTATAAACGGCTTATAATAGCTTTACTAACAGAATATTCAGTTTAAAATAAATAAATTTGTAGAACAAAAATTGTATTTGAAGGATTGATATTTAAATAATAAATATCCTTTGAACCTAAAATATTCTAGATTTAACTTGCATGTTTTGTTTGGGAAAACTTTTACTGTAAACGCACAGAATAACTTTAAAATTACATTTTAATTATACAAATATAAATTGTCTGAAAATATGAGAACAAGTTCTGCAAATTGTCATGTATTTATATTACTTAATAAAATCCCATTTCAAATATTATACTTGAGTTAGTGAAAAGTCTAAAACTATGAAATGTATAACAACAAAAAGTCGCCAAATGTACCGTTGTATCCAAAGCAATTGATTGACACTTTTTTTTTAAATAAAATGTAATGTTTTGAAGATATTGATACACAAACAACGCACAATATCCTTATTTTTAATATTTTTCCTTTCCTGCCAATGTACTAGTTTTGCACTATGGAAATTTACCAGTATTTTTTTTTTAATATAAAACATGTTTGTATAAAATAAAATTAATGCGAAACTAGAAAATGCTATATTCAAAATAATAATAAAAAAATAAAAAATGTGCCACAAGTTGATGCAACCAATGACTCTCAACCAGGGGGAGAAAAAAACTTCCATCGCACAATATACCCAAATAAAGATAAAATACGAGACCTTTGAAAGATGAGTACCGACAGCCCCCTCCCCCGCAAAAGAAAAGGGGCCAAATAGAGCCCTCAGGAAAACGCAAGCAAATGAGATCGCATGCTGCTTACATTTCCTTTCTTCGTCGTGTTGCGCCAATCGGCGCTTTCGCCAGTATATGCAAATGTCGCCAAATTCCGCAATACAAGGGCCCGATGGAATCTCTGTATAAAAAAAAGGAGGGGGGGGGGGGTCTAAAATAAAGCTGATGGGATCTTTCGAGTTTAATCTGGAAGGCGTATTTTTGACTTTTATAAGAAAACAATCGATATCCGCCATGTTGAAAGAATGAATGCTAAAATTGCTCAAGAAAAGTAGAATATAGTATAGTATATATGGCCAAAGCCTGAAATTGGTAAACAGATTCAAAACAACCGTAGTACATCAATACATTAGGAATCTCAGCAATTTAAAAAAAAGTATTTGTGAAACATTGCAAAATTCATATACTATTCGTGGCATGAAGAGAAATAAAACTTCTTCAATCCAGAATGTTTACTATAAAATCACGACGTTTCGCTCAGCCAAGGCACAAACTGAATACAAATTTGCTACTTAGCAATAGAATTTTCAAAATAAAAAATTTTAAAAATGGGCCCTTTTTTTTTACACAAAACAAAATTACTTTCAAATATTTATTATTTGTTCAAGTAATGAGGTTCCAAATGTGTATGCAAAGTCGTCAAAAAAAAGTATTTTAAACCCAAAGTTTGTTTTTGTTGTTTTAATTTTGCGCATGCAAAAAAATTTAAAAGGAATTTATAAATAGATATAAGAGAGCGCACGCACACACAATAGAATTGGGAATAACAAAACATAGAATTTGACGGGTTAGGTTCGTTGGTTCCATTAACGTTTCACTAGAGCTACACAATAGGCTATTGGAGACGGTAGACGAATTGGGACTGAATGAAATAAAGCATACAAAAACAAAAATAATACCAGTTTACAAAAAAGAAGAAGAAAAACCTTGATGATTACACAGAAGACGGCAAGTAAACAAATAACGAGAACGGCAAAAAAGAAGATCCCCATGAAATAGGATAATTGAATAAAATCATCAGCGAATTCCCTGCAGAAACGACATTTTCCCGAATTTCAGTCCAGTCGCCAGGGCCGTAAACAAAGCTAGCTGGAATTAGGAAACTTCCCTACAGGCTCTGCCGGAAGAAGAACGGACAAAAAGAGCCTCTGGAACATTAAAAACTAAGCATATGAAGAGAAGAAAAAGTTCTTAAGCGACGGCAAAGAATAGACCACCATTAACTTCCCAGACCAGAAATAGAAGCTTGGCACAGAGGAAAAAATGATAATGGAAGACCATTATTTTTTTTAGAGAAGAAGAAGAGAAGGAAACGAAAAAATATGTTTTCTTCCTCTAAAAAGTCAAAGCACAACAAGAAAATAGTAGGAGGTGGTGATGAAGAAGAAAAAAAGAAGAAGAAGATTCATGGAACTCTGTTAAAAACAGATCGAGGAAAGACTGTTGGGATTAAAAATCGATTTTGTATTAAGTTCGAAGGCTTCGCTGAGGTGCATACAAGAGAAGTCCCGCGATCAAAGAAATTGTAAATTGGGATTTCAACTGGGAAATGCGAAAGTGAACTGAGAAAAGAAGGCTGGAATGATGTAGTTTGAGACGGATTGAAGTTCTTATTGAAAAATGTAAGGGCCCGGACTTTCTTCGACTCAAGAATTTGCTGCTCGAATTCAAGTAGTCGCGGGTGGAATAATATTTCTTTTATATTGTAACGTCATCGACTTCTTTAACTTTTTCGGAAAATATTGATATATAGCAACAAATGCTATTGAACATTTATACATATGAAACAAATTTGTTTACCTAAAAATGTTGCACTAACAGAATAATAGCAACGGTAAAGTTTGAGTGTTGTGACAAGATTGAAATATTGCTAAAGTTTGATTTAATAAAATATATAAGTAGGCTTTATTGGTGTTACAGAGGCTTCAATGACGAATTGAAATTTTGAAAGAGACAATTAAATATATTTAAATACAAGTTCAATATTTATTTTATTGTTATACACTACTGGTATAAGGTTCCAAAGTACACAATTGAAATAATTATTTAATTTTAATTCTAAGTAAATCCTTTAAATTACGATTTTTTTTTTTAGTTAAACGTTATTTTTTATATCAATACGCATGATTTTAAAGTTCATTAATAACGCTTATGAATACTCAAATGCAAAGTAACATAGCCAGTATTATTGGTAAAAACCACATTTCCCCTTAATGGGCTGGGGTTTCATGAATATTCACGAATTTAAAATCATTACCGATCACTTTTTCGTTACATATATTTTTTTAAAAATTGTGTGCTTTTATAAGTAAACCCAGTTTATTAGCTAAACAGGCACCCAATCCTTTTAAGGTCCTCTGTTCAGTAATATTGGACGGATTATTTTGCCATATTTATAGAGGTATTTTCGGTCTGGACCGAAACTCTAACAATATTGATGGACCGAAAGGGATTAAAATTACCTTAAACCTAACTACCAACACTAAAAAAAATCAATGGACAGCAAAGTGTTAAAACTGTATTCCTGGGCCATCTATCCCCTCTCAGCAGGGGCCTGCCATCGAAAAATAATAAAATCCAATCAACTATAGAAAGATATAAAATTTGATCCGAAACAAATCAACACCCAAGCAAAAACTAGAAGTGAAAAAAATAAATAAAATTCCAGACTCACCAACAAGAAATCTCTATCGATCATGTCGGTGCTAATCCGAGCGTGAAAATGAGGGGGGACAGTAAAACGCAACTAAAATAGCGCTCGCTTTTTCCCAGCTATTAAATAACAGCACATTCTGACGGGGAGGGGGTGTCCTTACAGAGTTAATGGACCAAAGGGGGGGGGGGGGGGGGGGGGGAGTCCTGGAAATTATTTCACCCGGCTGACCGGAATCACGGGCACGTACGGGATAATAGGTTGGGAATATGGGAAAGTAAAAGATTTGCACCGGAGAAAGTTTTTGAAACTTGCGAAAAAGAAACGATGGGTTTTGGAAAGTTGGCGAAATAAATTTTACTTATGAATGCCCAATAATTTTTTGCTGTCAAAAATGTCTCACACAAAACAAAAGTATTAAATTTTACCTGAAATATTTTTTTATGCAGTTTTATTAAAAAAGATAAATATTAACCGCTTCTTTTAACACTTTTGTAACATGTATTTGCTATAGACCCCAATACGAGTTATCTCCGATTAAGCGGTTAAAAAACTTCGGATAAGCCGTTTTAAATTAAATAGTTTAATTATAACGCTGAAAAGCATTTTAAGAAGAGTCCCATTCTTCGGACTATAAGGAGTAAAAGTTTACCGAATGAAACTTTTTTTTTATATTAAAATTAAATCATCAATATTAATCACTAGCAAATTTATTTTTGCAAAGCGGTTATCAAGGTAAAGTGTCTTATAATTCCAAATCTAACGAGGGGTAGTAGTAGTATTTATGATAAAACTAATTTATTTAATTTTGGATTTTAAGTTTTGTTTTTAAAGATGCTAGAAAAAATAAATAGCGAAAAAGAGGGGCGCTCTAGCAAGTTAAAAATCAGACAGTAATCTCCGAACAAAATCTAATAAATTAAGCAACTAATATCGTGTTTAAAGTAATAAAAGTATTTTAAGTAAAATTGTTTAGTAATAACAGGGAATGCTACTCAGATATCCAATCGATAAAACAGAATCTCATAGCCAATTTTGATAGAGTACCACTCTCGATTATTTTTCGTGGGATACTTTCATGAGAGCAAGTAATTAACTTCAAGGTGTTAATTTTCTCTTCCAATATGTTTTTTTTTCTTTCTTGGATGCAATCAAGGGGAGAAGTTTTTTTATAAACTTAATGAATCACTTACAAGTTATTCCCATCAGACAACAATTAAGTTGATGGAGTCCTGTCTTAATGGTTTGGTGGTTAAAGAAATTTTAAGATGTTTGCAAAAAAAATAATTTTAAACTATAAAATGGGATCAATTTAAAAGTTAATGACACGTTCTAAAAAAATAATTAAAAGCATTAAACCGATTTCCCTAGAGAGTTCGTGAAATTGGCTAGGTTTCGAGATAAACAGTCATGACACGATGTGCTTTAGACTATTTAATATTTAACAGTAAATGACTTTACACTTTTAGAGAATTAATACGGTTATTCCATTAATTAAAAAAATGTGTGGCCTTAAAAAAAATTAAAGTAAAAGTCAATGAAGAAAAGGAGGGATAGTTACATTAACCAAAGATGAAAAAGCTAAAAAGATATCCCACTGTTAACTAAATGTAATGTACAACATAAACATTAGAAGTTTTATTCCATTGTAGCTATATTTATTCTAACTATGCGACGTACCTTAAAATATCTCTTTTATGTCTCTTTCGGGTGAGATGAAAAAATGAGAATATGTTTAACATCCCATATCTACAATTATTTTAAATTCAAACTTTTACATCTGAATACTCCTATGAGATTAAGATAATTAAATTCAATACAATTAAAAAATAGTACATTAAAAAAAGTTAATTATATAATATATAAACTGCGCCAAAATCTTTGAGACCCTAATAATTAAGAATAACCTACATTTATCATACTTTCGCCAATAGTAAGAGGAAAGTAAAATAAGTGCTTACAACCCTTTCCTCCAGGCATTAACTAGGTACGCTAAACTAATGTGACCATTTCTTATATTTTACCAGAGGCCATAGTTTGAATAACTGGTTTCTATGGTTTCTCCCATCAAGGTATTCAAAATAATAAGATATTCCCAGGAATGTAATTTGAGAGGATAAATTCACCCAAATCCAATTAACCCAAAATACCTCTGACCACCTTTACTCTAACCGACCGAATACAGAACTCCCAATTTCGCATACCTTTCACAAAACCATCCCTACCTGAGAAATGTAAACTCTGCAACAGAGGATAACCTCTCAAACAAGCAATTTCCCGGGCAGCCTCCAATACATCCCCGTAATAATTCTCGGGCAAACACAGCTTAACCCCCACGATAACGGGGACAGCGTCCCGTTACACGGCGACGAGCAATTACGGGCCATCCCAATCGCCAATCGATGGGGCGATTTATAGACTTTGAAGTCTGTTCCCGCCCCTTGTATCCGACAAAATTCAGATGGCGCACTAATGTCAGCGAGCACATTAAAGGCGGGAACCTCCATGCCACCTCATCGACATTCGCCGATTAATAAGCTTTCCGGGCCGAGGAAAAGGGCGTGCATAACCCAACATTCGGTACTAAATCTCACTTAATTTCGAGGAGAAAGGCTTTTCTTGTGGCAGTTAACCGGCAGGAATTTCAGGTTTGTCGCCAAGTTTTGGCTGCGAATATTTATTGCCTTTTCTCTTCCAGAGGTAATCGTAAGTGCTGACGCATTTTTGATGAGCAATCCCACTGAGTAAGGAACATTTCCTTTGGCGTGGATATTAATGTGGAGCTGGGGATCGATATAACAGCATGGGGGTTAATGAAGATTGTCAATGTTAATTATACATATGCAATGACGATTAATAAGTCCGATTCTAATTTGCAGAGAGCGCGTTTGTTTTAAGTGACTTTTCTAGACGAGTTTTGAAGAATTGATTTTAAGAGAAGTACTTTAGTTATTGCATGAAGGAATTGCTAATCTCCAGAGCAAGTTTTACGGATCTAAATTAGGATTTCGAGATAATGTGCCCATGTTTCTCGAAAGCTATTACAACTTCTTCGACTGCTTTCCCTTCCTAATATTTCTTTTATTTCTGAAATTTACGACATAATCAAATTGGCACACGATTCAACATATAATTTCAGATTAAATTAAACTATAATATGATAACTAATAATATATATATATATATATATATATATATATATATATATTTAGTAACACTAAACGTGGTATCTTAAGACAGGTGTTTGCATGGAAGCTATTCTTCTTCAACTTCATTCTTTTAATTGAAAGAGTTTATCTTACAGAAAATTATTTTCTTTGATATATGAAGTACTGCATATAATAAAGAATACTAATATTATTAAGAGTATACAAACCCTTAAAGTATGACGCAAAATTTTATTTAGACTATGGTACAAAAAATAATTTATACTTACATTTTAGAATAAAATATAGGATGTACTAAAAAAAATATGCAATATGTTCCTCACAAAAAATGTTTCATGCTGCATTTTTTTTCCAAGTATAAGTGTTTATACTTGGCAGTAATTACACTTATTAGTATAATTGCTCGGTAGACACATAAAAAAATTTAAAGTTAATGTCTTGTTATGAAAGTTTAACTTTCTATTGTAGATATCATAAAAAATATCACTTCTTTTATTACATAAAATTAAAATGGAAAATTTTATATTAGAGTTAAAGAAATTAATCGCAATCCTTTGATATGGATCAAATCAAATCGTCCCATCCCTACTTAGGCGGAACTTTTACCACTCCTGGTGTGACCCTTAGCGGTCAGCCAGAACTTTGAACATTCCGAAGAAAACTTTTTAATGTATCTTGGAAGTCCTACGAATGTCAGATTATAATACTTGCATATAAAATTATCGTAAATTAAACATTAATCTTAATTTCTGAGCAATGTTTATCGCCAACATTACACAGATTATTTTATTTCTTGCACATCTACCTTTAAATAACAGAACCTCAAAACAAAATAAACTGATCACACTCAACATTTTTCATCTCTGAGCAGTGATTAACTACCCCAACATCCAAATCCACAACTCTTTCCCAATGCACCCCTCAGACAGGCAGCCAATACATCACCACAAAAAGGCCGAAACCTCCCGAAGACGAATGGCCAAATCTCAGGGTCGGAAATAATACACGTCTTGTTAATTAAGCAAGGGGAAACCTTTAAAAAAGAAGGGCGAACGGGGAAAAGAGCAATTAACCAGGGGCTGATTAGCGACCGATCTGTTGAAGGCATGTTAACAACAAACAAAGCTGGGACCCCAAAAATTTGAGAAGCCAATCTGAGAGATCGGCCGATCATTAATAACGAAACTTGAAAGGCGCTTGCTATCTTTATCAGGGACCACTTCGAGGAGGGGGGCAATTAAGAACCATCGATGGCAAATTAGGAATGGCAATTTTTCAGCTTTTGCGGTGGAATAAGGCGACCCCCTTCTCGAAACTAATGAGTCGCAAGACGGGATTAGAGTCATTAAAAAACGTGGGCGGTTTGGAGGTGATTGCCGAAAGGTGAAAGCCATCGTGGGGAGAGTGAGTAATTAAGTTTATGACATCCTGGTAAGGAAACGGTCGCGATAGAATTTGATGGTACGTATGAAAATACTCGATCTTGATTCTTAACAACATTATTCTGGAATGTGAAACCATTGCAATTGAGAAGGCATTGTCAATATCTGATTATGCACTGTTTAAAAGTTCCTCAATTAAATAACCGAAATACAAACAGTGAAAACTCATCATTGAAATTTGTGTTTTAAAACTATACTTCCATTATTCTAAATAACTAGCATAAATGTCCATACTTCGAACGGGGATTATTAAAACAGGGAAGCATAGAAACTTATAGAATCCATTATTAAGATAAAAACTCGCCATATGAAACATTGCGCAAAAGTTAATAGAAGTACAAAAACATAAAAATATGCAGTTAAATGTATTTCCACAGAATGCCTTTTAAGACTACCAAATTATTTTTAGCACTAAAACATTGAATAATTTACCATTGTTAAAGGAGTAGTCTAGATGCAAAATCAGTTATATGCATTTAAAAGTTTTTCTGTGTAAATAGCGACGAACTGCCAAAACTTAACTATTTTTAATATAACTAGGGGGCTCCGCCCCCTGCTCCGCTAACGCTCCACCAACCCCCGGAGGATTGCTACGCAATCCTCTTTAGTTTGCTTCGCAAACCAATACCGGCTTCATACACTGTAGGCAATGACAATGTGTCCTAACAACAATACTTTTTTTAGTTATATAAATTATTACTGGCAGTGCCGTCACACAAATTTATTTTTAGTATGTTGAGACAAGAAATTTCCCAACTTAACGATCCGAAATTCCGAACTTGAACGATTCAAAATTCCCAACCTAAGGACATCGGGTACCAGCTGAAGTGTTGTCCTCGTTATCTGACCACTGTTAACAATATGAGGCATCGTTCCCGGGTCTTTCTTTGAGAAAGGCCTCGAACCAAAGCGTCCTTGATGTAGTAAGTAAATACGTACCAATAACAAATCAAGGGCGCTTTGCTCGAACCAACGCCAGTAGTTCAATGTGCAGCTCTAGTGTGACGTTATTTAACCAGACCACACCTACCTATTCGAAATTGCACAACACAACAGTGCTAAAAAAATTCCCAGTTCCAATTTATAAGACATTTTCAGCTTTTTTATAGGTAATATTAAACAGTTCTTTCGAAAGTATTGATTTGTCGCATGCATGTTCCAATGCAGTGGTCAGTTTTGAGGTCTAATTTAAGTTTCATCTTAATAAAAGTTGGGCAATTTCTAGTAGTCCGTCGCTTTCCTTTGCTAATAATATTAATTTGCCTGAGGCATAAATTTTCCCAACTCAGAGATTTTTAAAACTCGAAATTCCCAACTTTTAAGGTTTCAAGTTTACAGAGGGGGGGGGGGGGCATGCTTCCCCCCAATCCCTCCCCCCCATAACTGGAAAAACTCAACTGTAGAACTGCTTCAACGCAATTGTGCTCATTGAAAAGCGAAACATGTGTAAACAAACAACAGCATAAACGCGCCAAGAATAAATAGGCTTAATCGCCAACTTATATTTATATTAAGTAAGATAATTGAGAATTGGCGCTAATAATAATTCGCCGTTGGCAGCCAAATACACGTTGGCATTTTGCCAATGTTGGCATTTCCTTCCGGAGTATCTTTTAATAATATTTATAGTACTTCACATAAATAATTACATCTAATTTATTTTTTAAGATAGAATTTCAGTATTGATACCATTCAAGAAAGAAAGATTTTACGAACATAACTATATTTTTTTAACGGGAAAAAAGTATACTTTTGAACTACTTAGAGCAGTTTTAATTTATCACTTAAAATTTTACCCGTATAATTGACGATTATTTCATACATTTCGTCAATTATTTAAACATTTATAACTACAAAACTAAATCGAAATTTCACAAACGCTCTGGATCATTTGTAGCCAATAGTTTAATCTATACCCCTAATTTTTTATTTATTTTTTTGTTGAAAATTGGAAGACAAGTATCCAAAAATGTATGAATTGTTTTCAAAATTTTCTAATATCATGATTTTAACATAAAATAACTTCTAATATACTGATCGTATTGAAAAAATAAAATATTCATCTTATTACCCAAACATTTCTTAATAAACTGGCATAATTTCATAATTTTAGGACATTTACTTTTTGAGATGCAAGCGGAACTATGAGACAAAAAGTCGCAAATTAAAATTTTCTCGAAATATCCGACATTTTTATCCTTCTTCGCTATTTTTTATACCTATCTTAATTGACCATATCTAATTTAATTGTAAAGATAGAAATATAATCTTTATAACATCAGAAAGAAGAAGTTTTAACGAACATTTATATATTTTTTTGAATAAGAGAATATGTAATTTTAAATGACTTATAGCAATTTAGAAATCACGTTTCAAAAATGAGGGTGAAAAAACTTCAAAAAGTGGAGCGTGTTTAAATGTTTCAAAAATTTATAAATCCAAAACTAATTCGAATTTAAAAAAATGCTTACTTGGATTTCCAGTTAAAACCTATTTCTACACTCCCTAAAAAAATTGGATCTCTCCTCTTAATAGTGTTTCAGAAACTCGACGGACAAAATTAGTTGTAAGCGAAATTTTATCAACGACGACTTTAATATTAAATAACTTATAAACTAATAACAGTATTGAAACAAAAATATATTCTTCTTATTTATCAAACATTTCTTAACAAATTCACTTAATTTCGTAATTTTAGGACTTTTACATTTTGAGATACGATCTGAATAACATTGAAAGAACTGAAAATTCCCCCTAGTGCTTACTTTTTCCCCCTAGGGCTTACTTTTTTTTAAAATAGAGAGATAATAATTTTATGAACGAAGAAAAAATATATCAAAAATTAACTAAAATGGATATGTTCTCAGATAACTGAATAAGTTATAATCTAAATTAAAATTTTCACGTAACTTGTTTTGCAACTGGATGAAGGCTTTTAACTGCTGGATGCGTCGCCATATTGTTTCCATAGTAAAAGCCGCTATATCCACATTTCAGCCAATCAGAAATCAAATTATCGATGACGCTCATATTCACGTTAGCTGGATAGCTACTTTCTCTTCTGCTGACATCTTTTTTGAGTTTTTATTTTTAAAAAAACTTAATTTTATTTTCTCTCCTTTATTATATTTTAAAATTGAAGCCAAACTAGTTAAAATGTATTCTACGGTCCCCCAGATTTTTCTTCAACCCTGCATGGGGAAATGGATGAGTTATTTGATTGGCAACAAAACCGATTTTTGTCGCAAGAACCATGTGTGCGCGAATATCGCTTTTTCAGAAAAGTCGCCAAGGGGGACCATACAATGCATTTTAACCGCCAAAGTTATAAAACATCTATTGACGCCAAAATCTCATTTTCCAATTTTTTTTTTTTTTTTTTTGGCTTTTACATTTGAACAATTTATACGTAGGGTAAAGAGGAACAATACAGAACAATTTTCCACAAGAAAAAAAAAGTAAATAAATTTTCTCGATTTTAACACAAAATGTACATTTATCGTTTTTCCTACGGACTCTTCATACGACTTTTACCTTAATAGTTTGCAATTATTACTTTATTAAAGTTTGATTGAAATAAGTTATTTTGGGTTTAAAATAATAGTTTGTCTATAATAATATAGAATTACTTAAAATAAAAATGAATGAAAAGCCGTTATTGAAAAATAAGCTTTCTTTACATAAGACTCACAGCAAACTGAATAATCCTATTTTCAATAAATATGAAGTATTTCACATCCAAAATCTCAGGAAAATGTTCGGGAATAAAACAGACATTTTCAAAAGTGTGGGCACGATCACTTTAAAATACTTTTCTCCACAAAATAAAAATATGAAAAGACCAGAGAACGGGTGCCCTATTCTACAGCTCAGTAAGACATCCGGAAATCCTTCGAATATCCCAAATCCTTCATTCTTATCCCTACTTTATCTAGGTAAAGTACGTCATTTGAGTAAAGAAGTTTTATAACTTTATCTCGTTCTTTGGAAAATGATGAATGAGTTTCTACTGTTTACAAAGATTAAACATCCTTCTCAGAGTTCTATATTTTGTACATACATGTTGTTAAAATGGAAGTATGCAATGGTTAGATATTGAAGTTGTACTACTATTGTACTGTGAGCTACTATTTTATTCAATGAAAAATTCGAAATTCCTTAGAATTTCATTGAAAACAGGGGATCAAAAAAGCAATACCTCAATGTGGATTTTTAAAAAAAATACTGACACGTCTGAAAACCTTGGCTGAAAAATATACCAAAAAATCACATCTGAATACAAAATCAAATTAACAAAATCTATACCGATACCCTGAACTGCAACATTTAGCAATTGCACATTTCAGTTTGAAATAATATAGGCAACAACGTGTATACAATTCACCAAACTGCGAAGGGGGTACACCTTAAATAGGTAGTTCGTATTATCGGATTTGACGATTGTTTTAAACGAGAATATGGACTTATTACTTAAGGCGTACCAAATCAGAATCATTGCAATAGAAATAATGACAATCGTTCATGAGGTCGTCACATTTGCTATACGGTAACTGATCGTATAAATCAAATGTTACATATAATTTTTATAAATTCATATACCATAAGAAAAGTACAATTTTAGCACCAATCCCATACTGTTTAACTATTTTATTTTTAGATTAGGAAAATACGTTTCATACTTCAGTATAATAAGTTTCTTAAGTTACACTCGGTATAATTAAGAAGACATTTAATCGTCTTTACACAAGAAACTAGAATAAGAGATGGTTATTAACTTGATGGCCCTACAAACAAACATACAAGAAGGTTGTACATAAGCTTATACGATCAAGCCTTCTAATCCATCTCCAAGAAATAAGATCCTCCAAATCCATTTCCCTCTAAAGCTTTCTAAGCCGATTTCATTTCGACACGATAATACAACCACAGAACCCCTCAAAATCACCGCATATTTCATACGAATGAGTTTTTAAAGCGTGACATTTATCCGTACAATTCACCACAGCGAAAAAGAGAAAATTCAAAAGAGGCACCACAAAAAAAAACAGTGTGAATTTTTTTAAAAAAAGACGACTCCCCTCACTGCATTCCAGCACGTTCAGCGGTAACGTAATTAAGCGAGCGGTAATTAGGTCTGCAACTCCATTTAGCCACTCTGATTAAAGTCCCTTTTCTTAAATCCCCCGCACCCACACACTCCCTGAATTGAAAGGCAAGAAAGAAGAAATTAGTAGTGAAGGAAAGGGCTCCAAGGGTAAATCCCTCAAATCTCACAGAGCATTGCTTCAACTAAGACACCAATTGTCTTCTGGGGAGAACCCCGAATGGCTTTCGGGAGACGAGGAGGGGCAGAATGACTTAAGTGAATCCGCGTCGAATAGGAAAATTGAGATATTTCTTTGCTTATTGCATGCGATGCAGGTCGTCAAATTTCGTTGTTTGATTAATATTAGTGATACCAATATCTGATAGTTATTTCGAATAATGAATAATGCAAAATATAGCTACAAGCAACTATAATTTTTCTTTTAATTATATAAAAATGTACGTATTCAAAATATAAAAATATTATTTTGTATAATTTTAAACATAAACTATGTATAACTATATCCAATCTGGTTTTGAATGTAAAGATCTAGTACGACAAATTTGATCGATTTAACAGTTTTTACCGATATATGGGCGGTTCGGCTGCGAAGTTGTATAAATAAGTTTTAAAACAAAGTTCCGCGATAATAACCTTTAAAGTTTACAACCAGCTTTGGATATAATGTTAAATGGAATGGATTTCAACTCATTATTGGGCAACCGATTGAACTTGGAGCTACACCACTTGGCCAAGTGATAGATCTAACTGCCTAGTCATGGAAAATGGTGTTATCGATAGTTGTGAGACGGCGTATTGCAAATTGTATTAATTCGAAATTCACATAATGTTCGTTGGTTAAATTAAAGTCGCACTAGAGCTGCACATTAGGCTATTGGTGACGTTCCGGTGTCTATTTCGAGGTGAAAACCCAGGAACACTGCCTCATTTTTTAACTATGTGCAGATGACGAAGGCAACACATGAGTGGCATACGACTTAACCTCAGATTCACATGATGAAATGAAAGCTCATATTGCTCAATTATCAAACTAAATTAACAAGCATCGGTTTAACGTGTTGAGTAATATTGTGCATTTTGTTATCAATATTTGGTATGACATCTTCAACAAAATAACTTCAAAAAACAAATCCAAGGCAGAATGTGGATTGCAACCACAACTAACGTCCAAAGTGTTTAATAACTCGAACCAGGCATATTCGTTGCTTGGTGTTTCATAACTATTAAAATGTAATATTGTACTTTGGAAAAAAGAAACACACATTTAACAAATTGCTATTTCTTGCTAACCAATGCAAATTACATTCGATGCATTTAAACGCACACAATACATATACTTATTTATATATATATATATTAAAAAAAAGAAAAGTCATACCACAAAAACGATAAAGTTTACCCCAAACAAATTTATAAATGAACTTGCCTCTAACGTTCAACTTTGCAGAGGGAGGAAAAAAACCTAACTTAATATATTCTACAAAATACAAATTTCTCTCATTCCACATGAAAAAAAAACAAGAATTAATGGTGGCCGTAATAGGAAGAAAAAAATGTTACGTCAACGCGAAGGATCATGAGTCATTAAAACGGCCGAATCTCAGCACGTTATTTATGTTCAATTCGTTATAATGGTTTTAAACGCCGTTACAGCGGCGTTAAACTCTTTCTGTCCATTAAGCATAGTCATAAAATTTCTATTGTCCGCTTTCCAGCAGTAAACCGTGGAGCAATTTGCAGTGGGCGAAAAGAGAAAATGGCCCGACAGGATACCAATGAAAAATACTCTGGTAATATCTTCTTACGTGCAGCATTTAATGGGTTAAATTTTTTGGAACACATTTGTGCCGAAACTTACATTTTTAAAAGTAGGCAAAAGTTGGAAGGTTAGAGTTGCTTCAGTGCAGAAAGAACTACTACATAATACGATTCTAAAGATGCATGTTCTGTAATTTTGTAGTGAATAAGATGCAGACATAATGGGTATTCAGTGCAGGAAGAACTACTAATAGATTTCTAAAGATGCATGTTCTATAATTGCGTACTGTATAAGATGCATAAATAATGGGAATGTGATAAGTTTACATTTTCTATTAACATCGTACGAGCTCTGACCACAAACTAGCTATTGTAATGAATCTGGATTGAAGTACAGTAGTTTTGAATTACGGAAATTAATAATTAAAATAAATCCTTAGGTGATTTCCTAATATAACTGTTACACTACAACCAATGCGATGTCATTTGAGTCACACTAGTTTTAAAGTGCAAAACATATGCTAACAGGGAATTATACCATAAGCAAATATAGAATTAAAAAATGATCCCTTTTCAACGTCTCGACAATTTTATTTCAAATCACTCGAAATGATACTGTGCAAAAAAATATTTACTTCTCAAACCAATAAATGGAAGTTTTCGAATAAACATTTCAAATCCAACGATCCAGTAAACATACTTACAAATTTGCATCTACACTATCAAATATAACGCATCAGCATTGACTTTCGAGAAGAGCAATCTCTACAAGTAACTCACATTCCCAGAAAAAAAGCAATCTATTAAATACATTTTTTTTTCCCTTTTTGTGTCAAGAAATCCCGGGAAGAACCCCTGGGGGAATAACGTTGCAGGGGCCACCTGAGACTTTTGCTTCCTCAACCTGACACCTGAGCCAAAATAAGACACAACAAATATAAAATTCTTGGAAAACAACGTTCTTTGATACGTCGGCAACTGACTTACTCTTCAGAGAATTGGAAGGAATTTGTTTCGACTCACTAGAAATCCAGTAGATTCTAAAGGTTAACCATTGATTGATCATTCAATATTACGATACTATTCCGAAATTGCATTGATTTAGTTCCACGTCCATATTAAATGAAAATATAAATCGCTCAATCAAATTAGGTACCAAGAGGATTTGTATGTTATAACAATATAATTTTCTCCTTTATAATGATTATATTCGAATTGTATCGTTATATTCGAAATTCTTGAAACGATATCTTACTGCTAATTGATTATCCTTACAGGGCGACTTGTGAGGGGTTTTTTTTAACTGTCTGCTTCCAACAAAACATGTTAAACATTATATTGTTCCCTTTATTTTAATTAAACTCTTTAAGAAAAATTACGATCATAGTTGTAAAACAAACTAATTTCTCGCACAGCTCATGACAGCTGGGCTTATGATACATTTGTTCCGGAAAATAATTTTACTATACTTATATATAGGGTGTATCAGAATTATATTTACAACTTTAACACGCAAAAACGCATTTGGTCGTGGCCAAATTGATCAGCTAGTTGTAAATAATTCTTATACACCCTTTTTAATTTAAAAAAAAAAATGTGAAGCCGGTTTCATCTTTATTTGGAGGATTTATCTTTAGATACTTAATCCCATAATTGATGATTTTCCATATGGAAATAATAATAAATCAAAATACAGATATAAAACTATATGGTATAATTACGGCACAAAAAACTAAACTTACGTATTTAATAAAATCATACACACATTATAAAAACTCAATGTACTATCCAGTACCATTCCCCTGTCCAGTACTTCAGTTCAGTCTTTATTCCCCACTTGTTCATTTTCCTCAAGGCCAAAATGTATCGGAATTCAAACTTTCTTCCTACATGCACCTGCAACTGCACGTTCAAAATACCCTCAACTCTACAACACACAAAAGATACAACTAACAGTCTCTCAATAAAACTAATTTCGCACATGACGCATGCCACACAAGGGATTGAGCCACTGCGAGGGGAGTATGCGATACATCTCAAAAGAGGAAAGGATTCTCTTAGACAAGACACATACGAAGGGGGGGATAAGAATATTGGGATTTCTCTTTATCTACGCAGCAGGAACACTTGTCGAAGGAGAGGGGGTGAAAGAACTAAAAAAAAAATGCTCAATTCCACTGGGAAAGTCGTCACAGAGAAGGATAATGTGATGATTGATTACCGATTGTGCTATCCCCCCTCTTCTTCCTTGCCGGACTCGGAGATAGAAAGAAAAGCAGTTGCACAGGATTTCAGTTTCTGCTATTCGGAGCATGCACCGTTCGAGCCGCTTTGATGTATGGGGAGACAGGTATCAGGAGAGAATAGAGAAGGGAAAAAAATCATATGTGTTTTTCCGGTTGGGGGCGTCTTTTTTTTGTAAGTTTTTTTTTCGCTCTCTCTTTTGGATATGGAAATAAAACGGAGTGTGTTCTGTGGGGTTTGTTTTTGAGTTTTAGAGAATCGGGCTGTCGAATTTTTGTGGCATGTTTTCTGTGGGAACCGTTTGTGCGGAAATTGCATTTTTTGTTTTGTTTGGATGTTTGGAAGCTTCCATGTTAATGCCTCCTGTAAAATAAATGTTACAATTTACCGTAAGACAAGACTAGTATGAATTATTTTTACGGTAATCGGTTACCATACTTGGTCTTTCATGCCAAAAACGCTATGTTGAAATATCATGTAGAGACTATGCTTAACCTTTTCCGATCCATGGGTTTTATTAGACATGTTTACGTAAAAAACTAGGTACAAGTACCCTTAAAAGCATGCAAAAATCTCTCTGTGGAACTGAACAGTGGTGCTTTTTTATTTTAATCCAAATTAGATGTCCACTGGAAAGTGAACCGTAAAGTTTTAAATCTATGTAACAAAATATTAAGCGTACAAAGAGCCATTTTAATTTATAGTTCGGCTCTAGTTAAATGGCCCCTGAGTTTTGGTTTACATGTTTTAAATAGGTCAATTGGTCAACTCACTAAAACTCGTTCGTTTATTAGCTAAATCCAGTATAGACGGGCGTTACCCAACCGCTAACTACCGGAGTCGCATTATAACATTTATGCAATTGTAAAAACCAGTAGTTTTAGCATGTGGTCAGTGTACCAGAAAATGAATAATAGATCAAAATTATATGTATATCTGCCAATATTTCAAAAATCAAATCTACAATTAAACAGGTTAATCGTACAGGCGCACAAAATGGCTAAAATCTGTACATTGTACGGACAATCTGAACAAATTGGAAAAGTGTTCGAATAGACTGCGCAGAGTGGTCTAAAAAAATCCCATTACGTTTTCTTATGAGCGATTTCAGTTAACTTTAATGCTGTATTTCATTTAAATTTATGGCACCCTGTTCAAATATTACTTATTAAAGGTTAATTAAAAGTAGTTTAGTAATAATTACAACATAATTCTACTAAATTTATCCCATTCCTTTTAAGTATTTAGGAATTTAATTTTTCGTCTAATCTAAGCATTACTTGCGCTTTCATTGCGGTTATAAAGAATTTTTAAGCCGTCAAAGGCTTTTGTAAAATTCGAATTACTAGAGGAAACTATTATTTTCGAAAGACTTATTTAAACTACGAGACGCTCAATCCTGAGGGAACATCCACTTAATGCGTATAATTCCAAGGATTATAACGAAAAGGCTCCCCCCATTATAGCTTTCATAATACCTTTAAAGTTTTTCATCCAAGTTATGCGTTCAACTAATACTCTTTAGGAAAAACAATTATTTTAATTGAACGAACGGGAGTTCGGCAAACATCTCATTCTTTCATAATAGCCATTCACATTATTAAATTCCATTGCTCGCGAGTTTTAACTATCGCATCTATTACTTTAATCCTAAATTGTATTTACAACTCCACTGGGATAAACATTCGGTTTACATTTTTTTTTTTAAATATAATCCATTTTATTAAAAGCGGAGATTCGTTATAGCCTGTGTCTTCCGGATATGCATTAGAAATAAACAGGGTCGAATTGCCCTGGAGCCCGTCCTAATCAACCGAACCAAAAGTATGAAATAGATTGTGCCCCCGAACAGTTTGTAATCTGCGCGGTTTGAATGAAAATCCCTTTCGGCGATTAATTCCCTGTTCTCCCTTTTGTAAGTGGGACTTTCCCCATAGTGTCCTTTTGTGCGCGCACGGTCTTTGTTGTGCGAGCAGTCATTAAACCGTAATTAACGGGAAGTTAACGAATGTAAATGGGAAAGTAATAGGGGCGACACCGGGTTAATTTGAATAGGCGCTTGGCATTTTGCGACCTTTTGGGGGGAGGTAAGTGATTGTATGGACGAAAAAGGAGTTGATGTTAAGAATCGTTTGAACTTGAAGGATTGGAAATAGTCTAAATATAAAAGGTAAAAGTTAATTTTTAGGAACAACTTAAAAACGGCTCTATAAATTAATTTTTAAAAATCGCTACGCTGCTGAAATTTTCGGTTTTTTTAAAGAACAAAAGAGGTATTTCTTTTTACGAATATTTTTTTCTACATAACACAATGCAAAAAAGAAAAACAAACAAATATGAAATAATCAACGCAGACATTTTAGAGCAACTTGCACAAAAGTTGAAGCGAAAAAGGTTGTCGATCTGTTTTGATTGAATTAACATCGCATTTAAGCTGCACCAATGAACACCTACTGAATATTTTAAAGAAATATGTTAAATTAAATATACCGTCGGCTTAATTCACAAATCACGCAACTCCAAACCACAGAATTAGCAGCCGTAGCTAAAGCTGCTTTGTGACGAAGCTGAAGCGATTCTCTTCTAAATGTGGAATTATTTAAAAACAAGAAGTGGTTGGAATACCTGTGCTTGGATTTCGTCGCCAAACAGCTTTCGCAACGGCTGCTGAATCCGTAGTTTGTAAATTAAGCCGATGTCGAACAGAAGGACATTGTGTGCAGGATTGGGCTTTTAAGGAATACCACAGCAATTGAGCTTGAACTCTTAACAACTGCGAGTAAGAAGGTAGATCGAAGTAGCTCGTGACACTCGGAAGTAAAGGGTGCTAATAGTAGGGTAAAATATAAAACCTTTTCATATTTAGTTTAATAATAATAATAATAAATAGTCCTTGAATGAACTTTTCAACGATATTTCTTTTGTTTAGCTCATCAAAGTAATAAGCATGTTCAATTAGCCCGGTATCTTCAGTTCGAAAACGAATTGACAAAAGCCACGTTCATTGTTCCGAATAGAAAAGATTAAAAGTGTGAAAAATTATCTCTGGTTTTAATTGCACTGCACAACGAGTAAGTAAACAGTCAGCGCCTAACATGACACAATCTGTCGCGAAATACATTAATCAACACCCCCCTCCCCCATTCTTTTGTTGAAATGTTGGTTTGTAGCATAATTAATTCGTTCGAGCTTGACTTTTGTCTCGTAATTTTTTTTTCTTTCAAAAAGTAGTTGTTAACTTTGAATGTGCTTTAGGATTTGATATTGTTAGAAATATATCGCGGAACCTCGTTACACCTTGATTTCGAATAAAACTTGACTTGTCTAATTATTGAATAATTTGTGTTAAAAATTAAAAATATATTTAGTTATTAAAAATATTATACGTTATATAATTCTTTCATTTTCAGAATTATAGAATTACATATACTTTAAATGTTGTGTAAAGTCGTGTAGCTGTTGTTTAATTGAAACAAGAAATATCATTAAGATTTACGTTTTCCGTACTTGAATATTATTAGCTCTATTTTTCTTTGTGTTATCGTTGGAAATTAATGACGGTTTTAAGAAAAATATAGGATCATTTGATGTATACAGAATAAGATGTATATATAAGGTGAATTTAGGTATTCTGCCTAAGTATTACTTTAATACATTGACTTAAGTCATTTAACTTTGAGATCAAACACACCCATAAAAACATCAATTTCCTCTATAAATTTATAAAATAAAATATTGTTTAAAACAAATTATGGATCTCCAGGTATAACAAAGTAGATATTGTCATATCTGGAGAATATAACTTTAGTGGATATAACTTTGCGTAACCTTTACTTAATAATTAAAAAATATGTTTTGCAGCACTGTGAAAATTGTCACCCCACACATTTGATGTATGAGGACATTTGAACAACGGGAGATTTAACGTGCACCAATCCCCTACACAAGACAATGTTTTTTTGGAAGGGGGGGGGGACAACAAATAACGAAACAGGCAATTCTCCAATTACGAGTTCGCAGCAAGGTCGATATTCGAACCAGGGTTCGAAATTAGGAGATAAAAGTTAGTCGTTATTGGCGCATAGCAATTTTTTTTAATTGCCAAAATGGTCTGCTTAGGCGTAATTTTAAAATAAGTTAAATTAATTAAGCAGAGCCGCCAACTATTGCGTTATTTTTGTAATCGTTAAAGTTTCTTTACAAAAAAAATTATAAATATGTTTTTTCACCTGTACTCTAAATATATCAACATCTTACAGACAAAATTACCTAAATGAAAGGCAATTATTAAAAATCAACGTCACACGTAAAAAATGGCGACTGGGTGTAAAAATACGATCGTTAAACTGAACTTTTTAGGTGCAAAATACGACTAACGACAGCCAATTCTGAACCCTGATTCGAACCAAAATCTTTTGGTTAGTAGTCCGGTACTCTACCGTCTCGGCCACTCGTTGCCCCACGGGAAATGTCCTGCTTCGAAAAATACTCTTCCCTTAGTGAAATTACATATAAAAAATTAAGTTAACATAAATCCATAAGAAAAAAAATTGAAATTCGCACACACAAAATTCATAAAAATACATCTAACAAAGATATCTTGTACAATACTGATGAAGCTATATGTAATAGAAGGAAGGGAGAAAAAAACCATCCAAAATATAACAGTTGTTACAGGGAAGGGGGGGAGCGAGGAAAACACCATTGCTCACATTTCCTTTCATGAAAAATCGAGTTTCGTCGCTTGTGGGATTTCGGTGGGAGATATCGGCGAATACCATAACTTATCCCCCTTGATAAAGTGCGAGTATTTGTCAAAGAGTATTCGCACCCGGAATAAACCGAGGATTAAGGGAGAACTATTATTCCAAATTAATTCAACTGTTATTTTTTTATTATTTTCCCTGCATCTGATTAAAGAGTATTTATTCACAATTCTTTTAAAAACAGATGTTGGGGTTTTTTTTATTCGTAAAAAAAATTAATCTGAAATAATTAGTTTTCATAGCGTTGGAGCGAGTTTTTATAGCCAAGGCAGTGCTACTTATTGTGCATGTTTTACATTTTTATTAATACCAGTTACTTAAAGATTTTCTTAATTAAGTTCCTTCAAGCAATGAACACTTAGTTTTCGCGTGTGTGTAAAAAATACTTCCTTAAGAAGTGTTTCTTCTCGCATAATATTTGCTTGCTGCTTTTCTGAAGACTTGCTTTAAACGAATTAATGCATCCAAATTATTATTCAAATTTGTTTTTAATTTTCAGGGTGTTTGTTCGCATTAGGTTACTAGTTAAGTATGTTCGGAGCACTTTTTAGTATTAGTTTAAATTCTGAGCATCCTGTTTTAATTATAAAATATCTTTTAAAATTGCGCTTGAAATTCTTGTCTAATTTAATTAAAAATTCCTTATGGCTATACTTACTTTGCTATGTAGCTAAAATAAGTATTTTTTGATTTTTACTTCCATTAAAAGCCTAACATAAAAAATATAATATAGGTAAGCATTGAACTGCAACTGAATAGTAAATATAGAAATATATCGTATTAATTTTTATCGTATTAGTATTTTGTTCAACAAACTTTAAAGGATAAATTGCATGTATCGCATGAATAAGAACACAAAATACAGTCATTACTTCGACTACTCAAACCTTCGTAGGTCTGGCACATTTTTTTTATGCCTGTACTTATAAAATATATTTTTCAGAAAAAAAAAATTAAAATTTTAATTTAAGAAAATTTAATTTTATAACATTCTAAATTGCGATTTATTTTGCGATAATGATTAAATGATACATATATAAAAAAAATTACTATCTCGTTCTTCAGTTACGACGGCACAAGACAAAAATTTACAAACGTATAAATCCGCAATTCACACGCTTTATTCTATAAACTGTAGACAATAAAAAAAAAACTCGAAATGCATGCGCCAAAAAAAATTCGCGATTTCATTTCATCTTGCACTATATTTATAAGACTAAATTACTGGCTCGACTTCTCTTAAATACAAAATTTAAATTTTTTGCAGTCTTGAAGTGTTTCCCCTTGTGGTTACATTGGTAGATTGCGATAGGAAATTCACACTCTTATTAGATGCTAAAACATCGCAACGGCAATTATAAACAACACCGTCAGATATGTTTTCGTGTAATACCTGAATTCAAAAATAAAAAAAAATGGCATATCCCTTCCGTTTTCGAATATTCTACAAAAGCCACTTTTTTACACAGACGAAACGCATAAAAAAAAAACGAAAATATAACCACTCTTAATTTCATTTAGAGAAATAAAACCTAAATAAATTCAACTCGGACAAAAAAAAAACTCACGGTTTTAAATGAATAAATCCGATCAAAAAAAAAAACATACTGCCAGGGTTTCAGGTTAACTGCACCATCGCAATTCTAACCCCGTAAATGTTGTTTTTCCTTTAGGAGAGTGTTGTAAGTGGGAAGACTCGGCGCAGTAAATCTCTGTTCGTTACCAAGAACAAATATTTACTTTTCATCAGTCAATACCGGAATCAGAATTGATCACTTCTGTGCAAAGTAAAGAGCGACTGCTCATCTCATTAGAGAAGATTGTTTTCATTGTATTATTCTCGCGTGAATGCGTAGATAAATATTTGGACGTTTGAAAAGTAATATTGGATCTCTATTGTTTGGAAGTTTTTTTGAGTAAAATTCCATGAAAGAAGCGTTAACAAGTAGGTTAATTAACTACACTCAATACTAGCATTTTATATGTGGATATACCTAAAAAGCTAAATATCTAAAAGTTCGATTTCCAGTAAGGGTATATAGTGACCCATTGTGCAAAAGTGGTCTGATGTGCGGTAAATCTGTGGTGGCTCAAACGCTGTCACGTTGGTCGTAGTGTGTAAGATTGAAGAGAGGAGTGCATGTGCAGGTTTATTCTCTCCATTCAAACGTGGTTCAAAATTATAATATACTATTCCCGAGTCTTCTCTAACGGTTTCCAATAGCCAAAATATAATAGTATCTTCGTATATCGATAGTATATCGATCTCCAAAATATAATAGTATCTTCTACGAATAACAACTTAACGAAATTACAATTTTCATGATATAGTATATCAGGTTGTTATATATGATTTCATGTTATAAAATATCAGGTTATATTTAATTTGGTGATATTAACTATGGGTTAGTACAGTGATCCTAAACCTTTTTTTCTGTCACGTACCCCTTGATAAAAAAAATTCGTTTATGAGTACCACATTATCTCATAATCTTGTCATCCACTCCTCTATGCAAACAAAACTTTTGTTGTTAGGTAGTCATTTTTTTAGGTTAGCTGGAATCAAACGACTTATTGTAATGACACTTATAGGTTTTTCGCCATTACTAATATTATTTTCACATATCCCCCAGGTTTAAGCATACTATTAGGTTCAGTACCACTGGGTTAAAAGACAAAGAATAAAAAGAACATGTATTTATCTTAGCTAAAATTTGTAAGAAAAATGCAGATTACATAAATACTTATGTTATGTTATTAGTGTGAGGTATATATGCATTCCCTTCAAGACAAAGGTTTCGGATTCGAATCCTTGGATATTTATTGTGCAGTTTGGAATCATTTTAATTCCCGACCTCTATAGACCGTTTTATTTAATATAATAATCCGACCGTTAAATACACGCTTTCATAATCAGGTTTACTAATACTTTTAACCGATATGTCGAATTAAAAAAAAAGTTCAAAAACGACTTCCTACAACAAAGCAACTAGGCAGTTTTTATTCTAGAAATAAGCTTATTATCAAAAAGCTTAATAGAGGGCACAAAGACAACTTAATTTTAATAAAGAACAATTTAAAAAGCACCGACATAATAAAAAAAAATATTTTTCCATGGCGCTGATAAATCCATTAAAAACATCCCATTTTTACTATAATTAATTTTTAATTCGAAAAGAACTACCTCTCATCGAGAAAAGAATAGATACGGTGTAAGCACACTTTACGAAAACAATGCAGATTGCCGATGGCCAATAAAAAAAGTTTTTTTTAAAAAAAGAAAGGAAAATTAAAAGGAAAAAATCTCCTCAGCGATAAATACGCTACGTCATAGACAGAAAAATTCTTTTTCAAGCATAGTCATTAGCTTTGGCCCGTTATCATTGAAGCATAAAAATGGCGAAAAGATGCTTTTTTTTAAAAATACATCACCTTCTTTTCACTTTTTGTTGGAAAAAAAAATGGCAGACATCCAAAAATCTAATGCCTAAATGAGAAAGGAAGACAACTTTGATTCTTAGCACCTAAAATTCGACACATTGTGACAGAAGACGGTTCTCAAAGAAAAGGGGGGAAAATGGCCAAATTCGAATCAATTTTGCAAGCCAAAAACTCGAATTGCCCTCATTTAAAATCATAATAACCCTTCTCGATGAGAAATGGGATGGATCTTCGAGTTTTATCCATTACCATTATTATGATGAGAAATTTCTTAATGTGTTCGTGATTCATGGAATATGGATCTTTTTTTGTGTCTTAGAGTTTGGGTTAACTCGCTCCAGGGATTTCCTGAGGGCCATTAGGTGAAAGCTATTTAAACGTCCGTTGACAAGGCATTTTGTTGGGACGAGTAAAACACGATCGATGCGATTCCGTGATGGAAATCAATCAATAACTTTTGCCTGTTTCGAAGTTTAGATTCAAAGAGACACTCTAGAAGTGATACGATACTAAGTAGGCTTGGGCAATGGTGACATTCTGACATCGCGATTAATCGACAGCCAATAATTGATATTTTCCGATTAATCGATATGTCTCATATTTTGATAGTTCTTATACATATATATTGTTGAGATATCGATAGTACTGATATATCGATATCTTCGACATATCGTCAAATTAAAAATTACACAATTGAAATCGCGATGAGTATTTACTTCCGGAATTTCGATATATATCGAACCATTGCACAAGCCTATTACTAAGTTGTATTCTGGAAGGAGTCATACAGTGTTAAAAAATCAAGCTCATTAACTTTTCAAACTTTGTTTCGTTTTTCATTTCACGAATTAAAAAAAATCCTGGACTAGCGGTGAAATTTAAAAGCTCATTATTAATATCAGAAATCTGTACGCAATTCATTCTTAGAAAATGAACGCGAAATTCAGTCTTAAGAACGGGGTTTACACCGTGTAGCAAAACAGTTATATAGCCGAATTATACATAGTATAGTAGTGCTACCAGTTATTGAAAACACAACACAAAAACAGCTATGTAGCCAAATCAAGAGCTAACTCATCGATTGTAGGTAGATTAAAGGGAACTTTGTAGCTCAGATATATAGCCTGGCTGGAAATGCGTCTTTTGTTGTGGCACAGCTCTATAGCTGTCGCACGTCTCTCAACAAGTAAATCATCTCGTAGTCAACTGGTTGACTTCATCGAGTACATGACAGCTGCTTCAACTATAAAACTTTTTACTCAGACTATAAACCATTTTAGTCAGAGCTACATAGATCAGCTATATACAGCTCGATCCCAAATACCCAGCTACATAGCACGGCTATATCAGGGTGGCAGCAACATTCTGGAAATTTGATACATTCCTGATATTTCCCATGATGGTGTCATAAAAATTTCCCTGATTTTACAATTACATTATAAATGAAAAATTATACACGATACTTATTGACAGTTAAAAGTATAATGTATGGATACATCACAAATTACGCAATTGCAACAGGAATAATAGTAATTAAACAAGTTTTCTGGAAGCAGATAATGACAAAAATGCAAGTGTTTTCAATTTTTTTTTTTTTGTAGATAATTTTAAATGTTTTATACGCTTCATATTTCCTATTCCAATCTTCAATAAATCACATATTCATTAGCCCCTCACATGTTGCTTACAATTTAAGGTCCAATGCACTTTGTTTTTGCTGCTTCCTCCAGCATTGGTTCACGTTTTTACAAAAATAAAACTGAAAATATGAAAATGCGTATAACCATGCTTTTTTTCTTCTTAAATTCATATTCAGAACTAAAAGAAAACATTGACCGTTAAATTACCCAGAATAGAGGGCATAACAGGCGATGATCGCCGTTTTAATTATCCAAATTTGAAAAATTACCCGATTCTTTGTGAAATTTTGAAAATTTCCCTGACTTTTCCCTGATATTTCCAGAATAAAAAAAAATCCATGATAATTCTCTGATTTCCCGGTTATGTTGCCTGTATATAGCTCTTCTGGTATATAATGTAATCCCGGCTTTATGATGCAAATTAACAATTTCTCAAGTTAAGCTATATCTGAACAAAAAAAAATTCAGAGCCTATAAAAGCCGTATTTTAAGCATTGTAACATCTTACAATAGCGACCCTATCAGCGCTAATTAAGGTCTTACAAGACTAGTATGAACCTTGTTTCAGATTACAAAGTGGTACAAACAAAATGTCTTACCCTCTCTTCAAAATGGTTACACTGAAAATTCAGATGAATGATTTGGCTTACCTGAAAAATAAAGGGAGGAGAATTAGAAATTGCATGACTTGTTTATTTCTTACACTACATCAATTTCAAAAATATAATGTTTCGATGCAATACGAAACTTCTTTTAAATTATTTTTTCATTTAAATCGCTATTAAACAATTTGCACCGGTTACCGTCAATCAACCATACAACACGGCGTAAAAAATTAACCATTAGAAGACATTCTAAACCAGGGTCATCCGAACTAAATTTGGAACTTTAATAATAAAAAAAAATCAATACACCACACCTAAAATAAATTTTGACTTCACAATTGCTAAATTGTTCGAATCGGAATATTTTTAATAACTTTTAAGTAAAAACATAATTGTATTTTTTTTAAAAATCAACATAACCTCTTCCTTTAACATAATGTAAAACTAAACACATAAACTATAAAATACTTCATTATTATAACTTTTTATTCTTAACCCTAGAATAACCATACGTCAATTTTATATATATTATACCATTAACTATATATTGGTAAGCAAACATGTTTAGTATTCTTGGGTTTTAAATAAAAGTGTATTCGACTCATTTAAAATGCTAACACAATTAAAGACGTGGCTGCAAGAACCAGACAGCTCCAGTTTTCAAAATTGTTCAGGAAGAACGGAAAACACTGTACATTTCAGGCATCGTATAATACAAAATTACAGCTCTTTTTTTCATTTATATGTCTATTGTTTAGAGCTGTCTAGTTTCACACCAATCGATAGAAGATTTTTTTTTTCTTTATAGGAATAGATGAAAAATATGAATAAAAATTGTTTAGCTGTCTGGTTCTTGCACCCAAATCTTCAATTTAATATTTATTCAATTTAAATGGGTAAAAATAATAATCGAGAAAGCAAAAACAATCTATCCAATATCTATTAAATAAACGTGCAACATTTGACTTATATTGAAATAAGTTATTTTAAAAATACCATTTTCAGCAATATGATACACAGTGTTCACTCTAGGCGTTTTTTGAAGGGCGGTCCGCCCTACCCTCCTTTTTTCATCTTGATTAGCGCCCTCATACCCCTTTTTCAAAAATGCCGCCCCTCTTGCCCTTTTCAGTCAAGCACAAGCGACCTTGCTTCCCTAACTGTCTTTAAAAAAAGGCATCGATTAAAAAAAAAATGTGTAAATTGGGATTAAGTGAATTGTGACAGTAGAAAAACAAACTCCTTTTTAACTACTTTATAGTTGTGCAATCGCGATGATTCCGATATTTCGAGCACGGGGCATGCTGAGAATGTGCCCACATATGAAATGCTAAGTTTTTTTTCTGTGTTTTTTTAAAGAGAAGATGGTTTGGGACGTATTTGCAAGATTATGTATTTATTTTTTTTACCAAATTTTGGATTTAGTAGCCTTTTTATCAGTTTTGTAAGGAGTCTGATTAGGGCTACTTACAGATTTGATTTTTATGGAAAACATTAATTTTTAAATGTAAAATTCGAGATAGGCCTTGAACCGCCAACACTAACCCAATAAGCTGCTCTAGTGCAATGTCAACCAATAAATTGGAAACATTTTTTTATTTGGTCAAGGGTCCGATGTGTCAATGGTGGCCACGCCCACACCAAACTTTTTTTTGAAAGTGCCCTTTTAAAAACAAGTGCCTTTTCAAAAATGGGGTGCCCTTTTACTGCCAACAGCGCCCTGCCCCCTTTTATTTCTAGAGTGAACACTGTGATACAATTCCGAATATTAAATAACCATTTCATTAATAATTAAAAAAAAAATATTTTTAAAAATAAAAAAGCGACGAATTTTTCTTCGCACAAAATATCAACACCGGGTTGAAGTGAGACACCGCAAAACTAATTTCCATGCCAGACCACGACAAGGATTAAAATAAAGCCCCCACTAATAATCCTGACACGAGTAAGTTTTTCACAGCAAAAGATAATAAAACCACCCGTGGGAAGAAAAAGACTTGGGGGGGGGGGGGGAAACTCTTCTCCACAAACCATCTACCAAAACGAAATCGATAATTAATTACTGCGGTTTGCGACGAAAAAGGCCGCTGTAAAACCTTTGCTAATCCGAGGAACATGCAGAAATGCGGGTTTCTGAAAAATTAACTAGGGATGAAAACATAAGGGGGGGGGGGGGTGTTAAGGAGTTGGAATGAATTCTAAGAATAGCATGCAACATTAATTTACACGGAAAGAAATGAGAAATGGAAGGTAATATTTAAGTTTAAAAAAAAAATAGTGACGCTTTTTTTTAATATCAAAACATAATTTCGCAAAAAACATAGCCAATTGTGTACAGTCTATTTTATTGATGTCTGATTTTGCACAAGAAACTTTTGACAGTCTTATTTGCATTTTCACATATGACCCTTGAAAAAACTATTTCAATAGTTTGCGAATTTTTCCTTTGTTGGAATACAGCAGAACTCTGAATAAGTCATTGTATTAGTAGGAAACATATTTTCTTACTTTTGAAGAGTACTTGGGGAAAAGGAATATTATTTATGTCTACTAAAGTAGATTATCAATTTTCAAAATTTAAAAATTTCGTACCAACTAAACATAAATATTTTATGTATATGTGCATATGTAATTAGAAACAAAAGTTAGTTTATAAAAATTCAAAATATTACGAAACATTAACTGAATATCTAATATTTCACATAAATTTGTTTGGTACCTATTGTTTATCCTTTACATTTACTTTCTAGATTCGCTGACTTTGTCTATAGGTTTATTTATGATTTCCCAAGGAAGATAGTTGGTTAAAATTTCAAATACTCTACATATGCACAAATCCCCAATCAACTAATAGCAAAAATTAGCCACTTGCCCAAAGAAAATGGCCCTTTATTTTACTTTTCAAGAACCACAACAAACAAGCAACTTTACAGCACACTTTACTCTTCCAAAACATTCAAACACAAAGTCACGCGATCTCATTTATATTTCAAAAGACAACTAGTCCTTTTCAACACCCTCTCTAAACTTAAACATCAAGTTATTAAAATCCTACTTAGCACACCAACACTGCCATTGAATACATAGGCATACACCAACCCCGCAAACAAAAAAGAAATAAATCTCATATTAAAAAAAAGGCAGTGATCCATCTTGACTGATCCTCAAGACAGCCTCCTTAATAACCACGGGCCAAGAGAACAATCTGCATCCACCATTCTTTATTGCGTTTCGGAACTGATGGATCACTCACTTAGTGGGAAGGACTGAATTTTTAACGAATATCTAGGGATAGTAAACGTTTCGGACAAGGGATTCTTATTACCCCCTGTGGGGTGGGGCATATGCCCCCCTATCAAATATGAAGGAGAAGGCAAAGGAATGACTAAATTAAATTTCTGTCGCGGAGAATTATGGGGACGAAGTAAATGGCGGGCGATTTTATATTTTTATAAGTCCTTGGGGGATGACTAAAGGAAATTATATTAACCAAGATCGCTTCTTTCAAATTTCAGATTCCAATATTTAAAGTTCATTTCTGTTTTTAAGGGTTAAAATTTTATAAACTAAAAAATAATCTAATAATTACTATAAATTATTTAAATTTATAATTTAAAGTAAAAATTCATATATTACATTATTAGTTGACAAGGACAACAAAATACATTTGCCATATTGAAATTTTAATAATTCCTACGTTATATTTTTTAAATGTAGGCATGATGCTGAATCTTTAAATATGGAGATTTCTTTCAATTGAAGAAGCTATTCAACTTTCAAAGCCTCATTAAGATTAGCTAAGCATAAATCTAGGGAATATTATAACATATAAATAAAAAAGGAAATCAAGCAACATTTGCAAAAGATGTAGCGCATTAAAAGTAATGACAAAATGGCTAGTGGTGAAACCTTAGAAATGATAAGCGATCTTTAAAGGCACTTAAGAGGCAATAGGAGACAACGAATAGGAATTGGATGAGAACCAGGTGGCACTATTTTAATGTTTTAGAGCGTTCGAAGAAGACGAAGGAATAATAAATTAATAGGATAAGGATATAGCCATTTGCTGTAATTTTTAAACGAACGAACTGTTTTGGCTATCCGCCAGAAGACATTTCAGCAAGAATTCGAATTTACCAAACTTGCAGGAAATTGGAAGTTATTCCAGGAAATTTTTAGTGAAATAAACCTCCGATTTTTGCATTTAAAAATCATTCATTAAAAAAATCAACAGCAAATTTTAATAAATAAATTTTTCACCTTTATTTGTAAGTAATATTTTTTACAAATTATAATTTTCTAACAAAATACGGATAAATAGTTTTAGAAAATTGTAATTTTAAAAGAATGGTTGAATATCAGTATAAACAAGAAAAAAAAGATTCGCAAATATTTATGAATTGCGTGTTCAATAAAATATGATTCCACATTACCTCACTTCATTTTTATATTGAAAGCCCGGTGAACAGAGTTATTTACTCACTGAAAACTGAAAAATTACACAAAAATACATTTTTTTTTTAAATCAAAAAGCATAAATTTCGTTCTCCCAAGACCCAAGGACACAGCAATCGGATAGTCATTTTCCCACGAATAATTGCTTCCAACTCGGCCATTCATTCGAGACTAACTAACTGCTATAAACTTAAAACGACTCCTTTGAAAAGCTAAGGAAGTTCACAAATACGCTAGTATGTCTTGTACAGAAATATTTCCCAATAAGCAGTAGCAAATTTTTTGCGATCACATCTTTCACTTTGTCATAACTCCCAAAATATACAGCCTTGTAAACAATAGCCCACCATAAAACAACAAAAACAAACAATACACCCAAGACACAAATTTTCTCTCCCCCGAGTTCTGTTTCCAAAGAGTTTCCAGAAATACACCCCCCTCCCCCTAACAAAAGTGACAGATGCACGTGTCAAAGAGAATTCAAAATATTCAATAATAAAACAGCCCTCTCATGACATCTCCCGATTCTCACCTAGCCAAGCAGCGCCTCTATTTTCCATAAACAAACACTAAAACGGGGCAAATATCTCTCCGAAAAAAAAATATCAAACGAAGAGATAAAACAATAAAGACAGGTCTTCCATCGATTTCGCCACATGCATCCCAGACATCAAAACCCCGACGCAGAGCTATAAAATAAACCTTCCGCGGAGACAACGTAAAAAAGGCCGGGGAGGTAATAAAACACCGGAGAAATGCAGTCGTTGGCGGATGTCGTAACAAGAACAAGTATTGTCAGTGGTATAGTTTTTAGCTTATTGCCTTCGTTGGGCGGAAACCAACAGCCATACTTCAAAGCCCAGAAGCGATAAAATGGCAGTTTATCAATCGACGTGCACCAGGCGATAAGATTCTTGTTTTTAACATATATAATGTGGTAAAAAAAAATATCATGGCCATTATAAGAAGAGTGGACTTAGATTACTTTAAATCTATAAAATAATTCGAAATAGATATTCTTTCAAATACCGTTATTTCACAATGAAATTCGTACTTATTCGCTTTTATGTATAGTTTAAAAAAAAATTCAAATACTGTAAATTGGCATTTAAAAATCGTAATTTTATTTTTCAATAGATAAATTCGTTAATTATTTCTAACCTATAACTGTACTTACATCAAAATGACTGACCGCTTAACTATATTATACTAATATTATCAACTTAACAACTTTGAACATTGTTGTCACTTTCTCTAAAATATATATTTTTTAAACCTCTTTTATAAAATATACTACACTAAAAAGATGCTACAGCTAAATATTGCTGAAAATAAAAGCACGTTTCAATTACACTATAAGAGGTCGGGTTAATTTGAGAACCCTGTGCTTTTTTAGTCAATGGTTCATTTCTTACCTTTTAGTGCACTTAAGAGTATTTTTAAAGTGTATACCTATTTTAAACTTTAGTGGAGAATACTAATATTCCCTTTTAAAATATACAGTTAATTGCTTTGATAAGGCAGTTGGAACGCTAATGAAAGAATCTATATTTTAAATTTTACTCTGTTCCAGATAAAACAACAAACATTCTTAAATAAGCCATACAATACCCATTGTGTATTAAATGTCACTTTCATACACTCCTAGTATTAACAAAACTCCAACAGTTTAAGCCTATGTTAGGTAATTGCAAATGGTAAATCTCTAGAATGCGAAGTTTCCTTATCCTCACTAAGATTTTGAGAGGATTTCGCATGAGGATTTAGTAAAATTTTGTGATGTACGCGCAAACTTCGTCACAAGTACATTACCTTGAATAAACAATCTATAAAAGACGTCAAACTTCTCAAAATGGGTGAGGTACTTCCGATTTAATAGTTGCGAGAAACGGCAGAAATATTGAATTCGGAATGCGATACGACGTTGGACATTAAAGTAAATTATGCAATTATCCAAAACTTTTATATGTATTTGCATTATAGAATTCTTCGTTTCCTATAATATTTCGTATGTTGTATTTCGAGTAATGCCATTCTGCAAAATATAATTCATTATATGTGTATAGGAAGAGACGGGGGAGGAGATAAATGAAATTTGAAGCGTCTTTGAAAGCTTTGTACAGCTTCCGAAAAGAGATTGGGAAAGGATGGACCACTGAACTCTAACTGTAACTTCTGGAAGGTTTCCACTATAGGCGTTTTGAAGCCAATGTAGAAAGAGCCATGCTGTGTCCCCAATTTTTTTTTAATGATTTAGTGGTGTTTTAATACTATAGCATTGCAGAAATATCAAATGTATATAAATAGTATATTTTCCTCTTATAAAATTCATTTTTATACTGCCAAATAAATAGTTTTTGCTTTGGCGTTTTAGCCACTTCGACTTTCTATTTTCACCACTTTCTATTTTAATAGCAGATTGCATTTTAAAATGGTTTTCAAAAGAAAATAGAAAAAAACTTAGCCAAAAGCAATACACGGCTTATTTTTGCATGAAAAATATACGAAATATTGCGGTATCATTGAAAGTGGAGTACAGAATGGCTGCTTCCACATTGGCTTCAAGTCAATAAAATGGCTTGCCCAATCCAGAAGTTACAGTTAAGAGGTCATTTGGATGGACTAAAGGGATCCTTCCAAATTTTAAATAACTATGTGGTAAGACCCCATAAAGAACAAGAAATATTTTTCACACTTAAAGATTACATGCAATAAAATTTCAGAAATCCATTAACTGATGGACAAACAAAAATATACTCGTTCGTAATTTCAAAGATCATTCTGGTAACAGAGCATCCCCATGAATACTTCAGATAGAAACTCAGAAGAGTACACCCGAAAGAAGCTTACACTCAGTTTTCTTGTAATTAAACCACCTTAATTAAACGATTGTTTAATTGAAAATAACGTCGCACTAGAGCTGTGCAATGAATTACTAGCAACGGTTCAGTATATATCCTTATGGAAAGATTCCGAAACACATATTCGTAATTTCGAACCTGGTCGCATGACGGAGATAACACCTGAACTGGCACGCAAGATACCTGGCGTAGGCATGAGGACGTTTGGACCACGACAGATTTAGCCTACACCAGTCTTCTAAACGCGGCGAATTATTTTTTGAAGGCGATGGGAACGAATCTACCAACACCTGAACTGCGAGATTGCTGCGAGTCTAAAAAAGTCCTTCCAATGTTCCAGAGTCAGAAACTCTAACCATCGAAGTAACCAAAGAATATGGTTTTGTAAGCACCCAGCCCATTCAGACTATAAATTTCAAAGACTTCACACGGGGAGATAGTGAGTTGCTACAACAGAGAGATGATTAAACAACCACATCTAAACGCGTCCACCCGACTCAATGTAAAATAAATCACTTCATCCCCAGTGTGAAGTCCACCTTACTCTCACGTGAATTGTTGGCTTAAGAACTAAAAGAGCTATACCCTGTTCTATGTCATCCATAATAAGGACAAACAGAACCGATGTCTTTACGACACTAGGACCATAATGAAGAACCAGCATAACAAGAACCAGATCATTTTCCACCAGTGACATAAATTACCACGGTCATAAACAAGCTCCTAAATTACGAGATGATACGCATTCTGACCAATTAGAGAAACATGCCGACAACCAGAGAAGCAGAATAAAACAGAAGCCAGCCAACTTAAACTCTGTATTTTAACCTATGTCTTGGAAGGCATGCTTTAAAGGGAAAATATATTTCTTCGCAAGAGGACAATACATGTCAGGATATAAATTACAAGGGGCCAGCGAAGATCGATGGCGGACAAAAATAAGAACCCTCTAAAATGGTAAATGTATACGCATGGTCGTAACATGAGATTTCTTCTTGACAGCGGGTGTATAGCAGTTTTGGCACAGGCGCATGTTAGAGGTTGACATGAGATAAATAATGCATTCCGGTTACAATACCAGACGTTGGCGCACTTTTTAGGACATTTCACGGAATATAAGGACAGCATCTGTCTGGAAGTGCATAATGCAGTCTTTTTCTTTATTACCTTTTTTTTCCCCTTATATGTTATTTATTCGGTTTCTTGAAAGGATGCAATTGCATTTCAAGTCTAGTCAAAGAACAGGGAAAGGAAGAAACGAATAATTTCGATAAATGATCGAATAACATTCGTTGGCATGTTAATTTGTCGTTGGGTAAATTTATCAAAATCCTTACTTCAAATCCTTAAACACGTTTAGACGTTCTGAGAGCTGATAAATTATCCGAAGAGGCACGACGAACATTTACACCAGATACAGAGACGATTTTGTTATCGAGATGCATTATACGACTTCCGACCTTTGAAGGTTTAGCAAATGAATACTTGCTTTTGCTTTCACGATAAGAATAACTTCCAACAACTGTCGGAGAGTGGAAAAACTCACGTATAAACGAGCTTTGAAATTATTCATTAATCTGATATTGGTCACTGTTCTAGCAAACTGCTTCAGAGGAAAAGAAAATGATCATGTTTATTGCAAATTTTCTTGCCTACAATACAATCCACATCAAATCCGAAATACATTGTTGTCTTAGAAGAAGTATTGCTGTCTTTTATTAAAATTTTACAAAAAAAATATTTTTTATTACAATGATTAGTTGATATAAATAATTAATGCCAATGCGACCAACGATTTAGCGTGTTGACTAATGACAGGTTAAAGTAACAAAATCCAGATAGTCCATACAAATATCACGTTTTAAACTATATATAAATTCCAATTAAACTGCACATTTTTAAAAAAATCCAGCAACAAAGACTAGTCTAACTACCCCAAAAATTAAAACACATACAAAAGTGATAAAGTATTTAAACTACTTAAAATTCAAGTGTCTGGACGATTTTCGAGGAAAACATGTGACTTAATTCCTTTTAAGTCGAGCTTAAAATTAAACGTTTTAATTACCCATCAATGGTCGATAAAAGTACGTAACTATGCTTCTTTATTTTAATCAACAAAGAAAGCAAAAACGCAGCCTTAATAATTACTTCATTTAGAATAATGTAAAAGTTGGTGCAAAATAGTTAACGATAACGAATATAATTACACTTAATTTCGGCAAAAAACGATTTGGGAAGTTATTTCTATGTGGGAAATTAGTGTTAATTAATGGAAAAATCGCACGTGGATCAGTCATTTAACTACGATCAAACTGATCAAAAACTGCGATAAAGTATCCCATTATGAAGATAAATTTCGTTAATGATCAAAACTGCTTATCTTAGTTTTACGGTTGGTTGAATAGTTAACCGCCACAGCGAGGGACAATAAATGAGTTTTTTGGACTTTCAAATGTGGGAATTTTCGAAACGCATTCGAAAGGTAGAATAGGTTTTAACTAGAAAACAAAATTTTGCTGTTAAAAGTTATAAGTTACTGTAAAAATGGCAATCAAATGTTTAGCCCCAACAAAAGACGGAAGGTTATTTAAAACGAATAACGTTTCCACGTTAATTACGCTGTGAAATTTTAATTATTTTGAATTTAACATACCATATTATTTCGCACGTCAAAGTTCATTTCGGCAGATTTAACTTTTGTTCACAGCTTTCATTAAAATGAAAGACGTGGGTGTAAGAACCGGACAGCTCCAGTTTTCAAAATTGTCCAGGAAGGACGAAAAACACTGTACGATTCTTACATCATATATTACAAAAGTACAGATCCTTTTCCTATATTGCTTAGAACTATCTGGTTCTTGTTATCAGGGTTCCCACTCTTTTTTAAAAATAAAAAATAAGGACTTTTTAAGCACTTTCTAAGGACAAAAAAAAGTTTTTAAGGACCCTTTGTTAACGCGATTCTTCTGTAAGTAGAAATTTTTTGTGTCTTTTGATGTTTATATTTGTTTTATACAATAAATCGAAACTGTTAGGCTTTAAATGAGACTATTTAAAAGCAGTTAAAATATGCAACCAAAAAGAGAATTAAGAATTAATCAATTTATATAATATTTTACAATATATACTTAACTTTCATATGTTAAATTTTTTAGTAAAATGTGGTTTATGCAATAAACCAAAACACTATCAACGTATTACAAATTTGCATACCTAGTGAAATGAAGTCAGTTAAGAAGGTTGCCACTGTCTAACGGATATAAAATTCCTTAACTTTTCCACTCAAACTAGATTTATTAAAATTAGTAATAAATTTATAGAAAGCATACCTTGGTATTTATTCTAAGTATGTTAATCTAAATAATTAAAAATTACACTAAATTAATTCCTTAAAAATTAATTTAATAAGAAATTTGAGAAACTTTCAAAAAGCTAAATAAAGGCCATTTTTTTTAAGTGGGAGGGTTTGTGAGAAAGGAAAGTTTCAAATAAAAATACTTCATTTAATAAAATATATAAACGGTTAAACAAAATAGAATTAAATTGGAATTGGAATACCAGCCCAACAAAAAGAAACAAGCTTCTTTAAAAATAAATGCTTTTATATTACTGAAAATGACCATTTATAAACTTCAATTTCTTGAATTAAATGATATTTTCGAAAAATGTAATGCAATTTTGTTAAGTAGTGCAAAACAAATCATGATAAAACAGAAGTAATGGAATACATGAATTTGTATATCAGATGCAAAAGGATTGAAAGCCTTCCAACGAAGATCGCAGCAGATCTTGTTTAGTGAATTTCTACAATTTCAAGGTCTCCATGAATGAAAAAAAATATCAAAAGAGCGCCAATTGAAGGTTACCTTCGGCAGATACACGACGAAGTTATAATCATCTCTTCTATAGAGTGATATCATTCACGTTTGACGAAGATTACAAATATTTCTACATGTTAAAGATGTTAATTTTTTTGTGAAATTATCTGGTTTTTTTTAGATTGAGCATCGATTCTTCATAAAACAACAAACGAACTGAGATTTTCCAATGACAGTGTCTTTTAATAATGAAATAAAAAAATCGGACAAATCTCAAAAAGTTATTACCTTAAATGTTTTACAAATGTTACTTTAGAAAATGTGCTTAAAATTGAAATGTTGACGAAATTTTTAATCAAAATAAAATCTAGAATTCTGCATTCCTAAGTTTTTAATACCCCCTTAATTCCGGGTTCCGAAAATTAAAATAACTCGGAGTTCCGGGTTAGGTCCGAAAAAGTACAACCCCTTAGTAGTGAATGCAAATCCCAATAAAATTGAAAATACTGAAAAATAAGTATTTATAAATTTATCAGATGCTAAAGAATTGTAAGCATTTCAAAGACGATCGCAACAGAAGTGTTTAGTGATTACCTCCATTTGACCAAGATCGCAAATATTCCTACATGTTAAAGATGCTATATTCTTTTGAAATACCCCTGTTTCAAGATTGAGCATCAATTCTACATACTTTTGTCATAAAGCAAACGAACCGATATTCCAATGATGAAATGTGTTATGGTAATGAAATGCCCTTGTCTAAAAAATTGGACATCAGTAATCAAGATCTTTTATTCTGACATACAATCCTTATACATTCACGCGTTTTTCTGCCTTCCGTATTGCATAATTATATTCCCCGTACAACAGATAAAAGCATGCCATTCGTACCTTACGTTCTTACAAACACTATTTAAACTTTAGAAAATGGGCTTAAATTTTCTCCTATTTCCTCTTCATGAGACAACCGTAACTTCGTTAAGTGCCAGACAAACTCAAACATGCACCAAGACTTGGAGTATGAAGGCTCACTTGATGTACGTTTTTAACGAGGATTTAAGACAAAATTGGTGGAGAATCACATATAAATGTGGTTTTGTAGCAAGTTGGCGCAGGATACCACTTTTGGAGCAGAATTCCCATCCCTTTTTGCACATTTGCGCTGCGAACAGGAAATCGCACTTGCTCAAAGTAAGACCAGGAAATCGCACTTGCTCAAAGTAAGACCAGGAAATCGCACTTGCTCAAAGTAAGACCTTGAGACTCGATCGCTCTCAAAACCCCACACTTGGCGAAAATATAACCAATTTGTCCGATATTCATCATTTAATAAAATTCCGTAATGCTGAAAAGTGACATTAAGCACTTGTTTGGAGATAATGTAGAAATTGATAATTCAAAAATTCCAACTTCGTCGTGAAGGAAAATTAAGGAGTTTTTAAGGACTCTTGATCAAAAATAAGGACTTTAAAGGGCTCTTAAAAATGAAAACCAAAAATAAGGAGTTCTTAAGGACTTTTAAGCACCCGTGGGAACCCTGGTTATGATATTTTTTTTTCTCTTTATAGGAATAAGTGAAAAAAGTGTAAATCAGAAAAAAGTGGAGCTGTCTGGTTCTTGCCACTGATCTCTAACTGTAACTTCTGGATAGGGCAAGACATTTTGTTGACTTGAAGCCGATATGGAGGCCGCCATGATGGGACATACTTTTCTTGATACCGCAATATTTCGTATATTTTTCATGTTAAAATAAGCCGAGATATATTATTTTAAGGTAAGTTTTTTTTATTTTCTTTTTAAACCCATTTTAAATGTAATCTGCTATTAAAATAGGAAGTCATTTGCAAGTCAAAGTAGAAGTAGTTAAAAAGCAAGAGCAAAAACTATCTGTTTGGCAATATAAAAATTAATTCTATAAGAAGAAAATATAATATTTATATATATTTAATACTTCAACAATTCTTTGGTAATAAAAAACACCACTAAATCATTTTTAAAAAAATGTTGGGGCACCGTATGGCAGCTTTCAATTGGTTTCAACGCGCCCGTAGAGGAAACAAAGTTTGAGCCTTCCAGCAGTTACAGTTAGAGTTCAGTGGGTTCTTGCACCCATGTCTTCAACTGTACATTATAATAAAATAAAAAAAATTAAATTATTAGTAAAATATTATAATAAAAATTACTAACACTACTACTTTCTAACTGACTAAGATATTATTGCAATAATAATTATTATGAACTATGAAAGATTACAACTAATAACCAGTCTAAATAGTCAATGTATTATCATAACGCTGACATCAACTAAGATTGCATAAAACATTTATTGTCAATACATATATATTCAAGGTATCTTAAATGTACAGGAATACCAATATAAAAATTCATATAGAAACAAGCGTTTGGAATATTCGAGGG